>OZ018401.1:61635364-62126364 GCA_963969585.1 Drosophila helvetica
TCGGGCGATTTAATTGAAATTTGAACTTGCGTGTCGGCGCCGCCGTGACTTGTGCAATGATGCAAATAGTTCTAATTATATGAAATTGGCTGAAGCTGGCAATTGCCATTCTATAAATAAATAGAATAGTTCTGTTCACCGATCTGTTTTAAAATAGCCGCCAAATATGAGCCAGTGCTGTCTAGTGCTGAGTAATCATTTTGGGTGGTGCCTATCGTTCAAAGAGATGGACGTTTCAGCTGGCTGTTCACAAACAGTGACAGACTCGTTGAAACATATTATACAGGAATACCAGCTCATACCCGGGAACCAGTTGGGGATAAACAACAATTACTGATATTATCCAAGCCCCTTAATTCGGTTTAAGAGTGAAATGGGTTCATTTACTTTTATGTTGACTGTTTAAGAATTCGATAGTTCCTGGCAGCTGTGACCAGTGACTGTAAAAATACATGTGACTAGCAACAGGTGAGTAAACGTAGGCCATCACTAATAAACAAGAGCCGCAAATAAAACATTCTTCTAGAAACAACGATTTAAATCGTATATTTCACAGTAATACCGCCATTTTATGATCCGAAAAAGTCAATTGGAACTTCTTTGGGGCATACTCTAAACACAGAAAGCTATCAGCGAGCCGAAAGTGGCCGCCCTGGGTTAGCACGTGGTGCACGTGGAGGAAGAATCTTTCGTTTATCTGATACGTTTTTTAATTGAATTCAAACGAAAATGCTAGAGGACAACACATTTAGTGAATATTATTTATGCAATTTCAACGATGCCGTGCCACTGGATGGTGAGTATTCCAAGCCCAAAGGATCCGCCGGCTAATATTAAAAGTAACTTCCACCCAAAGATTTACCGGCCGATGAGCAACTGCGCCAGCTATGGACCGGCCAAGAGCTGTGGACCGTGGAGGATCTGCGGCAGATCATCACAAACTGGCTGGCGAAGGATTCTCTCCTTAAGGAGACTCCCACGCAGCTACTCAACAGCTTTCTGCGTCTGTTCTTTGCTTTTGTGCAGAACAACTGCACGGGACCCTTTGACAAAGTCGCCGACTGCAAGCAAATGCTGAGCCAACTGCAGTTGGAGGCATTTGAGCCGCAGGAGCAGCTGAAGGCCAGTGGCGAGGAACTGAATCCCAATGTCAAGACGGGCGAACTGCTGGTTGTGGCCAGGGAAATACTGCGCGGCCTGTTGGAAGCCTATCCAGAGTCAAAGGTAAGGAAACAGACTGTGCTTTCTGTCGGCTATAGCTCCAATCTCGTTTAGGTGCTGGCCGTGTGGAATATGCGGCTGATTTGCCAGCATCAGCTCATCATGGACGACCTGGCCGCCTCCCTCTACGAGCAGTTCAAGGCGGGAGCTGTGGTGCTGCGGCCTCGAGCGAGGGAATTTTCCAGCAAGGAACTGCAGGCTCTGCTGCTGCTGGAGCTGGCCAATGGCTACCTGCTGTTCCATCGCTCCGAAATGGCCTCCCAAGTGCTGGATGAGCTCTGCTCGCAACTCCAGGTGGAACTGAAGGTCGAGGGTTTGCTGGGAGTGCGCACAAAGTTCCAGCAGAAACCCTTGCCCCAGCTCTGCCTGAAAGTGGATCAGCTGTCGGCGGAGGCCAGCAGCCCTGCCCTGCCAGCGGCTGCCGAGACCAACAGGCAGACAAAGCTGCCCAAGCTGCTGCTCCTGGAGGATGATACACGACTGGAGCGCATACGCTTCATTGAGCCAAAGGACAATGATGTCATGACCCTGCCCAGCGTCCTGCAGGCCCTCGTCCTGGCCAAGGTGTGAGTAGATAATCAATACGGCGAGATATGACCCCTTCTAAGCCTCAATTCGTTTCACAGAAAACAGTTGAAGCGCTCGCAGCCCAAAGATCGCCTGGCCGATGAGCAGCTGGAGCCGTACACCCAGACGTTGCTCTACCAGGAGCACGGACCCCTTCAGGTGCGCCAGGCAGCCCTGCTGCTGAACTGCCTGCAGGAGTCTAACCAGCGCCGGACTGTCGAGCGTAGCTGGAAGCAGTGCGAGGAGTGCGTCAAGCTGTTGGACCACACTGAAGAGCAGCAGTCGGTCAGGTCTAGACTTTCGTATGGATTTGCGGCCCACCTACAGCCCATCTGGCAGGTTCAGCTGCAGCTGGTGGATCTCCTGCGCTCGCTGGGAATGACCAAGACAGCTCTGGACATTTGCCTGAAGATCCAGGCCTGGCAGCAGGTGATTGACTGTTACACCAGTCTGGAGCTGCGTCACAAGGCAGCGGAGATCATACGCCAGGAGCTTGAGAAGAAGCCCACGGCGCTGCTCTACTGCCTGCTGGGTGACGCCATCGATGATCCGCAGTGCTACGAGCAGGCCTGGCTGCATTCCAAGAAGACGAGCAGCAAGGCCCAGTCCTACTGGGGAAACTACTTCTACAGGAGGGCGGAGTATGCCCAGGCCTTGGAGCACTTTCAGCTGTCGCTGGAGATCAATACGCTGCAGGAGTCGACGCTCCTGCGCTGCGGCTACTCCGCGATGCAGCTGGAGAAATGGGAGGCGGCCGTTAAGTCGTACCTGGCCTACACCCACCTGGAAGCGAACGGGTTCGAGTCGTGGAACAATCTGGCCAAGGCCCTGATCAACCTGGGCGACAAGCAGCGGGCGCATCGGGTGCTGGGCGAGGCCCTCAAGTGCAACTACAGCAACTGGAAGGTGTGGGAGAACTACATGCTGGTGGCCGTGGACACCTGCCACTGGGACGATGCCATGCGAGGATACCAGCGTCTGTCCGAGCTGAAGCAGCACTACCTCGACCAGGAAGTGCTCGCGAGAATCGTCTACGGCATAGCCAAGCAGCACCAGGAAGGACCCAGCCAGCTTCTAATCAAGAGGATTGTCCAACTCCTCGGCCAGCAGTGCATCCAGCACGGCAACGAACCCCTGGTCTGGGAGCTGGCTGCCGTGGTGGCCGCCACACCCCTAAAGAAGGCCGAGCGACTGGTCAAATCGTATCGCGCCTACACGGCCAAGCATTTGGGCTGGGAGGTCAAGGCCGAGCATGCCCAGAAAGCTCTCGATCTGTGCCTGGAGGTGGCCGAGCTGTCTCAGGCGGCCGTTCAGGAGCATGCCGCGGACGAGAGTGAAGTCATGATTACATCCACACTAAACTCGGCCCGACTGTCCGGTACGTCCTGTCTGAATGCCCTGCGGCGGGCCATTAACGTCAATGTGCCGCCAGAGCAGCAGGAGAAGGTGGAGCAACTGGACAAACGGATCGCAGATCTAACCCAAGTGGTCCAACAGCGGATGAGCACTCAACGGTCGGTTTAGCCGGACTCTGAACTAGATTTAATGTTAGTTATACATAATAAACTGTGTATTTGTGTACTTGAGTGGTTTGCCGTTAAGTGAAGGGCTTCTTGGACGTCAATTAAGTGTGCCATATAGTACCATATCGTGTTGAAGTGTGGAAAAGTAAAGGAAACGTATCACAACTAAATGAGCAGGTAGATGGGTGCTTTAAAGCACGTTCAGCTTGGTGCTGATCAGCACACGAACGCTCTGATCGAAGGCCCCACAGACGGCGAGGCCCAGCTTGTCCGGATGCCAATCGAAGCAGTGGACGGGCTGGGTGCTCAATGTGGCAGCACTGATCATGTGCAGAGTGCCTGCCACGCCCGTTTTGGTGCCGTCCGCATCCTCGACGAATCTCTTGTCGGGATACTCGTACTGCCAGAGGCGTATGGAGCCAGTGCCGCCGCCAGTGAGGAAGATATCGCGATTCTGTGGCAAGTGACGAGCCACCCAGACAGTCGCTTTGGGGCCGCTGATGACACCGTTTGAGCCCACGCTGCGGCCGGCATTGCGCTCCTCGACATAGCTGAATCCCTTGGTCGGATGCTGGTGGCGCATGTCGTAGACAAGGAGTCCTCCCTCCAGGGTGGTCACGGTCAGTTTATTCATCGGGATATCGCGGCGATCAAACTCGAGGCCACAAATGCCGTTCTTCATGGTCGCCTCCCAGCGCACGGAGAGCGAGCGCAGGTCGAAGAGCTTCAGGTCCCCGTTGTCGTAGCCAGCCGCTACGATGCGCTCCTCGGAGTTGAAGCTATTCCCGAAGGCAACGGCCCAGCAGTCGCGCCGGGCGCTGCTATTGTTGATGCCGTCACCCATTTGGGGTGGCGGTGAGATGTCCACCACCGGAGACTGTCCCTGTCGTATGTCCCACACCTTCACGGCGCCATCACGGCTGCCGGTGACGATTTCCGGGGCTCCACAGTCTATCTGGTTACCGCCAATGGCATCGATGGCGTTGATGATGGCCGTGTGGCCCTTAACATTGTACACCGGCAGTTCGGGACGCTCCATGTCGCTGAAAAATACCCCGATGGATGAACAGATTTAGCTATGGCCACCGGCCCCTGGTGTTCTTACAGCACTTGCAGCCTCCCTTCGAAGTCTCCAATGGCAATGTGACGGTTTCGCAACGAGGAAGCCCCGAAGGAGCCGCACTTGAAGGCCACCTTCTTCTCCACAGACTTCACCTTGACCAGCTGGTCCTCGTTCAGCTCGTAGATGTCCATAATGCCATGGCTGTTCGCCTTTGAGCCGAGCACCACAAACTTGGCCGAGAGCGGGATCCATTTCGTGTCGTACACCGTGTAGTTGAGGGACGCGTTCAGGTGCTCAATCAATTGGGGCTTGTCCATTTTGTTGGTTTTCCAATTCAAGCACAGCCTGATAATGAAAACTGAACGGAATTTCACAAACGACTTGTTTAAAATGCGTTGCCATAGTTTTTGCTCAGTCGTGCCGGGCGGGAGTGTATATCGATAGCTATCACACGATAGTTTTGAGACAACCAAATCAAATTAAATATCGCAGACAAAATATTGCAGAACTGCCATCTGCTTTTCTGAGTCTTTCCTACGGTCACACTGTCGTGTCGGTCGCACCGCACATGGTGAAATTGTATATAAGGTGACGTATTCACCACACGTGCTCTCTTTCGCAATAACATCGACTCTCACTTACGTATTTTACCGTTGGCAGCATTAATTTGTATGGGCCAGCAACATGTTCCGCGAAATGAGCGACAATGTCCCGCAACATGGAGCAACATGGTCACGGAATGAGCAACATACCCCTTGGAAAAAGTTATGATAGAATTAAGGAAATGTTTGTCATCGCTCCCATGAATGCAGAAAATATCTCAACGAAATATTGTAGTTAATGATCCTCTTACAGAGAGCTAACCATAAAAGTACTATATCGAGATCGGGATCGCGATATATATACAGGAAAAAAATCAATTGAATAAACAGATAAAAAAAATGTTGATTACGTTAATTACGTTGCTAATTACGTTTTGAAGCAGCTTTAAAAACACATTTTCAATATCAATTAAAGAAAAAAGGGTATCCAAATGTCCACACCACCGGTTGACAGGCAACAAGTGTTCAAATGATGTGACATTCGACTCTCACTTACGTTCCACTCTCACTTACGTGCTGCGGTTGTTTAAGAAGTACCTTGTGCATATGACTACGGTGGTTTTAATGACACTCGGGATGCGCACAGCACATTCGTTCATACAACCGTATGCCAAACGAAGAGTGCAGAGCGAAAAACGCTTGCCATCTCTTTCTAGCGCTTGCCTCTCTGAGAGCAGAGAGAGCGAGTTGAAACTCACCACAGCCGAATAATTTCACCATGCCGTGGAGCACAACAGTATGAGTATGAGCTCATACTTTTCACGCAAAAATGAGCGAAAGATCGTAATTGAGTCGATTAGAGAGCCGATCGAGCCTCTCTTTGGTTTGATCGAACCATCGAACCGCTGGGCTATGAAAAGGTATGGTCAACATGTAAAAATGGGAGAGGGAAATTCCAAATCTCGTACGAACCCCACCTAGCCATCACTTTTCGACGATATACCGTGAGGACAGGCCTGTCCTCACGTCATGTTAAGCAGATGGGGTGGGTTTTACCTTGCAGCCTTAAATTTACTGGGGCAGTTTTCCCTGTTGTCCAAACCCGCTCTTTTTCTTCACTTGCCCAGCAATTTCCCAGCGGGAAATAATAATTTCACCATGGGCGGTCGTATTTGAAAGAACGGCCTTCCCGCCTCGAAACTCGTGAACGTGAATGAAACATGTACATCATCGAAAAATGGCGGCTAGGTGAGGTTCGTACGAACATAGGGATATACCCTAGTGCGTTTCTGGAAAAACCACTATTGCCTCTAGCCAGGGAAAATGGTGAGAATAAAAGCATTGAAAAACTCACCACACCGCCAAATTCAAATAATGTTTTTGCGGCTCCAGATTTCACTAAAATTATATGTTCGAGCGAAGGTGGAAAACAGAATCACATAACCAGAAATATTAGGCACCCACTTTACTGTCCGAAACATGTTTCATTCGCGTTCACAAGTTTCAGGGCGGGAAGGCCGTTCTTTCAAAAACCACCGCCTTCAAATGTTGCTGGCATATAGGTACCTAAGGTGAGGTGAGGCTGGTATAGCTGCCGTTTATGTTGCTGGGTTCTTTCCTTCGTTATCCATACCTTTCCATAGCATAGCCAGAGGTTCGAGCTCTTTCAGCCGGTTCTGTAAAGAGGCAGCTGTTAATGAACTGTTAAGTTAAGTATCCTCAGTAGTTACAGGGTATTGAGTATAGAAATTTCTTTATCCTATATTCTTTACCTAAACCTAAATTGAGAGATATTTTGAAGAGAGCGGCACTTGGTGTTGGAAAAATATCAAAACTAAATTAGTAAATTTTTTTCATATAAGGAATATATTGATATTCTTAACAATATCAGAAGTTCCATGGCAATAAAAATGTCCCCAAAACAATTGCAAGCTGGTTCGCCAAATTTGCAGCTCTTTCTTATTGTCCATACCTTATGAATATATCTACCCTGGACTATTCCAGTCGCATGTTATGTTAGGTGGGTTTCGCGTCAGCTGATCGAGTTCGAATGTTCCGAAACATAAGTAAACAACCGTTTTAGTCGAAATTCATTTTGGGCGCCCATTTTGGGTGAATTTAATTATTTGAATATGTTTCTAAGGCTGATTCATGATTCTGTATAGAATGCCGTGCTGGCGGTATGAAAATAGTTCCTCCCTGCAGCATGCCACCCAGTAGTCCAATCGGACTCCCCTCACGAGTACCGCGCGAGAGGTTCAGCAAAACTTTGCCGACCATGCCGGGGAGAACTTCTGGGACCTGTGAGTATTGTTCATGACATCATCCCCTCCCCAGTCTGTGCGACGACCAAGGAGACATTTTAGTGCGAAAGCTCCACGAGGTGATACGCTATGTAGAGCCGCCGAGTGATGGGAAAAGAATCGGAATGCGGGAAAGTCTCGATTACGAGACCGCACGGAAGTGCTTGATAGCCGCCAATGCCGTCTGGAAGCAGCGTAAGAGCCCTCACTTAGCTTGCCCCATCCATGAGTGGCGTAGCCATACATACTTCCAGGGAAATACACAAATGGACAGTCACTCACCTCCATAGTTTTCGTCTACCAGAACGAGCTGCCCGTCGGCGTGATGGTGGCCCCAGAGCGTGGCATTTACCAAATGGCTAACGGACAGGTCAGGCTTGACAAGTACAAGTACAGACCGAATTTCAGCTAAAAGGGGCCTTCAATTCTTTCTGTCCGGGTTTGCGCCCCCGATCGGCGCGGCCGTGGGTCTTGTCCGTGTTGGTTACATCACGGCTCGTAATGTCCACAAGCTGGTGGATCGCAGCCAGCACGAGCAGTCGATCTGGCAGAGTGAAATCAGGGAAACCGATAAAGCCTTTACGCTGTATGGCAGTGCCGTGCCGTGGAACTGACACAGAGGGCTCCTTCTTGGACACTGTCGTAGTGGAACTAACTTCGGTGCTGAAGTTCCTCATTTCCACCGAATCGGTGCTGTACAGGATCAAAAAGGATATTCTAGAAAACTACAGCGACGCGGCCTACGAAGTGATCATTGATCACGCCTTTGATATTTTGTCAGCCGCCAGAGCCTACTATATGGCTCTGAACCCGAACCCCGTCACCCTGCCCCCCGAGAAGTGTGACGTCTGTGAGGGCTACTTCCCCATCTGTCAATTGAACCAAAGTCCCAGTGTAAAGAATTTATAACGATGCGTCAAAGCTAATGAAATTGTATGCAAATTTGTTAAATTAGTTAACTTTCAATATATATAATTAGAAAATAAATACCTTTGATTTTCTGCAATTATTTTCATTTGCACCAATTATAGGGCTTTGATACGGAGCGGAAATCAGGAGGGCTGAAGCATGAAGAACGGCATAGGCTCGCTTTGGTAGTTTAATAGCAGCCTGCTACTGGTACAGCCTACTGGTACAGCCTAACATAACATGCGTTTGGAATAGTCCAAGGTAGATATATTCATAAGGTATGGACAATAGGCCATGGAACTTCTGATATTGTTAAAAATATCAATATATTCCTTATATGAGAAAAATGCACTATGTTAATTTTGATATTTTTCCAACACCAAGTGCCGCTCTCTTCAAAATATCTCTCAATTCAGGTTTAGGTAAAGAATATAGGATAAAGAAATTTCTATACTCAATACCCTGTAACTACTGAGGATACTTAACTTAACAGTTCATTAACAGCTGCCTCTTTACAGAACCGGCTGAAAGAGCTCGAACCTCTGGCTATGCTATGGAAAGGTATGGATAACGAAGGAAAGAACCCAGCAACATAAACGGCATGCTATACCAGCCTCACCTCACCTTAGGTACCTACATGCCACCAGCATATGAACGCGGTCGCATGGTGAAATTCTATATAAGGTGACGTATTCACCACACGTGCTCTCTTTCGGGGACGTTATTTTGTGTCAGTCAAACATATCGAGGTCCTTAAAATTGTGCAATTCTTGTTAAAAATTGATTAGTTTATCAGATAAAATTATGTGGTCAGTTAATAGGGTCCCAGTTAGCTAGTAATATTAGACGGAATATCAAAATCGTTGAATATTGCGATATATTTTTGAGTCTGACGGTGGGACTTTTTGTGGGATTTTGTTGAGGGACCAACAGGTCGCAACATCATTTTAAACTTTTAACTCACTTACGGCGCACTTTAAGCTCACTTACGTTTTTTACCGTTGGCAGCATTAATTTGTATGGGCCAGCAACATGTTCCGCGAAATGAGCGACAATGTCCCGCAACATGGAGCAACATGGTCACGGAATGAGCAACATTCTGTATACCCCTTGGAAAAAGTTATGACAGAATTAAAGAAAAGTTTGTCATCGCTCTCATGAATGCAGAAAATATCCCAACGAAATATTGTAGTTAATGATCCTCTTACAGAGAGCTAACCATAAAAGTACTATATCGAGACCGGGATCGCGATATATATACAGGAAAAAAATCAATTGAATAAACAGATAAAAAAATGTTGATCTGTGAAAAGACATTATTAATTACGTTTTAAAGCAGCTTTAAAAACACAATTTCAATATCAATTAAAGAAAAAAGGGTATCCAAATGTCCACACCACCGGTTGACAGGCAACAAGTGTTCAAATGACGTGACATTCGACTCTCACTTACGTTCCACTCTCACTTACGTGCTGCGGTTGTTTAAGAAGTACCTTGTGCATATGACTACTGTGGTTTTAATGACACTCGGGATGCGCACAGAACATTCGTTCATACAACCGTATGCCAAACGAAGAGTGCAGAGCGAAAAACGCTTGCCATCTCTTTCTAGCGCTTGCCTCTCTGAGAGCAGAGAGAGCGAGTTGAAACTCACCACAGCCGAATAATTTCACCATGCCGTGGAGCACAACAGTATGAGTATGAGCTCATACTTTTCACGCAAAAATGAGCGAAAGATCGTAATTGAGTCGATTAGAGAGCCGATCGAGCCTCTCTTTGGCTTGATCGAACCATCGAACCGCTGGGCTATGAAAAGGTATGGTCAACATGTAAAAATGGGAGAGGGAAATTCCAAATCTCGTACGAACCCCACCTAGCCATCACTTTTCGACGATATACCGTGAGGACAGGCCTGTCCTCACGTCATGTTAAGCAGATGGGGTGGGTTTTACCTTGCAGCCTTAAATTTACTGGGGCAGTTTTCCCTGTTGTCCAAACCCGCTCTTTTTCTTCACTTGCCCAGCAATTTCCCAGCGGGAAATAATAATTTCACCATGGGCGGTCGTATTTGAAAGAACGGCCTTCCCGCCTCGAAACTCGTGAACGTGAATGAAACATGTTTCGGAAAGCAAAGTGGGTGCCTATTTGGGTGGTTTGGGGGGCCAGCGTGCGATTGGATTGTTTTGGGGCATTTGTTTTGCCGTCGTCGTCGGAATTGTGTGTTGTGTTGTGGAGGTGCGGACGAATTTGTCTGGTTCCGTGATTCTGTTTTCCGCTTAGGTTCGAACAGACGGAATATTGAACATTTTGGAAAGGTAGTGAAATTGAGGGACGATGCAATAATGATCAAAATTAGTTCGAGCCAAAATTTAGATTTTCCTCGTACTCAGCTGCAGTTTCCGTCTCGCCGCGTTGCCGCCTTTGACCCGCGTCAAGTGCTTGATTCTTGTGATTTTGTAATTGTTTTTGAACGCGGCTCTTGCATTTGCATATATTTTTTTAATGTTTTTGTTTTTGTTTGTGTCTTCTGTGTTTGGTGAAAAGGGGAAAGAAATGTCGCGTGTCAGAATGAGAGAAAAATGTTTAAATAACAATCGCAGTCGCCGTCGTCGTCGTCGTCGCCGCCTCAGCAGCAGTTTGTTGTTGCTGGCTCGCTCTGGCCAACTAATTTGAACTGCCTACGTGTTTGTGTGTGTGTGTGTGTGTGCGAGACTGAGTGTTGGTGTGAGAGTGTTGTGACTTCTGCTTTTGTGTGTGTGTTTGTGCGACTGGCTTTGCCAGCGTGTTTTTGCTTTGCTGGAAGAAGAATTGTTTAAATGGAAACATGCCACTCTCTCGGATTTTGGTTTTGTTCCAAAAGACAAACAAAATCATCGCCAGAGACTCGGAGAGAGAATAAGCAAAGCAAAGCAAAGCAACAAACAGTAACAGAGAAGCAACAAAGCAAAGGCACACACACACAAGAGAGCCAGAGCGAGAGAGGGCGAACTGTGTCAATGCGGCAGCGGCGGCGGCAGAGGCACCAGCGGCTACAGCGGTAGCGACAATGACGCCAAAAAACTTAAAAATATCCCAAAGACTACCGTCAATAATGCAATGTTTCTGTGGTTTTCTAAAATTAATTTCTTCAACTATTTTTAATTGGATTTCAACTGTCCATGTCCCCCTGTCGCCGTCGCCGTCACCGTCCCACATGGCAGTGCCGCTGCCTGTCTGTCTGTCTGTCTGCCTGACTTTGCTTTCTGTCTTTGCATGAGTGTGCTGCGAGACTGTGTGTTTGCCTCTGCCCTCTGTGACTTTACGGCGGCGTGTCGTGACTGGATTCCATTGAATGTACATGTGCTCGCACACAATTAAACACACACACACTCAGACACGTAGATGATGATTTGCTTATAAAAAAACTTACAGTTAGACGATGCTTTTCGCTTTCTGGATTGCGTTTGTTTTTGTGTTGTGTTTCTTTTTTTGTTTTCCGGTTTTATCGCCGGGAAACCTGTTTCTTGGCCAAAGATTTGCTTAGTAGTCTGGCTTTTAAATTTAACAAATTACCTCATTTTACACCTGAAACTCCCCATTTATCCATTTAAGTGCTCCGACTAACGCACACTAATTAAAAGCTAACTTTTACGCCTCTGTTTCGGGGATCCATTCCAAGAAATGGATGCTAGGTGCTAGGGAACCCACCCCACCCGCTCTATAAATCCTATACAACAAAAAGTCTTGCGTGGAACTCATAATGCCTTTCGGTTCTTTTTTTTCCAGTTTTAAAAAATAACTAAGAGAGAAAAAACAAAAAAAATAAACATTGCAAATAACAAACCATACAACTAAAAGTGTGTACGCTGAATTTTACATCATCGACAAATAGTGTTCCGACGTTCCGAATGCCATCTCTGCTGCCGAACAACAAATAACTGTTTCATCGATCAACAAACAACGGTAAGTCGCATCCGAACATGTCGCTTTTGTCGATCGTAGTAGCCTTCCCATGACCCTGGCCTGCCCTCGATCTCTTTGCGCAACGCCCTCCACCTGTGTGTGTGTGTGTCTATTAAGAGTTATGCAAAAGCTATGTAAAAACTGTCTACAGTGGTGGGAATAAGTCTATCCACGACCGACCAACCACACTTCAAGCGCCACAATGAAGAAAATAAATGATGAATTTTGAATATCTGTATTTTAGGTTATATAAAACTAACACAAATTTCAACTTTAAACAATTCTACGAACTTTTCTTGTTCGATTTCAAAAGCTTCTGCCTCCAAGAATATGTATGTGTATGTATTGGAATAGCCGCATCAAATAACGTAGAAATAAGTCCCTACATTCGTAGACTGATATTATAATCTGTTAATGGAATTCTTGATACAAAATACAATGGCTGACTCCGAATTGACTGTCGTTGTGTATCTGCAATAATATTTATCGTCCAAATAAACTTCCACATTGTACATAGTACTGCCTCGAACTATAACCAGTATATCTATCATGTAAACAATCGGTAGTTTTATTTTCTCCTCTTTCGACAAATATGTTATGACATATCGTTTACATGGAAATGGGCAAACAGAAACAGCAGCCAGCATCCATAAAAAAAGCGATGCAAACAAAAAAATGAATAAAATATGAATGGGTAGGGGGGAAGTCCTGCGAACTTTCGGGGAGCGAATGCTTCTAAATGATAAACTTTTTCTAAAAAAAATATATATATCTGAAAGATTTTGACTCATTTAGTCAACAATTAAACAAAGAACATTTTTTAAATATTTTTAGCTATCTGTCACTGTGTAGCTGCATGAATGATAACACACACATTCCCCCACATTCCTTTCCTCCTAGTATTACACGTACATTGAGAAATCGAAAGTGAGCCATAGTACTGCTTGAATTACACGACACTTCTTGTCGTAGTTTACATTGGATTTGTAATTGCCGCAAACAGCTATCAAAGCAATTGCAATTTCATCCATTCTTTGCAACACATAAGCCGTCGCAATCGTTATCTGCTGAGCTTACAAATATTCACGAACGTTGCTCAAACTTTGGAGAACTTTCCATTTTAGGTGTTTGGGCGGGTCGCTCTTCTGTTTTCCACTTGGCTGGAGCAGCAGACATCTGCATCCTGCTTCTGGAATCATGCTCCGATATATCCTCACATTCATTGTAACTCATTCATTGTAAATTATTTGTAATGCAATCAGTCTCTCTATTGACCCTCTTTTGACTATTTATTTAAGCCCTAACAGAACGATCAAAGGTTAAATCCTCTCGTCATATTCGACAATTCATTTGTAATATTTGTAGGTAACAAAAATATGAATAAATGTACATTTTTCGTCGCCAATGAATGCATTTTTCTCATCATGGACGATGGGAAAGTGAATGGGAATACTTTTCCTTTTGTTCCCCCTGTTTTTATTGGTAATTTTCGCGCCTCTCCATTAAATCAAGCTATCATCGAGCGCGGCCTTATGATGCAGTCGTCGTTGCATTGAATTGAGTGGCAATTATTATATTTACTGTAATTGCAAATTGAAATAATTGCAATGCAATTAATCAGAAACCGAATCGACTGAAAACTGAAATCAAAACGCTTTAACAACTGCAGATTTGATTGGATTTTCTCTCTGCTCTCTGCTCTGAGCTCTGTGCCGTTGGACGACAGTCGGATGTCGAATGGTCGAATATTGAGTGTCGGAGGAGCAGGAGCATCCAGCCGAAAATCGGGCCAGTCGCACTGCACCGTTCATTCGATAGAGATATAAATTGATTACTCAGCTTTAATTAGTTTCAATTTGCACACACTATCGACGGACTATTGAATTTTTCCTCTGATGCTCCAATGCTGTGATGCTGTGTGTGTTTCCCCAATTTATTTTCAGTTTGGCAATCAAACCTCCGACTGAATGCACATTGTGCAATATTTTGTTTCAAATAAATAAATAGCAATTTCCCCGAATGTCTGCAAAATAAATTACAAATATTCCATGGCCCAATTCGGAAAACCCCGGACCACTGGACAAAGCCAAAGCCAAACCCAAGCGTTGCTTCTCACACACACACACACACATTTTGATTCCAAATCTAAACAAAGAAGGAACGCCAGGAGGACGGAATGACTCGACAACGAGATACTCAGTCTCGAGTATTTTTTATCGGCTTTTTTTGGAGTTGTCTTCCTGCCTGATAGAATTGAAATGGACCCCTTACTTTCTGCGGATACAGGGTATTAGCATGGAGAAATAATTTGCAAAAACTTTTGGCTATTGTGGACCGACCACTCTCTGGTTCTGGTATCTCTAATCCGCAGTGAAAAGTGTCTGTTTGTCTGTACGGCATCGGAATGTTGGCCAATTGCAGGACCTTTTGACTTGTGGCCGACCCATGGCCTCATGATATTGTGGCAGCATTCATTCATGAGAGACGCGCACACACATATGTATGTAAGTATTACGAGTATTTTATGTACATACATATATGTGCATTTAGCCTCGATTTTGGGCTTTTATCTGCTGCAATTAAAGTTAATCACTTGTCCGCAATTAGCATGGCAGCTGCGATAAGTTCGTGTCGTGCGTTTATTAGCCATTAGCCGGACATCAAAATCTTCCTCATCCCATTCATATCCCCCATTCACATCCCCGATTCCCATTCCCATTCTCATTCCTGTAGCCGGAACATAAAAATCAAATCAAATTACATTACTAATACGCCGCGTGGTCTGCCACTAGGCCAACAAACCGACAAACCAAAAAAAAACCAAAAAAACACACCCGCACACGGACACACGGAAACATTTGCATTTATTCTGCAAATTTATGCTGGGTAGAACTCCGGCTCTGGCTACGACCCGGTCTCGGACCCGGACCCGGACCCAGACCCAGACCCAGACCCGGACCTACATTCAAGTCCCTGTTTGTTTGTTTGTTTGTTACCTTCGTGCGCTTTTGTTGTGCGTCGGAACAGGGCTGGATTGGTGACTCATGGAAATGTCCCCTTCCGAGGACGACGGCTGTCCGGGTCGTTTTGGCTCTTTTACTGCCTGAATCATGCATTTTTTACAATTCCTCGGCTTTTTATTGGCCGCCTTTTTGCCGGGTTAGTGTTAGTCCTTCCCCTTCCATCCCCCCCTGCGGAGAAGAGTGAGCTTTTGGTTGGGGCGCGGATTTGTTTTTATTAGGCAGGTCTCGGGCGGGCGTTTGCAAACAGCTTTAGCACAGATCATAATATCACATATTCGAATGTTTTTACAGCACTGAAGGGACAGGCTATTTCTACGCAATGTACGCGCATTTGTACATTCATTCATATATTATTGGCTCGGGAATTTCAACGATGGGGCCATCTTAAATTCCGCTCCATTTGAAAATGTTGTTAAATATAATTTTTATTCTCTGCAATTTTTCCAGCAGTCTTTTCATTTACCAATAATTATGGGAGTAATAAAAGTTGTGAAATGAAAGGTTTAATCATTGTTATTTTTACTGCATCGTTATGTGAAAAATACACAAATGCAAATTATTTAATTATGTATTATTTTAATGAAATATAGTGCGAAAATTATTTGTTTTCTTTTTTTTATTTATTATTCGTGAAAGTTAAAGTCTATAATTTAAATGGCAATGGCATCTGAGGACTCCCGATAATGCAACAAATTCAAATTTGTACATTTGGAATATTTTTCAATAATTAATATTGCATTTATTATCATATTTATAACACTCATTATCAGAAAATAATATCGTAAAAGAATTCACAATTTAAATATTAAAAATAATTTAATATTTTATTATTTTAATGTAATATCAAGCAACAAAATATAAAGGTTTCCATTTGGAACATTTTTCAATTATTTTTATTATCTCCCAAGTCCCAATTAAATGTTTAAACTGGTTTAATTCTGTATAATTAAAAATGTTTCTATTATGAATATTTTTCAATAATATTTTCATATGTAGATTGATGATAAAATATTTCATTGTGGATGGAGGAGGTTGTCCAAGTCTAAGGCAAGGCCAAAAATATATAAAGTGCGGCTGAGTTCTCTCTGGAATAATTCTCAATTATGTACGATTCCCATTTCGCATTCCCTCAAGAACTCTTTTACCCTAACCTACACCTACCTTAACCTCATTATACCCTCGTTTCTCTCTTCAGAATATCCAAGATATCAAGATTATAAATTGTGTGTTTTTTTTCTGGTTCACCTTCAGAGGGGGGGCCATCATTCCGAGATCTGCAGAATGTGGCCCCGCCTCCTCCGCTGGACCTCTGGCCAGAGTCTCGATTGATGTCTGCCAATTCCCGCCCCCCCCAACCCTAAAAAAAAGAAGAACGAGTATGCAGTGCATTTTTTTTGTGCAATCCAATACTAATGCGCCATGATTTATTAAAAAATCGGCCACTCGCACTCGCTCGCACGCGCTCATACTCGTACTGCTCCATGGATTTTCCCGGACACAGGGATGCACTCACACACACACACACACACACACACGGGGAGTCATGCCCCAGAACCAATAGGACTGACTGAGGGGCGGACGGGCCTGGGGGGGGGTATGCCACAGAACCCACTGAACCCACTCGACGGACTATTCATCTAGAGAGCAGACGGTCCGGACAAGTAATCTCCTTAAAATGCAATTTGTTTTGTTGCAATCAACGATTTTTGATGATGACGACGACGACTGGCCACCAGGAGCACTCGTCAGGAAAGGTCCTGCAAAGGGATGCGATGACTACGATGATGATGATGATCGAATGCGAGTTGGGTAACAATTTGCAGCGTGGCCAAATAAATTGGTTGTTATTCTGCCCCTACTCCTCCCAGTCGTCGTTCTGCCTTACCTTCTGCATACATACATAGCCATGCCACTGTGGCAGCGGCACTCCTGCCTCTAAAAAATGATGGAGATGAAAACAAAATTTGTAGGATGCTTCTGGTTTTTTACGTGCACCACTGCCACCACCACCACTTGGCTCAAACTGGTTGCCAGGCTGCCTGGCTGCCTGGTTGCCTCTCTGATGCATGGCCGTGGCAATGCGGTTTGAGCGTTCGCTGCGACAGCCCCAAACTGGTGGCTGACGGACGGACGGACGAATGGGATGGGATGAATGGATGGGATGGTATGGGATGGGCTGGCCGAGTGCCGGATTGACGGATTCACGGACTGACTAACCGACTGACCAACGGCTACTGGAATGAATGAATCAGAAAATGGGCCGAGGACTAGAGCAGAAGCAGGAGTGGAATGCCTGCGGGTCTTACAGGTGCAGCACACACACACACACACACATACACAATAGCCCTCTCAAAGGATATCCCTGGATTGCGTTGGATGATCACAGTGGTACTGTAGTTCTAAACTGGGTTTGGGTTCGAAAGAGCACCAATAGAGGCTGTTATATATCAGAAATAGTAGAACATTTGTGTCTGCAGTGTGTTTTCTGATTATACTTAAGCTTCTTGGAAGGCAGATAAGCTCCAGTTGATAGCTGATTTCATTCTGGAAAGTTTCCCCAAACGAAACTCGATAAAATACCTTGAAACCCTACCATATACTGGGCAATCTGGGCAATCATTGAAGTGGTAGGTCAATTCCCCAATAGATCTCCGACTTATATACTTTTCTGGCTGTCACACGTTTCGCTCCGGTGTTCCCTGTCTCTTGACCAGTTGCCTCTCGCATCGGGCCGCTGCATACTTTATTGCGTGTTTTGCCGTAACAGATTTTGTTTGCATTTCTTTTGTTTGTTTTTGGCACACAGAGCACTTGCCCCCGCTATCCAGAAGACCAGAAGTGGGGGCACGTATCAGAAGCGTGTTTCAATTTGCACAAAAATTCACATGTCGATTGCTGGCTCCATCTCCATCTCCATCCATCGATCTATCCATCCATCCATCTGTCTATCTATCCCAGATTGATTTTTAGCCATCCGGAATATCTGTCTGTTTTGCCTGTCCGTCTGTCTGGGAGCACGCCGCGTATACGCAATGCGATGTGTACAGAATGCAACGTGCAACGTGCAACGTGCACTTGCCTCCTGCATATTTCTGCATACATCGACTCTCGCATGCTGTTTGCATTGGATCTTTAGAGGCAATCGAATGGATGGATGGATGGATGAATTGAAGTGTTCCTGTGACAGCAGCTGTCTGCCTGTCACAATGAGATGCGCATTTATTTCAAGTTCTCGACAAATGGCAATTGATTAACTCGTTTCCTCCTCACTACCCCCTCCTGCGGTAGTGCTTCATTTGGGAGAAAGGAATATCATCTGACTCTCTCTCTCTCTCTCTTTCTCGCTCTATAAACAAAGGGGTGCACCGCACCCGCTTATCAGTAATGCTCATAATCACACCCACACCCACATCCACATCCCCATACAAACAGCCCGGAATGGCGAGGGACCCCCTGCCGTTGCCCCTGCCATTGCCCTGCCACCCTTGGTAATCGGGGTCTGTGTTTTTCGTTGTTATTTGAACAATTTGCTGATTAGATTTTCATTACTCGCTCCCCCGCTCACCCGCTCTCCCGCTCCCTCCCCCGCTTCTCCATCGCTTTTTTGCAGGGGCCTCTCTCCCCCCCTCTCTCTCTCTCTCTCTCTCGCTCGTTTCGAGTGAAAGTTATCCATATTTCCGCAGAGAGTTTCTTAATTGGAATAATTCTTCGTACACTTTTTCTTTAGTGTAATTTTCAGATTTGGTTTCCCCTTTTGCTCTGTTTTTCTTTCAGCAATTTGCTTCTCTCGTTTACCTTAAACCCCCCCTAACCCCTCTAACCCCTCCTAACCGCAAAGGCATCAACAAAAAATACCCAAAGACGAAGCATTTTCCTGTTGCTCTTTAAAGAAGATGCAAAGAAGAAAGAAAACTGCCAGAAAAGGAGTCACTCGGAGGACCACAGAATTAAGCTGACAAAATGTCATGACACGGCACAAAGCATGGCCACCGGTCGAGGGATAAACCGTCTTTTCAAACCATTAACCCCCGATTAGTCGGTACTAAGGGTGACATTTGCCACATAATGGGGTATACATTCATATGGACATACTTCTTGCCGGTATGAATCATTGCTGTCAGTGCAGTCAGGATAAGGGAATCAGTATTCCATTCGGAGTACAACAAATGGGAACGTCTTGCTATAAATATAAGGATTATCTGCTCCACAGATACATTTAGTTCCCTGGATATTCGCAGAATCTGATTAAAGTCATCTGACTTGGAAAGGTTGGAAAATATTCTAATTACACTTACATGAGAGGGAAATCTGTTTCATTGTCAATCAAATTATTTAAAAGCATTAAAAAATTGATAGATATCCCAACTGATAGCCAGATACATTTGTACTATGAGATTTTATAGGTTTAATTAATCTTAATTAATAGATCATTCTTTGGATGGTTTTAATGATTATTGAAAAAATTATTGAAAAATTATTGAAAAATTATTGAAATTATTAAAAATAAAACAAAGATCGGAAAACCTTCTTTAGCTTTTCCTTCCATTTAGGGCACATCTTTGGAAAACAAAACTTAAACTTAAAAACTAAAAACATCCACCAGTAGTAAATACCAATTAAATAAAGCAAAGAGAGAATATTCGAAACATAAATTTTATTAAATAATAAGTAGAGACATGGAATGCACTTTGCTGGTACGAAACGAAACGAGAAATATTTCAGCCTGAGATTAATCAGATTATCTGTGACATCCTGTTGCAAAGTGTGCAAAGTGCAAAGGACAGCTCATCCTCTTCCCTCCCCCCTCCCCCAGCCACTGCAGCCAGCAACTGCTCGGCTTGCCTCGGGGGACATGCGATAAATCCAATCTCATCGCTCCGGGCACTTGAGGCACATGCCCCAACATGCCACACTCTGGGGGACTCTGGGTGCAGACGGGGCATACGATTAAATGTCTATTAGCTGCCATAAATGGATCGGATGTCTCGCACAAATTATGCAGACGAGGAGCCAGCCACTGCCATGGACAGTTGCTGCTCATGCTCCTCTTCCTCCTCCTCCTCCTCCGTGGGTGGTATCTAATCACTCTTGGCCAAAACGACATGAGCGATTACGTCAGCACATGGACGGGGTGTGGAGTGGGTTCGCCGATAAGCAAGACAAATGTGCTGTTCGAAAATCTATGTATAAGGCCCCCGAAGACCCTTTGTGCAACATCATAAACCATACGTTCGGTGGAAAATGCTGCCCTGTCAGCATACAGTCTGACACCACTGCGTATACGCAATATTTTGCAGGCTTAGCCGCATGCAGCATGCCACACAGCGATGGAGCCAGAGAGCTGCTGGAGCCCGGAATGGGACGGGATGGGACGGGATGGGAGTGGCGTTGCTTTTGGTGGCTTTGGTTTATTAAATTTATGTTAGAACATTTTCCAATGCATATTTTGAAGGCGCTGTGTGCGTGCCTGAAATATTTTCCGTTGGCCCGTTATCGAGCGGGAGTCCTCAGCCACACGGCCACACTGCCACACAGCCACACGGCCACACGGTCTCCTTTAATGTCGTGACACACTTCCGTGCCACAGAGAAGGAGAAGGAGGAAGAGGAAGCATCACCTGAACCCAGCTGGATGTTACTTAAAAGTTGTCCAAACTATTCTTTTAGAATTGTGATTTTTGTTGTTGTAGCTGTTTCCCCAGCAGGCAGCAGCAAGCGGGGGCACGTGGCATGTCGCAGGCCAAGCCAGGCAGCAGGAAGCCAGTAACTTTTGCGCTATGCCAACCATTTACTGCTGTTATTTTTCTGTTTTTTTCTGTTTTTTTCTTGCCAGCCAACTTGCTGCCTGACAAACATTTTCGTTCCTGTCGGTTTTTGAAGCTGCAGCTACTGCTGCTGCTGCTGCACTTGGACTGGAATGCACTTGGCCTGCATCCTTGTGTGGGCCCTCTCTGGCATTCCGCCCGTACTGCCAGCAGCAGCACCTTTAAGACAGACACAGACAGACAGATAGATGCCTTGAAGGCTCCACAAATATTTGCGCCCTTCGATTGAGTCATCAAGTCAAACATTTAGCTCTGGCTTCGATCCGATTCCATTCGATTCGATTCGATTTGGCTTGCTTCGATTTCAATTTGCCACGCCGCAAATTGTCCGTGGCCCGTTGACAGTTGACGGGGTTCCTACCGGTCCCTCGAAGTGTCCTGGACACATACGCACATGCCGCACAAGCCGCACAAGCGTGTCTCTCTCTCTCTCTCACTCTCTGTGTCCGTGTGGCCATTATGTGTGCATTCCCTCTAGTCGGCCATTGTTTGCCTAATGCGTCTTTATGCTATGCTATGTATGCCCCTACAATATAGTAATATTGGGAGCATATTAGGCAGAGGGTTAGCTAGAGCCATGACTCATTAGCGAAAATAGCACACACAGTTATAAGACGGAGCATGACGCAGTTGATAGATAGGAAGATAGGAGTACAAATATGTAGATTTAAGGCTTCATATTTATCAAAATACATGCAGTATTGTATTATTGTTGCCACTGCATACCACCACATTTTCATATCAATTTGGCAGCCATACACATTTGAGGTAAATATGAAATTCTGTGGACAAAATCCATGCATTTCATCAAATATTTATTGTTTTTTTTTGTATATAAATTATTCAAATTTTTTATTGATATTTAGTTTGTTTCATTCTGTATTTCTGAATGGAAAATGCGGTTCATAAAAATCGCATGCAGTGTGACATTTTTTTCCGCTTGAATTTATCTCGAATCAATTAGTCAGTTTTTTTTATGGATTAATATAAATAATCAATTTGTGGAATGAATGCACATAAATGTTGACTAATAATATAAATGTGAGTTTAAAGTCTCCTTTAAAAACATATGTTCTTATTTTGTATTTGATTCGATGGAAAAATACAATTATTGTTGAAATAAATCTTCAGTTTTTTTTTTCCAAGAAGTACATAGAAGATTGGACCCCTGTAGGGTTAAGATGGTTAAGAGCGTAGCTGCTGCCACTGTAATATTAAGCATTTAATTGTTGTTGTTTTTTTAATTTGTTGTGTTTTGTGGGTGACGAATGAAGCCCAGCCCACAGCCCAGGCCGCAGAGTAAATGACGAAACAAATAATCTTCGTGCGATCAGTTTTTTTTTTCTTTCTATTTTTCGGCAACCCAAAGAATTCGAAAAACAGAGTACGATAATGTGGGCGTGAGTGAGATGGGGCTACATTCTGCACTGCGCTCGCTTGCCGATCGCTTGTGTGTGTGTGTGTGTGTGTGAGCGTTGAAGAAGAATGGCAGATTGAAGATAAGCTGAATAAATGAATACCCTTGAATCAATGTTCAGATGGAATGGGCATGTAGGGATCTATGCCAATACAATTTATTCTAAATATTCTAATGAATTTGAATAAAAACATATGTACGTTTAAATTTCCTCTGCCTGTAATTCCTTTACGGTTTTCGCAAATCAATTAAAAACAATTCAAGGTTGAAGCATGCATTCCCCTAGGAAAAGGGGTATGTTATTGTCGATGAACAGCACCCAGGAGCCCAGTAGCCCAGGAGCCCAGGAGCACCCTCCTTCCATACTGTGTGACGGCTCATATTCTTTTGTTCGCCTTTCGCCAACGATGACCACATTTAGTCGTAGTGGTAGTCGTAGTCGTTGTGCGCCTAAGGACTTGAGGATCACATCCTGCTGCTGCTGCTGCTGCTGCTGCCGAGAGTTCATGATGACCCAAGCCAGTATCCCCATCCCTATCCTCGCTTCCTCTCATCCTCATCCTCATCCTCATCCCCATCCCCATCCTCGCTTCCGTAGTAGTTTTGCGGCCATTGTTCACTAATTTTGTCACGTCTGCAGCTTTTGTTGGCCTGCCTCTGCGCCGTACTCTGCCTTTCTATCTTTCACTTACTTTTCTGTTCTGTTCTGTTCTGTTCTTTTCTTTTCTTTTCTTTTTTTTTCTATTCTTTTCTTCTGTTCTTTTCTATATGTATCTTCTATATGTCTCTGTCGTCTGCCATTGGCTTTACGGGAGGCGCATCATAGTTGACCTTCCTTCGGTGACCGTCACTCCCCCCTCTCCGCCACCTCATATCGGACAGCTTCTTTTTCTTCTTTTTTTTCGTCTTCTTTTTTTTTGGCTTGTTTGTTTGATTAAATCTTTCCCGACGATTTGCCTTTTGCGCTGCACTTGTCTCGCTCCTGGCTTTATGCTCCTTTCTCCTTTCTCCATCAGCCTTTTGTTTGCAATGGACTGGGGCTTTAACTTCGTTCCTAACCCCCGAAATCGGGAACCAGCAGTGACCACAAATTAAATGCAAACATGCCGCTGACTCGCATTTTTCCTGTGCCACATGCTGCTACTGCTCTTGCTGTTGCTGCCACCACCTGGCTAGAGAGGCGGCAGTCTGGTGGCACACGAAAAGTTTCCGTGACTTGCCTGCCCCGCCTGCACATTTTCCGGCCTCCTCTGCTCCGCAGCTCATCACGGAGGAGGCCTGGCACATCACGGAGATGGCCCTGGGCTCTGTTTTCCGGCAGATGTTTTCCCCGCATGTGCTGGAAAATACTTTTCGAGCGCATGTTTTGAATATTCGCGGCATATATCGACGGAGGTGTGTGCTAGGATGCTGGGACGCCTCGATGCTTGGATTCTAGGAGGTCCTCAGAGAGAGAAAGAGATAGAGACAGTGAGAGAGAGGGAGACAGAGTCCTCTCCTCTACGCAGCTTATCTCTTCAGATTCTTCTGTTCCGCCGCCCGCCCCTGATGTCCTGCCATCAAGGCTATAAGTATTTTGCACAATTTTCCGCTACCACACCGCCACTTTTCTTCTTCCTTCTTGGCTTTTTGGCGCTGTCGCGGGTCCTTTACATCTTTTTAATGTTGAAAAGCTTTACCCGCTTCCGTTGCCGTTGCTGTTGCTGTTACTGCTGCTGCTGCTGCTGCTGCTGCTGCTGTTGCCGTTTGGTAGCGTTGCCAGCGGAAGCGGAAGTTTAACTTTTGTTAAAATTTTTAGTGATTCGCAAGACGCAGACATTTTCCTGGCTTCTGGCTTCTGGCATTGGCGCTCTGTGCTATGCTATGCTCTGCCTGTGCTCTGCTTTTATTATTCAAGTTTCTCTCTTCTTTTTTTTGAGTTTTAAACGATCGTTGTCTTACTTTTGTTTGTCAGTTGCCGTCTTGGCGTCGTGATCAAAATTGATTAGGTCATTAAGTACTAGACATACATACATATGTATCTTCGAAATTATTCAGATTATTGATTGGCTTTGGCGCCCCTTGGTACGAATTTGTGTATTTTATTAGGTATTTTCAGGTGTCCAAATGATTTTTTGTTTCATTTTGTTTATCAGGCACACACATACATACATTATGTATATAAATATAAAATATAATAATATAATATCCCAAAGTACTTGAACAATATTTTGTACGTTCGAAAAATACAGTTATTTAAAATATGAACGATATTCCGTAAAAGCAAGTCCTTTCAGTGTCCTTGCTACGAACTTCTATCATTGCTCCGAGATTTATTCTTCGATAACCGATAACCGAGCAGCCAACAACAAAATACATGCCGTGTGCATGACGAGGCCCATTGCTGTTCGCGCCGAGTTTTGTCCATAAGGTTTTTGTTGTTCGAAAAGTGTGCCCCATATATCAAATATTAATATTTATTTAAATTTAAATTCTGCGATATCAAAGTATTTTTTTTTTTGAAATGGCAGACCATCCGACTTGCGAATACAAACATAGAAATATATCCACTTGGATGTCTATTCCGTTTTAAAATACATATGTATGTATATGATTGTTTCGGCTGGAATTCAGGGTAAACTTTATGGCACCCCAACACCCCAGGTACGATTATATATCATACGATAGCAAAATTATCAAAAATGGAACCTTGTCGCCTTTGTTTCAGTTAATAGTATACAAATAAAATGTAACAAAATTAAGCTTTAAACTCTTTGCGCTGATAAGCGATTTTTTTGCTACGTAATTTCCTCTCGTTTTTACTCTGCATTTAAAAATAATTTTCGAAGAAACTCATTGAGGGAAAACTTGTAAAATCGGCATCTATTCGTATTTTGAGATAAATATCATCGGTTAAATCCCGAATCGTTCCTGGCCGATCCTGGCGAAACGAATTGGTTGTTCCGTTCGCTTATGGGGAAATTTGTACAGCGAATCGATGTCGTTCGCATCATTTAAGGAATGTGCCCAAGTGGAACCGCGTTATTAGACCGTGTCCTATCCTATCTTTTGGGTGTCCTCCAAGTAATCCGTCCTCGCTCTGAAACAGTCTCTCTCCCCTCTCTGCCTCCCCTACCTCCTCTCCGCCGCACGTGCAGTTTTTAAGCTTTGGACTTAAATACTCGCGTAGTCTTCACAGAACACAAAACTATCGAAATCGTCGAAACTCTCTCCGGCTGCCACTGATTCGGACGCTGCCACTGACCCGCTTACAGCTTTATAAGTTCGTAACGTGGCAACGTGCGCCTGTGCCCTGCCCTGCCCTGGCCTGCCCCAACTCCCCATTGGATTGTGCTGCCACACGGCAAAGTTAGTTCCTGGCAAAAGTTGCGAAAGTCGTCGGCAAACAGCCAAACTAACAAACGGGCCATAGGACTCGTTATTATTATTATTATTTCTGGCTGGATGGCTGAGGGGATGGCGGATTCCCCCAGATGCGTGCCTCCTCGTCGACAAAGTAAAGTAAGGGAAAGAAAAGCCCGCCCTGATGCTCTGAGGCTCTGAAGCTCTGACGCTCTGAGGGGCAGAACCTTTCAACTCTTAAGCAAAAAAGGCAGCACCAGATTTGGCATGAACCCCGCGCGCGCGATGATTGCGTGCAGCACGGTCATGGCTTTTAGCGTTGCATGTTGCAGCAGTTACGCCCCCACACAGGCATAGACACAGACATAGACACACATTACCTAATGCACCCACAACCACACACACACACACACACACCCACACACCCCCCCAACACACACACACACACATGGGTATCGGAAATGCATTTTCAGTGGCCGTCAAGAAAGTAAGAGAAAGCCATTTTGCTTTATTTTACGAGCATTTACTCTGCTCCACGCCGCTCCACGACTCTTTGGCCATTTCATTACCGTTTTCCGTTTCAATTTGCAGTAGGT
Organism: Drosophila helvetica; assembly: GCA_963969585.1. NCBI lineage: Eukaryota > Metazoa > Arthropoda > Insecta > Diptera > Drosophilidae > Drosophila > Drosophila helvetica. Next base: position 61,661,637 of record OZ018401.1, read on the forward strand.
CCTTATATCGGTCGAGTCGTGAGTGCTAGGGAGAGGAGAACCTCTAAAATAGATTTGAGGATATCGTATACGATACGATATACTTATACGATTTACGATCCACATTGTAATACGCAGTAACTACTCCTCTCACTCTCCTTAAGCACATCAGTTAGCTTTGTTAAGCCACAATCCATCTATATTCGAATATCTAAAAGCAATCACTAATCACTGCAATTAAAAGTAATACCACATATCCAGGAAAAACATTGTTAATAAATTCGAACGAATTGCGCAAAAAGGTGTTTATTTATCGTAAACTAACACCAATTTAATCAAACCGAAAAGGCAGAATCATAAAGAACCATCCGAGCTAATTGATTGCAAAAACACGTTGCAATCGGATCATTATCATTTGAACACGTCGGCCTCAAACTCTTTTAATGGCAGAGCAACGAGCCCTTGAGTTTTGGGGGAAAATCCTGTTCCTGTTTGAAATTCACAATTTTCAAAATGCAACAATATCGGGTATTATATCCCTGTGTCTTTAGCCCTCGCCATGGCATCTTTAGTGGCTTTTGCCCCTGGCACTGGCCCTGGCACTGGCACTGGGACACACTCCGAATGGCACTGGCGGATGACATCATGACATCGTAGCGATGGTTACGCAGTAAAAGCATTATGGCAAATTGTTTTAAGCTGTGCGAAAATGCCATCAAATTCAGTTGACTATGCAAAACAGGAATCGGGAAGGAAGGAAGGCATGGATGGAATGGGATGGGACGGAATGGATGGAGGTGGGAGGGAGTGGGGATGCTCAAAACCAAGCCCAGAATGGGATGAGGATGAAATGGAACGGAATGGAATGGAATGGGATACGATAGTGGGATGTTATGGCAAGGAAAGGGCCATTTGTTGCTGTTCTCCGGACATTGCATTTTATGGCTAGTGCATGTGCCAGCCCTCCTCCTCCTCCTCCTCCTCCCCCCTCTTCCATTGTTGATGGTCTTCTCTGCTTCTCCGACTGAAGAAGCTCCTCCACAAGGAAGGGTACTGCCCAAAAGTGGGGTGGCCTAGTGGTCAGCAGGAGCAACAGCTTAGAGGCCAGCAGCAGCAGCAATATGCTGAATGTACACTATGTAAACATATGCCAGGGACCGACCAGAAGGAAATGGTTTCTATGTGGAAGCAACACTAATTTTATGGTCATAGAAATTGAGAAGGAGAGATGGAGATGGAGCTAGAACAGCGTCTGACAGGCAGGCGGTACGTGCATCCGAAACACTATTCAAAGCGTTACCGGAGTGTACAGAGCTATACATTTTGACATTTTTGTTTTTGGGCTTGTGTTTGCTGTTTGCTGTTTCCCGTTTGTTGCTGGTTGTTTGTGTTTGACATGTGGCTTGAACGGAGGCTTTAGGATCAAAATCTGTCGCTTAGGCACATTTTCTTAATGGCCAGGCAAAAAGTGATGTGATAGATTATGATAGTGATAGATTTAAAACCATGCCATACCATGAGTAACCTTCTGATTAAACACTATAAAAATAAATATAAAATATAAATAAATAATATAGAAATACATATATAAAATAAATAAACAAACAACTAACTTATTTTGTGTTTACTGAGTTTTTAAGATACAAATTGTATAGAGAAATACTGAAAACAAATATAATTGTGGAGTTGGAAATATTTGAAGTAAATTTTTCCCAGACGCTTAAAAAAACCAAGCTATCCATACAAAATACTCACCTAATTTATTATACATTTTTGGAGGGCCAAGTCTATTAAAAAAGAGATTGAGTTGATGTCAGAGTTTTATACGCTGCTGCTTGGAGCTTATCGGGTACCCTTAAGTACAAATTCATTTAACTGGCGGTTAAACCATCAACAGTTGAGACAAGCAAAATGATTTAGTCTGTTAAGTATATACCTTTTGTTATCTGGGAAATAAAGTTCCACTTTGCTTTGCTTCACACTTTACGAGTAGTTATCTCCCGTGTCGAATGCTCGACACTTTGTGGGATTATTCGAATAAAATATAGCGAGAGTCTCTTGGGATACACTCGTATAGATAAAACAAGTAGGACAATTTTGAATGCGCACATGACATTGAGAAATTGCACCTTAATTGAGTCGAAAGATCTATTCAAACTGATTAAAATGTGCGGAGATTCCTGAGTAATGATTCCCCCTACTTCTCTTCTCATTCATTTGAATACTCTGGATTCATGATGTGGGAAATGAGATACTAATTTGTTTTTTAAATTGCGCCTTTTCCAAAGATATTTCTATTTAATTTCCGCTATCGGGATAGCGCCCCTTGGCGCCCGGGCTGTCTCGCACCTGTCCGTGAGTCTCTCCTTCCGTCGGCTTTGCCACAGCCGCAGCTTTAATTTAAGTTGCACAGAACTCTGGGCGGCCCACAAGTCGAGGGCCCCCTTTGAGGCCTCTCCGCGGTCTGGAGGGCCCGCACTTGTTCGCGCGATCCGCTTTTTATTTTCGCATTGTTTGTGGCCCCCACTCCGCGCGGCGCCACCTCCATCTGCGTGTGAATGCGCGCGGCTGCTGACACTTTTCGCTCTCTCTGGCCGCCACTCTGCCCCTCTGCTCCATTCGTTGCCTCACCCTCGTTGCATGCATAATTTAATGCAAATAATGCACTTGTTTCGTTTCGTTTCGTTTCATTTCACTTCACGTGCTGCCGCCTGTTAAACGTTCCCAGGGGACGGAAGCATGGTTGGACGGACGGACGGACGGGCGGATGGGACATAAAAATGCACAACTTCGTTCCACATTAAGTCCTTGTGCAGGAGTCGCCCAGGCGACCGATTGGAAAATCTATAAGAGGATTTCCACGGTAGAAGAAAGCAGACATCTTGATTGCAGAAATCTCAGAGCAATGCTCGAGAGGTTTTGAAGATGGAAGGGCAAACGTATGTGCATTTAATGAGGGATTACATAAAGGAACTCAACAGAACGAAATCGTATTTATTTACTTATTTTGTTCACATTTAATTGCCAATTAAAAACTAATGTTAAAGGGGAATGTAGGGGACGAAAATAAAGTAAAAAGCTTTACAAATTTAACAAATAGTTTGATGGAACATGGCAGGGTTATAGTTAGAGAACCCTTAAAGGTAGAACCCTTTAAGGAAGGGCCTGAAAATGAGGGTAGATCTAGATTCTAGAGGAAGCAGCAAAAGCAATCTATCCCAGAAGAGTTTTGGGAGTCATCACGCCATGGCATACGAAGGTGTAGTGAGGTAGGAGACAGTCTATAACAATTGAACTCAACTTATGGAGGGCAAAAATGATTAGATTCGCCAAAATAATACAGGCACATTTGTTTTTCATTGGCTATCTTGTAAAACAGCTTAAACTTTTATTACAAATTTGGTTTGTAGGGTTTTGTTTATTGATACGAATTATTTCTGGTGTTATAATACAAATTTGAATCCTAACGATCCCTTGCTTATGCTGTGGGATCCGCAGACAAGAATAATAATCCAATACCGAACAGACTAACTTTGGACCAACGATTGGATTAATCAACATTAATCCATGGAATAATAATAATAAGTAGACTCTACTCCACCTATTCTGTTCCGTATTATATTCATTTCTATAATATATTTGTATTCATTCTATCAAAGATTTCATCCTTTATTTTCTCTGTTTCGTGTTCGCAGCTCTCCATTTTATCACAGAGAACTGCTCTACGAGGAAACAAGTGCAATATCTGCGAGTATCGTATGCTCCCTGCTTATGCGCGACCACTCTTATGGCCCAAAGTATTTAAGCTCCGGTTTACTCCCCGTATTCCGTAGTCGGTAGTCCGTAGCCCGCAGTCCGCAGTCCGCAGTCCGCTCGTATGCTCGGCACTCGCTTGTAATTGTATGCATGCACTCGCGTTTATTTAGCATATTTCCTTGCTGGCCTTGCATCCTGCCTGGGTCGCGGGGAAAAACTTAATTTCCGCCTGCCGGGCTGCTCCATTTTTAATTCCTTTTGGGCTGCCTGCCTGCCTGCCTGCCAGCGCCACCGTTCTGTGGCTTGTTATTCTCCACTCTTGCTGTTGTTGTTGCTGCTGCTGCTGCTGCTGCTAGTGCTTCTTGTGGCGCTGCATACGCCGTTGTTTGTTGCCATAGTCTTAACAACTTGTAGAGCGTGCGCTCCCCGGCCGGTCCCACCCGGTCCCGCCATGTCGCTTTCCTTTGCTTTCGTTTCCGCACGCGGCAACGCGTCTCATTTCAATTTAATTTCCTCCGAAGCGTCGCTCTCTCACGTAGCACTGGCGTCTGGCATTTGCCATTTTGTGGTTACACTTACACTTTACACCCAGCAGCACCACAGGACAGCTCCATGGCAGCACAGCTCCACAGCTCCACAGCTCCGCTGCTCAGTGGAGCAGAGCAATTTTCATCATCATCTGTCGCCCTTGATGCTGCCTCTGTTGTCGACTTCCCTCCACCCGCCTCCGCCTCCTCTTTCGCCTTTCCGCCTGTCTGTCTGTCTGTCAGTCAGTCCTGCGCATTTTTGTGTCTTATTAAATGAGCGAAATTACTTTTCCCTCCGTTTGAATGCAGGCAGCTCTTGAGGCAGCCGCACTTTTCACTCTGATGGAAATTAGGTTGTGAGTTTTCCAAGTGGCGTCATTCAACCGCTGCTGAGACGCTTCTGAGACGCTGCCGCCCGAGTGTCTTGCTGTTGTTTGCTTCATGCCAGCGAATGGCTTGTTAAGTATTTTGTTGTTGAATAATTTATGGCCGACTCAGTCACTCAGTCCATTGTGCGTTGGCGGGTGCTCGTGCGAGGGTGGTGGGTGGAGGGGGGGGAGGGTTGTTGCACGCGGCGTATGCACAATTTTCAACAGTTTATCAGGCCATTCTTATAATTGACTTTGGCATTCCATTATCATGGCATCATCATGGGCAAAGCGGGAGAACCATCGCTCATACGCCAGGTGGTCCAGCAATTAAAATCACTTCAGACGAAAGTTAATTAAACCGCAATATTTGCATATTTCTTTCATTATTTACCCACTTCCACTTCCACTCTCCTCGCCCCCCTCCCCCTGGCTAAGGGAACACACGCATCTGGCGCTGAGTGTTGCCACCCTCGCCCTCCTGCCCTGCTGCTGCCACACCATGAATGAAACAAACAGTCACGCTTCTATAAGCGGCTGCCCAAAGCAGAATTTTCCACCAACACTTCTTCATGGCATTTCACCGACGCGATTCAAAACGAACAAAACTCGTCTTTAATGCAGAGAAAATACAGCCAGTTTTTATATAACCAAAAGTAATTGACAATAGTTCTAAGAGAATCGCAAAATTCACCGAAGGGAAGGAGACGTGGGGAAGAAGTATCGCCTAAAATAAAATGTAGAACGGGTCTTTTCATTTCATAAAGGAAATAAGCGACTTGCAATATTTGGGAATCACTTTGAAAATGAATTAAAAAAGTATATTTCAGATTTCCGAGTAAATTCCTTCACTGAATATTTTGTATATTAATTGCAACATTTTCCGGCGCGGAAAAAAGCAGAATTTCTCCGATTACATTTCAAGGAAAATAATTATATACACAGGTCTGATTTTCATCAAGGAAATTCCGCGTACTTATGCAATTAAAAAGTATACCGAAATCTTACCGAATAATCGACCAAAGTAGGGTAATAACGGTGAAAAAGAATGGTGTGACAGCTGCAGATTTGCATTTGAATGAATTTGATTCACAAAATATATATACTATGTACAGAAATCTGATAAATTAGAATACGGCGAAATAAAGTTGTATTTTCTTTTAAGTAATCTAATACTTGCTCTTATTTAATTGTTAGGTTTCCGTTTGAATCCCAACCTTTACCGACGGTGCAAAAAGTATCGTGTAACAGCAGCAGCTTTAACTCCCTTCCATGTGTGCTTGTGAGGGGAAGGGCGGGCGGGAAGGGTAAGGGGGACGCGAAAACTTTATTGCTCAATTTCCCCAAAAACTTTGCCAACCTGCCTCTGCCCCTGCCCCTGCCCCTGTCTCTGCCGACTGCTCTGCTGCCTGTTTTCTTGGGTGTCTGTAGGCGGCAGGCGGCAGGCACAGGCACAGGCACTGCGGCTAACCGACGCACATTGAGTTAACATGCAGATTTAAGATACTTTTGGAAACTTGATTTTGCCAGCCTACAAGAGGGAGGCAGACCTAGAGATAGGGTAGGGAATTCGCTGATGGCCTACGGCGGTGCGTAAGTGCAGAATAAGCCAAGAAAATGTTTGAACAGTTGGTGCCTTGGCAGCCATGTGGGGAGGGAAGGTGACGGGGAGTCTTCGTGTCAATGACTTTTACGTGTTTTAACCAGATTTTATTAACGCAACTTTTGTTACCAATAACCAAGCTATATACATGTATGTGCTCTAGGGGTGGGGGAGGGTAAGGAGCGTATTTTCAGCAGCTCAGAGGTGAAGAAGAGCCAGCCAGCCAGCCATAATTTATAACTTTAACCTTGGCCAGGAAATTGCTGCTGCTGCTGCTGCTACTGCAGGCAGGCTGGGTGTTGCCTTTGGCTTTGCCTTTGGCCAAGGTAGCAAAGGCGGCAAAGCCAGGCCCTGGCCAATTTCTGGTGCTGCTGCAGTGTCCACTGTGATTTACAGCCAAGTGCCTGCAATGACCTGCCCCGTAGTGCCATGCCATGCCATGCCGTGCCGTGCCGTGCCGTGCCATACCATCCCAGCCCATGCCACCCGGTGCCATGCCAGGGCCCCCGTTTCGCTTGCAAAAAGTTTCCGATGCTGACCGCCGACCGCAACAAGGACATTTATGTTTTGCTGCAGGCCAATGTAATACTTCTTCATCCTGCTCCTCGTACCACTTCGTGTTCGGAGGAGCAGCATAATAGGATGCTATGTTTTTAAGAATTGTATTTACCTTGAGAGCAAAGTGGCTGGGGCTGGGGCTGGATCTGGGGCTGGGGCTGGGTCTGGGGATTGCTTCGTTATTTATACACCCCTGAACCCCCGAACCTTGTGGGCTTTCCAATCTCCATGAAAACATTCCGCAAAACCATTCAGCCAAAGAGGAAAAGGTGTGAGAAAATCATCATGCTATCACAGTAACAATTAAGCTATGGAATGCGATGAAAATGGGGTTGGGGTGGAAAATGATGAAATAATTTGGTCAAGTTTATTAGCTTTAAGAGATAGATAGATAGATAGAGATAGAGATACATATCTCTTGCTGCTGCTGGCCATTTCTTTGTTCATTTATTGTCCTCTAATTTATGGATGGACCTGTCCAGAAGGAGCTCCTTTTGCTTGTCAGAGGAGCTGTTAATGAGTCAAGCTCTCAACCAGCACTTGGCCATAATCCACTCGATACACCAATCCACACCTCCCCCCTTTCAGTATTCGAGCATCGAATCGAATCGAATATCCGCTTGCACACTCGAGAGTGGGGTAAGCCATTTGATTAGCCATCGACTGGCAATTCCAATTCCAATTTCAATGGCCAGTGGCTGGGGAGACCAATTTGCTGTGCGCAAATGGGCGGGGCCTCCCCCACCCCACAAAGTATGACCCAACTGCGCCAGGAACCGCCATGAAGTTGACCACAAAATGCTTTTGCTTTTGCCAGTTTGTTCTTTTGCGGACTTGAACTCCAAACTCACACCCAATCCCAATCCCAATCCCAGGCTCCAGCTCCAGCGAGTCGGAGGAAGTTCATTTCTATTTGCAGCTGCAGAAATTTATAGGGGAAAATTAAATACCACACGATCTGCCTCCTTCTTCGTCCTTTTCTGCTTGTTTTTCAGTGAGTTTTTCATTCGCCCGTGAGTGTGGAATGGACGGGTATAAACACTGGGATCTGGGAGACTATATTAATCGAATGGATATCTGATTAACTCAAAAGAAATCCTAAAGCAGATATGGTATTCACAATTTGCACATTTAATAAATAAAGTGCTCGAGTGGAGCATCAATCTGCTGCATCATGCACACGACATGTATGTTGTTTTTGGATTCTCGGGCATTCTCTTTTGTAGCCTTTGCTCGGGCGTCCCGGAACAATGGGAGGAATCCATTTTACACAAAAGAAATCCAGATGGAAAATCCAAAAATACTAAAATAGATAAAGGGTATCTTTTAGTCGTAATATATTCGTCTTTAGCTTGTCTTAGTTCTATTTTGAGTTTATTTTCTGGCCTGCATCCGGCATCCTTTTCAGCTGCAGATCCATGCCGTGCCTCGCTTCAGTCCTTCCAGTCGCTCGCTCGGTCGTTCGTTCCAGTTGCAGTTGCAGTTTAATTTGTACATCGATATATTTTCCGGTTGTCAGTACACACACAGACACAGCCACAGCCACACAGTAGTGAGGCTGTGTGTGTGTGTGTGTGTGTGTGTGCCAAATAACCATAAATTCCAGAGTCCGCCCGTGCGGCTGTCGTCCTGAAATATCGCTTAACTCTCTGGACTCTCTGCTGAGAGTCTGCTGCCGCTTACGTGTACGCCGATGGTAGGGGGGTGGTGGCCACCGAGGAGGGGCGCGGAGTGAGACATTTATCCGGTGCAGGGCTGGCTAAATGCGCTGGCAGTTTGCTAATTAGTCAGCCATTAAAAAATATGTAAGCACAATGAAATGGCAACTTGGTCTGGCTCTGATTCTGATTCCGTTTCTGATTCAGATCCTGATACTGGACCAGGTTCTGGCTCTCGTTCTCTCGCTCTCTCGCTCTCTCGCTCTCGTCCTATGGCTCTCTGTCGTTCTGTGTCGTTCCGTCCCTCCTTTCATAATTGGCGCAGTGGCCCGGACATTAATCAACTTGGCTCAAAGGAGAGAAGTCTGTCAATAGCAGGGCTCGTTGGCTTCATCCTCCGTCAATCCCCCGTTAGCCCTCCCCTCCCCGTGCCCATTATGCGCTCTCGGCGAACAAAGAAAGTTTTGAATCAATTCAAGTTTTGCAAAGTTAAATCCGCGCACTGCATCTCCCCAGCTTTGCACTCAATTAAGTGACTTTTGCAAGGGGCTGAAGGAGGAGCAGGGTGCAAGTTGCAAGTGCGTGTTGGGGCGGCAGCAACAGCTAAGAAAAACAATTTTGTTGCAAAGGAAAAGTGGAAAAAACGAGGCAAAAGAGCACAAGAAATACAACAAAAAAAATAGTGAAAATATATAGCAAATCCACTTGAATGGCGCACGGGGCAAGGAGCACGAGGCTTGGGGCATGGGGCAACAACGAGCGATGGCAAGTTAGTGCCAACAATTGGAGCAGCAGCTGCCCCGTCAGAAGTTGCCACTTTCTTGGCACTGTCCCCTGCCACCAACACACACACACACACACACACACACAAACACATAACAAAGCATGGCACAGCACAGCGCACTGCCAACACCCACACACGTGAGCTGGCAAAGTTTTAGTGGCACGGCTTTGGTCGTTCCTTCGACTGCTCCTTCTGCCATGTGCTGGCTTGTGCCTTCCGCCTGATTGACTGGCATCGAGTTGACTTAGAACAGCTTCTCCTTCGCCTTCTCCTTCGCCTTCGCCTTCGCCTTCATGTGCTTCTTTATTGGCCAGAATCCCCTGCTCAGAGCCCCCTCCTAGAGAGCCACCCTGGATACGTCCTTCTGCTGTCGTCTGCCCCTTGGCAGTGGTTGCGTAAACTAATTTTCCGTGTCGTCACTCGATTGTTTTAAAAGCCAACTCTGTTGAGATTCACATTCACTCCGACAAGCGGGACAGCACAGGACAGAACAGGACGAGGCAGGGCAGGGCAGGGCAGGGCAGGACAGGGCAGGACATACCGACACAACGTATAACATTTAAAAGCCTGGCCATTAGCCACGTTGCTGCAGATTGCATGACGCTCGCAGGACAAACGCTTTGGGGGCGGCTCATCTAACTGTCAGCTAACTGCTGGCCCCTAATGCAGTTTATGTGTAGTACGTCCTGACGTACTCCTGGACGGACATCCCCATCCCCATCCCCATTCCCACTCGCACTCCTGCCGCTTCCTGCCTGGGTAAACATACGTTGAAGTCGGAGTTCAGAACGAGAAACACTTTCCATTGCATTCGTATCGCAGAAGAGCACACTGAGAGCTATTCCGTGTGAGCAATTAGGGATCATAATTATTATTTCACTTGAAAATAAGATATTATGACATTTTGTAAATAAATGAAATAAATAAAATAATTATTTCATATTTAAATGAATGAAATATTATTTTTTTTCCATGTATAAATTAACATAAGTATTGAGCTACAAATGTAATATATTATTTTTGTTGTTGTATATTTCGTAGAACATATTTAGAATCTATATTAAATATGGAAATGTTTAATACATTGATTTATGTTTAAATCAAAGTGAATATTTAATAATCATTCATATGTAATTAAGAGTGCTTCCTTTTAGTGTGCCATTTTTCTTTGATTTTTAATACAAACATTTATTGCTTAGTTTAGTATCAATTAATAATTAATAGCAATGTTTTACGGACAGTATCCGTGTGTGAATTGCTTGCAATATTTATCTCCAATTCACATTGATCCATTCATGATCCTTGTTTTGCATTATTTAATAATCTTCAGACAGACAAGGGACCTATGTATATGTACGTTTATTAGTTCATTGGATTGATTTCAGATAGGTCAAGAATAAAGAAATATGGAGATTTTTCAGCGGCAGTCACGTGTGGGAAATACTTAAGAACTACGAGGATCGATTTTCGTTGTAGATTTTGAGATAATACTCATCAGAGAGCCAGAAATATTCCAAAAATACTCTGTCGAAATAACTTAAATTCGAAACTCTTCTTAATTTATACCACAATAAATGCTCTGCCTGCACCATCTGAAACATTTGAAGTGTAGTCACATATGTAGGTGTTTTGTGTTCGTTGTAGTCTCTTTGTTAAATTGTATCTATTGCCACAAGCCAATAGAAAGATGCCACTAAGTGGAAAGGTCATTTGGCGGAAGTTGGACTACAATTTATTATTAATTCCATTCAATTTTCTGGAGCTCAATCGGCCATCGATGCCCTGAGGGGGTCTATTTCCCATCTTAACAGAGCCCCCCTTCCCACGCTTCGCTGCTCCCTTACGTGTCTGTTAAACCTCAGACCACAAATAAGGACACATTGTCGAGTATCGAGTATCGGAGTCTCTGTGCGTGCCTGTGTGCGTGTCTGTGTGCGTGTGGTTGTGTGGGATTCCTTGCCACAGACATTTCCGCAATGTACACGACTATTTTGACTTGAGGCATTTACAAAATGATGGATAATGGCATTGAGTTCCGGAGAACCGATTCCCTCGGTGTCAGAGCAGAGCCTTAAATAGTTACATCAATTAATTTGCTAGTCACTGCAGGGTGGACGTGGGACTGTGTGTGTGTGGCTGTGTCTGTGTGTGTTGTCGTGTGTGCATTATAAATGATTTGTGTGCGTGGCCTTTGCGTGTTCATTTGAGAGGGCAGCATGGTGTGGGTGTGTGTGGGGGGGGGGGGGGGGGGCGTTTATGGGTCAAATGTTGTGACCTCATTCCTCATTCCTCCTCCACTTGAAACTGCTATTACAGGGCTTTGCTAATTTTCATTGCCCCGCCGTGCAGTTGCAGTGAGTGGCATGCCTCCCCTTAAATATTCATGGGCCAAAGTTTAAGTCGAGTCAAACACACACACACACACTGACTCAGACAGAGCAGGGCAGAGGGGAGAGCAGAGAGGAGAGAGGAGCCAGGCAGCGCTTTTATCAATTATCAATTAACCTAAATTTCAGCCTTTACGATTTTGGCACGGCCAAATGACAGTCTCTCTCTCTCTCTCTCTCTTTGTCCCGCTCTGTCACGTGGCCCTGCCACTCGGCAACTGCCACCTGCCACGTGCCACGTGCCAGGTGAAGTGCATACGGAGCGAGATGAGCCGCATTTTTCAAATGAAACCTGACAGACAGCACAGGAGACTGCCTTTCCTCTCCTACTCGCGAGATTGTCTCCGCATCGCAGGCGTCTGATTATATGATTAGTACTCATCGTCCTAGTCGTCCTAGTCGTCCTAGTCGTCTTCGTCCTCGTCGTATAAGAGCATTTTGCAAATTGGAAACGTGGTTAGCCGAAATAATGGGATAGTGCCGAGCAGGGGGAAAAGCCGGCTGGCCAGAGAGACAGTTCTAGTAGTTGTCGGAAAAGGACTCTCTTCGGGAACTGTTTTTCGACGACCCTTGACAATAATCACTTTCATTACTGTAAAATGTCAACAGTGTCAACAGCAGGGTGACAATCCTTGAGGACCCTTGCTGCCACACTCCCCCACTCCTCCACTTGTGCCTGCCCCAGCCGAAATTTGATGATGCTGCAGCACACAAACACACACACACACTGTGCAGCAGCCAAATCTTGAACAAACAAGCGGGGATGAGAGCTGAACGCTTTCAAGGCGAAACATTCGACAGGAGGAGCAGCAGGAGCAGCAGCAGCAGCAGCAGCAGCAGCAGCAGGAGCTCCTCGACTCGACTCGACTCGATTCCCAGTTGTGCGGGTGCACCCCCGGGGCGGCATTTTGCAGCTACTTTTGCTAGCATAGCAGGCGTATCCTTTGGCTATGGCCAAAAGTAGCGACATCTAGAAGACGTGCATTTGCTCAAGTGGAAATGAATTGAACTCGGGCAGCAGAGACACCGACAGAGACAGAGAGAGCGACAGAGACAGAGACAGCGACAGCGACTGAATGGCAGAATGCAATCTCATTCTCTTGTCAACTTAACCTCGCCTCGACTGAAGGAGCCGCCTCGAGGATGCCATCGACTGCTGCTGCTGCTGCAGCTGCTGTGCCATTTGTTGTCTCTACCATTCCCATTCCCGTGCTATTTCGCCTGCCATTGTCCTCCAAGGAGGTGGTGGTGGTGGTGACATCCACAGTCATCTTGAGACGACGTTGCACAGTGGATGCGCCATAAAACTGATGGCAAATCGAGTAAATTCCCTTATTGTTCGAAAATATTTCACGATGGATGCGTACATATATAGTAGATATATCCGAAGGAGTCTCTGCCTCACAAACAAGTTCATAACTCTGCTTTTATCTGCTCAGAATCGCAATCTAAGGGAATTGCATCTTCCAGGATCCCATTCTGTATGACCACTGTTCGTGGCTATCCTTCTGCTGCTGCTGCTGCTTTTGCTGCTCCTGCTGCTGCTCCTCCGCCAGCTACTGCTCGATTTTTATTTTAAACAATGGCTTGAGCATTTCTGATTGTCAAATGTTTGCAGAGATAACATTTACCATAGCGGATTTTCCACTGAAGTGGTAGATGGCGTCCTGTTGGCTCCTTGGGTGCCGTAAGCGCGACTGAGTTGACTGCCTTCCTTGCTCGTCCCTTTGCCGCAAGATGTTGGCTGGGTGGGTGGGTGTAGCATCAATTCGTAATGATCTTATAAGTGCTTGTATTGTGCTATCGTCTCGTCTCCCCTCTCCCCTCTCCGCTCTCCACTCTCTTCCTGCTTTCTGCTTCCTGTGTGTGCGGTTTATAAACAAATGTCTCAACGAAAGTTTCCGCCAGTCAATTAAATGGCAATTAGAGGAACGGAACGGGACGGAGCGGAACGGGACGGGGACTCCATTGTGTTGCAAACTCCAAAACCAAGGCGGAGGAGGGGAGGGGAGTGGAGGGCCATGGAGAGAGCGCTCTATGCTCTTCAATTAAATTCCAATTTGCTTGCGGAAGTGCTTAATTACTGGTATATTAGCCAAGAGACAGACAGACAGACAGACAGACAGAGAGAGCGAGCGAGAGGGGGAGAGCTTTCCCTGTCAGGCGATTCCTGATATCCTGACATCCTGATATCCTCACATCCTGATATCCCTGATATCCGATTCTGTAAATTCTGTAAGCTGACAAACAATTTCCCGAGCAGCCCTCGAGAGTTGATCGATAGTTGGCTATTAATTGAATAGCACTCTGTGGCCGGACGATGCTTAACTTTCTATGCCACATCAGTGTGTGTGTGTGTTGGTGCGTGTGTGTGTGTGGCATGGCATGGAGATGACACATTGCACTATGGGGAATTTTGCCACTTTTTGTGGCATTAATTAATAACTTCCAAACGAAACAATGTTTTTTGATTTGGTTTTTTGATATGAGTTTGTAATAGCAATAGAAAGTAATTTTGAAAAAATGGGCGTGGCAGCCCTTTTTATACCCGGTACTCGAGAGTACCGACTTTATGAGCGCCTAGATCTCAAAGTCTATAAAAGCTAGAGCAACACAATTTTGTATCCAGACTCCTGTCTTACCACACTGTTTCAAGTCTATTTCAAAATTTCGCCCCACCCCCTTCCGCCCACTCAAAAAACGAAAATCGGTGGCATGCACAATTTTAAAGCTACGAGAAAACTAAAAACGCAGAATCATAGAGAATGATTATATCTATCCAAGTGTTGAATCAGGATCAGATCGGATAATTAATATAGCCACAATGAAGAAAACCATTTAGAGAGGCAACGTTCCCTCTCTTTGAGCGCCTCGATCTGCGAGACTATAAACGCTAGATCAACCAAACTTTTTATCCAATATTCTGCCATATCCCATTATTACAAGTGTATTTCAAAATTTCACCCCGCCCTCTTCCGCCCACACAAAAGACGAAAGTCTGTGGCATCCAAAAATTTAAATATTCGATAAAACTAAAAACGCAGAACCATTAAGAATGACAATATCTATCAGAGCCTTGAATCTGGATCAGATCGGATCATAATCATGGCCGCATGGGAAACAACTCTGAATTTGACAAACTTAGGTTAGGGCCTAAAATATCAAATTTCAGAGAAAGTGCGCAAAAGTGCACATTAATATGATATGCATTTAAAAGAGAATTGAATTCTCTACAATATGTATTAAATCTTATGGTTGGAATAGGTTGGACTCATTTTGTACGCCTCTTGAAAGACTAATATTTGTCACAAAATGATACCCGTAAACGATTAACAATTACAAGAAATATAAGGAGTATTTGTACAGTTCAAAAACAAAAATACATATTACAAGCCTCTTCGATTCGAATCCATTGTAAAAATCGCACTTAAATTGGTCAGTTACTAACTTTTTAGCTCCTTCAACTTAGAGAAAAATTACTCGTTGTATGAAAACTTGCACATCGCTAGCAAACAGCTGTTTTTGACAGCTGTTAACTTAACAGTGGTTCGCTCTGTTAAAATTTCGATTACATAACATTGAAGACTAATGTTATTCTGGTACATAGCGGTTTAAAATATTTCATTATAACGACTTTTTGAAAATGGCTTTTGGCCAGAAAAAGTGGCAAAATTCCCCATAGTGCATTGTCAGGCTGGGCAGCTACTGGATGTTGCCTACTTTTTGGATTCAGTGGCAATCTCTATGCATATGTATGATGTTCGTTACGTATTGTATGGGATTGTATGGGATGTCCTGTTCGTAATTTTGCTGTGCATTTTACGCTAATTGAAATCGCAATCGAATTACATGACTACTGCACCGCCCTTCCCCCATTCCCTTTGACCGGAACGAGGCATGGACAGAGTTTACGAGGCATAAAAGCCAATGAAAATATAATCACATTTATGCAGTTTTTATATGCCAGAAATGTAAATATTTTCGCTGTAAACATGTGAGGAGAGAAGTGAATGAATGAATGGCGACGGCTGAATGGCTCAATGGCTGGGGATGGGGCTGGGGATGGGGCTGGGGTTGGGGCGACTGCTGGCACACTGGGCTATTGGGCTATTGGGCTGTCGAGCTGTTGGGCAGCGGCGGCTTACGACAGCTGCCCGTCACCGACAGGCCGCCGTCGGGCATGGATGAGTAACCATGACGTTGCACACATAAAAGATACAGATACAGATACAAATACATACAGTACAGGACACATGGCATAATGTCTGGGCGGAGTGTGGCAAGAGCCCGGTTCTGTCCTGTCCTGCCCTGTCCTGCCCTGTCCTGCCCTGTCCTGCCCTGTACTGCTGCAGAGTAGAGTCCTGCTCCCTTTGGTTGTTTTCGAATCCATTTTGGGTTCATTGAGTTTGCAGTGATTTCTCGTTTTTGCATTAATGGCGCCTGGCGGGGAAACTGATACAAGTGAGAATTCAATAGAGAACGTATTACGGCTATGAGATACCCTGTACTGTCAGGGGTCGAAACTGTCCGTAAACTATCTAAGAAAATATATAATCTCTAATCTTAAGCTTATCCTTATCCTTATCTGCCTCCCACGGAAAAGCTTCGTCATACTCTTCGGCGCAGGCTGCCACAATTCTGTTGAAAATAATTATCTAATCGAGATTCGATAGATCTGTAGATTACATAGAAACATAGAATATATTTTCTATTATATATAGAGAATGCATAATCAGAGAAAGATAGCTGGAAAACTATAACTAATACGATATAGATAAGATATAAAGGAAAGAATAAAGGAAGCTGCTTGCGGAATACCCGTTGAGTCGATGTAAATATTAGAGCCCTGAAAATCCCATCTATACTCGCGCACAAACTATTGTATTACTTGCCCAATCTCTCTCTACCAGAGAATAAAGTAGACAGGCTCAGAGACAGTATAAAAAACGAGACAAGCTGAGACGCAGATTGGAACTGACTGAACTAAACGAATAGCGAATCCCAACGAATCCCAACATCCCAACGAATCCCAACGAATCCCAACGAATCCCAACGAATCCCAACGAATCCCAACGAATCCCAACGAATCCCAGCGAATCCCAACGAATCCCAACGAATCCCAACGAATCCCAACGAATCCCAGCGAATCCCAACGAATCCCAGCGAATCCCACCGAATCGATTCGGTTGCCTGTTCATGCAACTTGCTATCCATACTTCTGGCTGCCACGAACTATTATACCCTTTTTTTCTACGACTGCAGGGTGTGATACGAAAATTGAAGCGTGAAATTTATGAAATCCAAATAAACGTATGTACATAAATACACATACATACATATACGCCACATACAAGTGTAGGTGTATGCGTTTGTGTTTGTGTTTGTACTGAGGTGATAGCGGGAGTGCCAGTGTGCATGTGTGTGCATGTGTGTGTGTTGGGATGTGTCCGTTCGCAGGATGCGCATAAATGTATTTTTGATTTAATTGCATTTTCTGCTTGAATTACCATCGACACTCATGCGACGACGTCCCTCGATTGCCGATAACGCAATTTAATAGTTATTTTTTCGCATAGGAAAATAATTGGTTTTAGGGTACAACGAATAGTATTGACAAATGCGGGACTGCGACACCCCCCTCGTCCGTCCGTCCGTCCGTCCGTCCGTCGCAGCTGCTGCATTATTAATGTCGGTGAAGAGAGCACCGTTTCCGCATGTCCTGGGCAACGGAATTAATAGCATAACATTTGGGCGGAAACGCGCACGGAATTCTTCGGGAAAATATATATCTACTTTTGTATGTATCTCCATGATAAATGATATATAATAGTGGATATGTAGTATCCTCGCACGCTGATGTCACGTTCCGATCATTAATTATTTGGAAACTCTTTTTGCTCTTGTCTCTATTTGCAGTTCAGCGAACAGGCCGCGAGCGGACACAAGGTAAACCATATCCCCATTTGTATTTATGGCGGTTGTCAGACGTGTCGAATTTCGACAACCTCCAACCTCCAACCCCCAACCTGCAACCCCCAACCTCCAGCCGTAGCCGAGACACACGTCGTACACGTCGCACACGACTCTCACGGAGTGGGATCTAATCTGTCCCCAGGGCAGGACCGATTAGTCGAAGAGGAGTAGCAGGAGACCTGACGCCTGACCCCTGACCTCGCCCAACTGTAAGCCAGTGGCAAAGTATAACTTTTGCCCGAAAACTGACAACCGCAACGACCAAAAGTGTCGTAAATCCATAAATCCATAACCAAGCGTCAACAACAACAGCAGCAGCAGCAGCAGCAGCAGACATTCTGTTGGACGACCCTCGACATGTGACATGGCTCCCGCTCCCAGAATGTAGCGGGCAGGGGAGGCATATGCGGGTGGGGGGGGGGGATGCGGAGTGGCTTTTGGAGTGTCGGGAGGCTTTGGCGGCCAATGAACTAAATAACCCCCTGGATCCTCGGGCTCCTCTCATGTCAACCGCAGTCGCAGAAGCGGAACATATTGGCGATGACACTCGAATCTCGTCCCGCGTCTGATAAAATGAAGTATTTTCCCTCCGCAGTTTCCGCGTGTGTGTCTGTGTGTGTGGGTGTGGGTTGGGGGCACAAAACACTTTTCAGTACAACAAAAACAAGGGGAAAGGGGGGAACTTATACATCGACAACAATATTGTTTGTGTCGGGAAGTTTATCGACAAGTTGTCGTCGTCGTCGTCGTCGTCGTCGTAGTCGCTGACAAAAAAAGAAAACTCCCTGAAAATCGCCTCAGCATATAGCAAAAACAATGGAGGAGCATAAATTAAAGCCCATCCCTGGGGCCGTGGGCCCATAAAAAATCATAAAAATATATTAAATTTATACGTACTTACACATAAGATCGCCATGAATTCATAAATTCTCGCCGAGCAGCCGCCACGACCATCGCGCATCCGCCAGAGCCCTGGCCAGAGGCAAGAGGCAGGAGGCAAGAGGCAGAGTCAGAGTCAGACCAAGAGCCGTGGCCACAACCACAGCATAACAACGGCATTGACAGTTAAATGAATGACTGTGGGAGGGAGGCGACTCCTGCTAGAGTCCTCTCCAGCTCGTGGCTCGTGGCTCCTGCTCGTGGCTCCTGCTCCTGTGGCTGGTGGCTGGTGGCTCTGTCCCTCGTTTGGTTTTGCTACGTTTTGTTTACTTGGGTTTAATTTATGCAAATCTGTTAAAGTTTTGCCGTCATCGGAAAAGTTGCCGCTGTCAGTGGGACGTTGCATAGTTTTACGCTGCCCCTCAAGTGTGGCACACAGGAGGGGGGAATGGGGTTGGGATGGCAGCAGTCTATATTCAATTAGCGTTTCGACTCCGGGCATCACGAAATCAGAAATGGTAAATGGTTGGGAAACTCTCTGTCCGAATGCTACAGGTTTTTCCGATTGTAGGAGATTCCTGGATTCTGTACACAGCACTCCAACTGCAGGCAGTTTTTACAGGGTATTCTCATAGTCAACCTCTCAGAACTTCCCACCGAATCTTGTTTGGAGTTCCACTCGGTGTAGTTTTGTGGCTGGGTCGTCGGTGTGTCGGAGTGTCTGTGTGTCGCTAATATAATAAATGAAATGGGATTCCCGGACCCGCAATCTATGCATATATAAGTGCGTACAATAGTTTTACCGTTGTTGTAGTCCCTGACGCCGACGCCAACATCGAGCTGACATCGGTTGACTGTCGTGGGTCCGGGTTGGGGGTGGCTGTGGACGTGGATGTGGGTGGGTGGGTGGCTGTTTGGTTGGTTGGTTGGATGGTTCTTGGGGCAGTTTTGTGTAATGTTTTTATGCTGTTTTTGAGCTTTGTCGGAACGGAGTTCTGTTGAATAGCTTCATATTTATGCAAAGTTATGCGGCTTAACAGAATAAGTCGGTGGAAGTTTTTCTCGTGTTTTTCTTCCCTCTGGACGGACTGGGGACAAGTTCCAGTCGGAACAGACTATCGTTGAGGCTGTAATCAATGCATAGGCCAAGGGTTGAAGTTGATGTTGAATTTGCATGCGCCGAACACTGAAATGAAGCGCTGACACGCCCCCGTAACGCCTCTGGGCTTTTGCATAGTTATTTATGTGTGGCAGAGAGGCAGGCAGGCAGGCAAGGCAAGGCAAGTCTCTTAATTTTCACATGACAAACGGTTCTCTCCCTCCGAAATGTGGGACAAAGTTTGCGCTCTTGCGACTCAAAACTCGCACCACACTGCGTATACGCAACAAAGGAGCTGCCACACAGCCCGCAGCACGCCCGCAGCATCCAAAGGGAGAGTGAGAGAGGGCCATCTGCCACTTTGGCTAATTCCAAATTATATTAAAAACTTTGGGCAGGACTCTGAAGCTTTTCCTTTGCCCCTTGCTTTTTCATTATGCGGTGGCCAACAAAGAGGGAGAGAGCGAGCGAGAGAGAGAGAGAGAGTGCGGTCCTGGCCAAAAGAATGAATATGAAAAACTGCTTACAAGGACTGCCATGAATGGTTGGATACCCTCCAACCATTGTCCGCGGGCTGGCAGCCGCGGCTGCCTGCTGCCTGCTGCCTGCCGCCTGCCGCTTGTTGCTCTTAGGCCCTGCCCCATTTATGAGGGCGTGCCCCGTGCTGTAACTCGACACTGGGCCGCACTAATCCTCGGCCTTACTTGCAACGAACTTCATTTTGTCGAAGGGAGAAGTGCAGCAGCAGCAGTAGCAGTAGCCGCCAGGCAGGACTCCCATTGATTTTCCCTCCACCTCCACCTCCACATCCACATCCACGTCCACCTCGGGGCAGGGTGCTCTTGAGTGACCTCTTAAATTCGTTTAATTTTAGTTAGGTCGAGGCTTAGGCCCGACAGGTCTGCTTCTGCTTCTGCTACTGCTGCTGCTGCTGCTCCAGAATTAATGGCCTGAATGGGGGCCTGAAGTGTGCTCTAAATTTCCCTCTTTTTTCCATCCGTTGTCCATCGCATATTTTCCTTAATGAGTTTTGTGCCCTGCCGACAGCAGCAGCGGCAGGTTCGTTCTCGTATCAAGTGTTCTCCAGATGTAATTATGCGATTTCTGCCCTTGCCACGTGCCCCTTCGCCGTCCCCCTCGAATATCATCCATCTTTTTATGGACATTTATTTAATAAACTCCTCGCATTCGCTGCGAGGCGAGGGAAGGCAAGGCAAGGCAAGGCCGTTTTCACGGTGCCATAAAAAATGCAATTAAATACTTTCGGCTATTAAAGTGCTGGGAAAATATTCACCATTCTCCCAACCCCACCCCCACCCCACCCGTCCGTCCCGAAATAAGGCGCATGCAACATGCAACGGGTGATGGCTCCTCTTCTCCTCAACATATGTGTATGTGTGTGTGTGTGTGTGTGCTGTGTGGTATGGTGCTGTTGCAGTGGCGCTGTTGGTGTGACCTAATAAAAAAATTATGCCAAACGAAAGAGAAAGCGAAAACGAGGCCTGAAACGCTGAAAGGCTGATAGCCAGCGGAAGGGAATTCGGAGTGGCAATGGGAGATGGGAGATGATGGGTTTGATCCTGCCACTGGCGGGACAGCGGCGGAAAGGAAAGCGGAAACGTTGGGGCATCGCCGCACACTTATGAGATATTAAGTTGAAAACTTTTGCCTGCCTGCCTGCCTGGCTGCCACTCTTTCCATTCTGCCACTGCCACTGCCCATGTCCCTGCCCCACTGCTGCAAGCTCAAGTTAAATTGAGCAAAATAATGCGGTCAATTTATAACGAGAGAGAGAGAGGGCTACACACGTTGCATGCAACACCCACCACAATCCGCAGCCCACAGCCGACAGTGTCGGGGGCAGCTTAAACAAAAGGAAGTGCCCTGGCTGCCACTTTGTCAGTTTTACTTGTTGTTTGGCCAAGAGGAAGGGGCACACACAGAGCAGCACAGAGGCACAGAGAAAGAGAGAGAGAGAGAGAGGGAAAGCCGACTCTCGGTTCCGACTGGCTTTCTGGCGGATGCACGGACATCGTCCTGCCTGCCTGCTGCCTGCTGCCTGCCTTGTGGTGTCATTTGGCTGTCGCTTTGGTGGCACGCAAGTTTGCAAAATTATGGCATCGAGGCAGCCTGTCTGTCCATCCTGTCCATCCTGTCCGCCCTCCAATCTTCCAATTTATAAGGTTAAAGCAAAATTATAGCCATCACCTACCCCTGCCCATACCCGAAATATCCCTGGGAGTGCCACGTGGGGCTACGTGACTGCTCTGCAGGCGAATGCTGCTATTGAAAGTGAAAGTGCAAGTGACTTTCTCTGCTTTCTCTGCTTTCTCTGCGGCAAATGACCCAATTTATGAACCGCATTCCGGTCAACGAGCCAACGGCACACGGACTCGTGCGCCAGGACACTGGCTTATGGCTTATGTGCGGCGGAAGTACACACACACATACACACACACAGGAACACCCCTCCGTCCGGACACGGACACGGACACGTATCCGTGCACGAACTCGGATTAATTTCGCTTAGTGACATTCGGTTTTCACTTTTTAATGAGTTGCCCCGAGTGCTGCTGCTGCTGATGCTGCTCTCTTCGATAAAGGAAGAAGGAGTCGGGGAAATTCGAAATTGATGGCAAATTAGAGGGAAATTCGATTGGCAATTTACCCCGAAAAAGTGGGTCATGGAAGGGTCTGCACTTTGCAGTCTGGAGAACAGAGTCAAAGGAGTCACAGAGCTTGGGGGGGTGAAGGGAAATGCAATATGGAAACTTTAATGAACAGATTCAAATCTCGCTTAATTCGATCCTTAGCCATTGGTCAAAGGACATAACGCGCTGCGTGGCCCACTTGTAGAACCCTGCCAATGCGGCCGATGGAGCAACGCCTAGGGTCTCGAAATCACGGCCGTCCGGATCGCCAAACAGTCGGTAGTTCTTCTGCCCCGGGCCATTGATGAACTCCGCCTCGTCGCCCGTGCCGCTGACGTCCGGATGCAGGACCTTGGACAGCTCATGGTAGGCCTTCCTAATCTCCGCCTGCGAGGAGGCTGGCGGCACATCCAGAATCTTGTACGGGTCGAACGTGCTGGAGCGTGTGTGGTCGATCAGGCACAGTCCCAAGAGCACCACCAGTGTCCAGCCCAGGACAACTAGGAGGACAATGGCACATGATCCGAGGGCACTGAGGGGCGTGGCCCTAGCCGGCAGTGGCTTCTTGTCGGGATTCCATGTGGGCTTGCGCGACCAACAGCAGACAGTCGCTGGTATCAGTATGATGACCAAGCCCGATAGCGTAATCAAGAGGGACGAACCGAAGTTCTCTTCGTAATTTAAATACTTGTCGGGCATTGGATCTGTCTGGAGGGTATATGCAACACATATGTATGTGTGTATATCTTAGATCGTCTGTCTATGGATTTGCAAGGATTTCACTTACTGTTTGGCTTGAAAAGTGGATGGGGAATATTTGTTTTACACAGCGAAAACACAAAATGTATTTTTACTACGAAAATTTCCGCTGTTATTTTTGATAGGATTGTTTAGTTTAGTTTGGAATGGAATGGATTATGGATTGGATTGGACTGAAGTTGGAATGCATTTTGAGAGCCTACTTGTCGAAAAACATTCCATGTTATGTTTCCTTTATTTTTTCTTCTTGTTTTTCCTTGAAATTCAGCAGGCCAGACGTACATACTCGTATGTAAACGAATTACATCGCATTTTAATTCAATTCAATTTATTTATTTCTTCATCGCTCGAACTAAGTAACTTTCGAGATGCCCTCAAGATATTTATTATTGAACTTACAGTAGTATTAATGGGGGAAGAAACACCTATTTTTTATGGCTAAAACTATAAGTTATACTGAAAGTTAAGCCATAGCTTAATTGAAATGAGGATACACATATTTCTCTATATTAGAGCTCTAATCGGGAAAGTCTTTCGGTTAAAAAAAGCTGAATATTTTCCTTGTGGCGTAAATCAATATTGGAATGGTCCCAAGGCAGATCATTTTTATGATTTTATTTTGGAAAATCTGAAATTTATTAATGTGTGAATTCGCCCCACCCCGTAGAATATCAAACCTTGAGAAATCGATCTATTTATGCTGATCTAAAATTTGCAAATATTTTCAATCAAAGTTTATAAAGGCTTTTAATAATTTGAGAATATCGCTTAATATTTCAATAGTTTGTCAAAAATTGAATCAATAATCCTTACGAAACCTCAAAATATTTTCGGCTTATGGAACGGAATGTGTCTTCTCGCTTAGGAAACAGTTTTTACTGCGAATCAAGGTAATTTTCATCGCTTGATAAGTGTGGGAACAAAAGTGTTGGTTAACTTTAACTAGAGGTTAACTTTCGGACTCTTCAACAAGAGCATCTAAATACCAGCCCTGGAGGCCTACAAGTAAAAGTGCCCAGCCATACGCTAAGTTTTCCGCTTTTCTTGGGTATCCCTTCGGCTGCTTTTCTCCTCCTTCCTGCCATGCTATCGAAGGAGATGTTTACGTAGATTGTTCTCTGAGATACCCTGTCGAGGGGCTGCAAAGCAAATCACTCGAAAGAGAAAGCGAAACTCTGGCGGGAACACGTTGTGCAGCTCTCAAATTAATTACGCATGAAATTGCAATTAATTGGTTTAAGAAGTTGGCCAGAAGTTTATCTTAAAGTTTTTCCTTGGATGCTGCTGCTGCTGCTGCCGCTGCTGCTGCTGCTCTGCCGCCCTCGAAGCAAAGAGTTAAGTGCTTCGGATAAACAAAAAGCCCGTGCACCAAAAGTTGGGGCAGGCACCAAGAGGAAAAAACATGGGGCGGAGGAGGAGGAGGAGGAGGAAAACAAGAGCGTAAGCAGATAACCAGGAAAAGCTGGGCAGCAGAGAGAGAGGGGACGAGGGAGAGGTAGGGGTAGGGGTAGAGGTAGAGATCCCTATGAAAGTAAAAACATCAACAAGGATGAAAAACAAAGAGCAAGCGAGAAGGGCAGAGGTCGCCGATGGGTGGTGGGGGCTAGAGTGGGGGAGTGGGAGAGTGGGGGCGATGAGGGAGAGACAGACAAAACAATGGTGCAGGCAACAGCAACGCGGCAATAAAAATGGCGCACAAGTTCAGTGGATGCTACCGGGGTCTTCGAGTGGATTCATGGCTGCTGGCTGCTGGCTGCTGCCTCACGTGAGTCCGAGTGTAGGGCCGCCTGAAATGTTTATTTGGGTCTGTCCATATGTGTGTGTGTGTGTGTCTCTTTCTGTGTGTTTGTGTGCGTTGTAGGCCATGCTGCACGGCCCAAAACAACAGCAGGAAAAACAACAGCTGCTGCTGCTGGTGCTGCTGATGCTGCTGATGCTGCAGCTAGAACGACTCTGTCACAGTAACCTAGATATCTCCAACGAAATTTCCACCCAAAATGTGCCACTTTCGCTTTGACCCAGAGCCGGAGCCGGAGTCGGAGTGGGACAGCGGCGAGGCTGCTGCAGCGCATCGCCCTGCGTTCTTTGAGGGTCAATGTGGCTGGCTTGATGGTGTGTGGCAGTGGCAGTGGCACTGCCACTGCCACTGGCTTCGGGCAGCACGAGGAACGGGAGAAGAAGAAGGAGGAGGAGGAGGAGGAGGAGTGACCACCGTGTGTGTATAAGCCATATAAGAAATCATGCTTGAAATATTGCACTCGTATGTTGCGGTTAAAGTGCAGGCAGCCGTAGAGCCCTACAGACGGGAGAGGCCGTGCAACCAAATTGCAACCATGCGTCACACACACACAGGGACAATAACACCCATGGGTGTGTGCATGCAGCAGCTTGTGTGCATGTGTGTGTGTCAATGTGTAAAACATGCAACGCTGTCTTGTCTGGAACTTGCCTCTGCCTCTGTCCCTGTCCCTGCCCCTGTCTCTGCCTCCCCTGGGAGGCCCTGCTGCAGGAGTAATACTGCTGCCTTCTGCTGCCTGCTGACAAATGGTTTGATTTTAAGCTCAAGTCAACACACACACGAACGGACACACGTACGGACACATGGACGGAGGGACGGACGGACGGACGTAATGCTTTAAACATTCGGCCCCACCTTGGGGAAATTTTTCAAATGACAGCAATTTATTTAGACGTCCTGTGTTTGCGTGCGTGTGCCTGTATGTGTGTCTGTGGCAGTGGCAGTGGCTTGTGGCCAGAAAGGATTGTGGCAGCGGCCAATGCCAAACATTTAACTTTGGCCCAATTCGCGCACAATTTTCCGACATTTGCCGCTAACGAAATTTCGATGTCAAAGGCGCGTGTTTATGCATAAATACGGCTATACCGCCCTGAAGAGCGAGCGAGCACGAGCAACGTGCCCTTTGAACCCGCCACCGATTTGGGCACCCATTGGGGGCTTTCTGTTAGGCGCCCGAATCCGAATTAATTATGCAAAATGTGCCCTAATCCAACAAAGAGACTGTTTAGAGGGGTGGGGGACTGCCCCTACCGCGCACCGCGTCCCTCATATTCAGGGCCTGACCTAACCTTTTCTGATGATGGCCTTATAAACGTGCTAAAAATAAACAAACCACCGTCCACCTCGGTTCGGTTCGGTTCGGTTCCTTTCTGTCTGTGCCTGTGTGTGTCTGTGTGTGTGTCGCCCTTTGCGTGTATTTTGAACATTTCGCCAAAGGCTCGACTCGGGGACTCCTTGACGTGTAAATATTTCATGTCCTTTGGGGGAGGAAGTCCCTACCAAAAAGGCTTGTCGCACAGCTCTTGATGGAGCTTTTGGCAATTAGCGAAGCTTCGACTTTTGGCCCCAAAATGTATTAATCTAATGATTTGATGACATTTCGCGGGAGCGAGCGCGAGGGGCAACTGTGTTGGGGAAATGAGCGAAATTCTCTAGTTTACAAAGGAAATTACTGGCTTGCTCGTTTCGGGCTCTTGGTGACCATTATTAACCCCCAGCCTAAAGGGTACTTTAATCTGTAATCTGAGTACTTAATGGAGTGCTGTTACTGTGAATGGAAGTTAGAAATCTGTTTTCGGGTGCAGATTTTGGCCATTATGTAAGACTTACTGGGTAGATAGATCCTAAATTAGATTTAAAGTTCGGAACTCCAAAATATTTATGCACATAGTATACATCTCGCCACTTCGATAAATCATCTCGAAATGTTAATACATAATGGAAAGATTCGATCCGAAAATTCCAATTTATTTTTGGCCTAAGACAGGGGTTGATTGCGGTATTTTATTTATTTTTTAATTTATCTACTACTTATTTGTTTATTTTTTATCAAAATTCAAATCAATCAAATTTAAAAAGCCAAACCCCATGACCGTGTTCTTTAAAAACGTTAGTTCCCTTTCAGCTACGGCCTGCTCTTGGCCTTTTCTTTTACCTACTTGGTAAAAAATTCCTTAAAATATGCAAAAATATTAGTAGTATTTATCGCATCGAAAAATACTGACAAAAAACCTTTAAAACCCTTTTGGGTTTGGCATCAATTTCTAGAGTGTAAACACACTTTTATGGCTCCGTGTAACCAATTTGCATGCAGCTGCAGAGTTCGTAAAGTGCATCTTTGATGAAAGGTCAAAGGCAGGGTTGGAAATGCTTGGGGATCAGCCCTGAGTGTCTCTTCACTCTGGAATCCCTGCCAACTCGTTGGATCAATCCTCAATCGTCTCGACGCCAAAATGTCATGTGTAACACCGCAAATGGCCAAAAAAAAAAAAAAAAAAATGTAGATATGTATAAAAAAGGGGGCAAAGTTGGGGTCGCCAATGCCAGTGACACTCTGGCACTCCGACTCTGGGTGTACTCTGTGCTGCTCCTCCAACCGCATTGTGTGAACAAACGGAATCCCTGTGCCTGTGTCTGTGTCTGTGTCTGCCCTGGGGCAGCAAGGACTCAAGTGCAGCCAGTGGCCTCTGGCCACTCTTTGCACTGCGCCCACATCATTCGCTTTGGCTGTGACTGTGACTGTGACTGTAACTGTAACTGTGACTGGTGTGGGGCTGTCGTCATTCCTGGGCACACAAATGAGTCAACAGATTGTGGCCACCGACATTTGCAGTGGGATATTCTCGTGGTGCCGGCGGTGCTGGCCATAGTGTTGCTTCGAATTTCGTTCACCGAACGGGTGGGGCGTGCCGGGGGGAGCAGCGACTCCTGATTGGCTTGCGGCGGAAGGGACGAGACCCGACGACGCCGTGGAGTATGCAACACAACGCGTTTGGCAGAACTCCAAACGGGAGGGGGGAACGGAACGGAACGGACTGGTTGGTTGGTTGGTGGTGGTGCAGTCGAGCGGAATTTATTGTGTTTGTTGTGCGAAATTAAATAAAAATTGAATTATGTTTATATCCGGGGCTGTAGTCCTCGCTGTTATTGTTGGTCCTACAATAATAACGTGCTTTGTGTACGCAGAGCAGAGCGAGCTGCCATGAGAGTGTGCTCCTCTGTCCAATGTCTGCCATGATCTCTGTCTCGGACTCTTCTGCTGCACCATCCCCGTCCCCGTCCCCATCCCCATCCCCAAGACCCCACGCCACCCATTCTGTTTTTCATTTTGCATAATAAATTGCATTTTCCATGCCAGTGGGTCGCTCCGCCGAGCGACGAGCGGGCAAGGGAGAGGAGTCTCCTCTTCGCTCTGTTTGTTTGTCTGAGTGTCGCCGCCACTTTCCCCCCTCCACTACTCTGTCGGCGGAAAGTATGCGGAGTTTTCTGTCTGTTTGCCGTGTGCTCTGCTCTTTTTTTGCATCGTCTGCGCGGGCTTTCGGTCTTGCATTAATCTCATTTCATTGCTAACCTTTTCTGGTGGCGCCTCCAACCAGCTGGGACAGGGCAGCGGCAGCGGCAGT
The DNA here is from genome assembly GCA_963969585.1 of Drosophila helvetica. NCBI lineage: Eukaryota > Metazoa > Arthropoda > Insecta > Diptera > Drosophilidae > Drosophila > Drosophila helvetica. The sequence continues at coordinate 61,690,039 of OZ018401.1, forward strand.
GGCAGTGGCAGTGGGAGTGGCAGTGGTGTGGCTTCCAGGGAACAGATGTTTCCGCTTGCACGCGCTAAATCAATTTGCTGTTTAAGCTCTGCCTGCCACCAGCTGTCGTGGCGCACCTTTTTGGCTTTTCGCATCAGCGTCAGTCAAAGGGAAAATGGCTTCCTATTCCTAGTCCTCTGTCCCCTTCCCCTGCCCCTACCCCCTGTCCTATGTCCTCCCACTCGCACATTTTCCCCGTCACTTCTTTTTTTTTTTACGTGCATGCTGCCGTTAAGTGATTTTCATGAGTTTAACGAAGTGGTTTTTCCCCTTGCCCCCGTCCCCCGTCCACGCTGCCGAAAAGCAGATCCCGCACAAAGCAATGGAAACCCACAATACCAACAAACAACAGCAAGAAGGAAAAGGGAAAACCTAAGAGTGCGAGTGCGAGTGCGAGTTTTCTTTTTTATACATTTTCCTTTGACTCATCTGTGCACAGAGAAAAAACCCAGAGCCAGTTCTTTTTCCTCATTTTCCTCCGCTCCGCTCCGCAGCGCCCCCCACCCTCCTCTATGTGTACCCTTTCTCCGGCTCCCTTTCTCTGGGGTATGCCCAATATATCTGGCAAATGTACTTACACATGGGCAAAAAAAGAAAATCATCTATCTGCATCTATGCATAAATAAAATGTAGATAAGCAGGTGGAAATCCATCTGCATTTTCTTTTTCGATTGGGGGGTATTCCTTATAATACGAGTATAATAAAAAGAGAGACGAAGAAGTATTCAAAGGAATAAAGGAATTGAGTGCCCGTCAAGTGAGCTACGATTTGCTTGCATTTGCTTGCATTTGCTTGCAGCTGCACAGGAGATCCTTCATTCAAAAAAAAATATGTTTAAAGAGGGAAAACTGTGACATTCCCTCATGTCATGTCTGAGCTCGTATCGCAGGATTGCATAGTCCTTAGTGCTAGTCATACAACCATGAAATCTCACTCACTGATTAGAAGCAAAGAAAGGGCTCTCTTCGACCGTGCATTATATCTGTATATCATGGGATTTGAGAGTGTTGTAATTTCCATTTGAGTCCATGGAATAAGCAGATCAAATAATGTATTAAAAGAATTTAATTGCCTAATAATCTACTTATAAGTTTACAAGCAAAAGATACTTCGATTTCTATACTGTAGAGATGTATCCAGATAGATATAGTATCCACCCAGCAACAAGATGCTCCTAATTTGTCCCATTGCCAAAGAGATTGCCAGAAAGATTGCCCGAGAATCCAAAAACACAATACATGTTATGTGCATGACGAGGCACATTGACGTAAATTGAGCAAATTAAATCGAACGCATTTGGATAGCAATCCTGATACCCCCAGAGCCCTAATATCTGGGGCATTCGTTTTTCAATCAAAATGGGGTACACCCGTAGTCGAGCATCCAAACCTGCAGCCGGAAACAATAGATTTCTGAGTGTTGCCACTTTGTTGTACAATTTTATTGCGCGAATTTCGCGCAAAAAGCGAGTCGAACAGCCGTCAGCCGGCAGCCGGCAGCATCCCCAACCAAAATGGAGCCCGCTCCAAAGAGTTGTCCTTTTTTTCCTTCTCCTGTTGTCTGCTCGAATCCATGCCACATGCCACACCGTCATGCCCCGCATGGGGGGAGGGGGAGGAACTGTTTGATGCCCCGCACATTTGAGCAATTTCAGCGCTATGCTGTGTTTGTTTATGCCGGGGATATACGCGTCTGTGCGTGTGTGTGTGCGCTAGTATCTATCTATGTATGTATGTATGTGTGTATGTATGTGAGTGAGCGAGTGCGGCGCGTGTCAAAATTGGTTAAACGTGAGTGGCTTTCACTTGCCACTCAACAGCTGCCTGGCTGACTGCCCGTTCCTGAGCAGAGAAGAGAAGAGAAGAGAAGAGAAGAGGAGAGAAGAGAAGAGGAGACCCAAAGCTGGTCAGGAGGTTAGCCCGCTGTCCGTTTAGGCAAATTAGCTGCCTATATGCTGCTGCCAGGCTTCTTTCTGACGCTTCGACCCCAGCCTGGTGGCGCTGGGTCATAAATCATGTCCGGGATAGACGCGCTACCGCGTTGCCGCCTGCAGCGAGCAACCTGACTCCTGACTCCTGACTCGCTCACGGGCTCAATCAAGCAAATGGCAACACAAATCGGGAGCTCGTTTATTTTAAGCTGCCTCATAAGCAACGTCTAATTTCCTGCCATTCCCGTCGTGAGTTATGGCTTGCGGTACAGCTGTGTGGCAGCTGGCAGGCACGTACATACATATCTGGCCCGGGGGCTATCCCTTTTCAAGCAAAAGTCGCTACAGAAAACATGAGGATCCACGTGTGGAGGGAGCGTATTAAAACTTGGTATCAAAGTGGCAGGCAATCATCGTTAAGGGAAAATATAATTACTTTGGCACAAAAAGGATGGGATAAGATTGGTAGTGTGTTAATTGGTAGTCCCATATCCATTACGATTATCTCTTCCTAAGCGCTGTGAAATATTTCATTACTGGGGGAATTTCCTGGCAGATGCGGCGGCTGCCACCCACAAAATGCAGATGTTGCTGATGTTGAAGCCGGAAAACAAAAGCTGTCAACAACAAGTTGCCGGACAAAAGGCTCCGTTCCTCTGTCCGATGCACATGCTCCATTCTCCGGCTTTGTTTGTGTGTGTGTGTGTGTGTGTGTGTGTGTGTGCAACACGAGAGGTATCATCAAGCAGCGGCAGCGGCAGCAGCAGCAGGTCCAACAATCCGGCTAACTGGCAGCCAGCAAAACGAACAATCGGTCCCCGGACTTACATGGGAGAGAGAACCCTTGACAAATAGCGCCTGATGTTTGGTCACAGTTGGTGGTGGTGGTGGTGCTGGTGGTGGTGGTGCTGGTGCTGGTGCTGGTGCAGTCTCCCCGTGCCCCCTAAGCCGGGGACAGATGTTTCTGTCATTCTGTCTTGTGTCTGTATCTGTGTCTGTGTCTCTGTCCGTGGCCGTGTCTGTGTCTGGCTTAGTGTCTCTCTGGCTCTCTCTCTCCGGCTCTCTGTCTCTCTGTCTGTGTGAGAGTGCATCAGCGCTCATAAAACTAAATTTCTAAACAATCTGCGTTTGGCAATCTTATGGGGCGCTGTCGACGTTGCCGCTGCGCAACTTTATTGAAATGTTTGGCAGTTTTTCGTGTCGTACTCAATTTGTGTCAACCAGAATGGAGGCAGAGGATGGCAATGGGGGACGATGTGGATGTGGATGTGGATGGAGAAGGGCCACAGAGTGAGAGTGAAAGCAGTGGAGGGCAAGAGGGAAAAAGGGAGGCGGACGAGGGTCACGTCTGTTGCAATTTTGATTTTGGCAATTTTCCGTAGCATACTTTTTTGGGGCATTGCCCAGGGTAGGTCCTAGCGCTTGGTCGTCTCCTGTGTGTTTTAGGCAAGCAACAAAAAGCCCCTGATTATAGGAGCAGAACAATAATGATGCACGGCTCTAGCGGTGCCCTATTCATTGATTTTTAGATTGGAATTCAATTGAAGCATAATTCAAATTTGCCACCAAAGTAGCCCTCGGGGGACATCGGTTCGCTCCTCTCTGCTCCGCTCCGCTCTGCTCTGCTCTGCTCTGCCCTGCAGAAGCATTCGAGCGATGCGAAATCGAAGATAAATAAAATCTCCCTCAATAAGCAATAATCCCGGGGAAAATGCCATGGATTCGCACCAAAGAGATGGGCGTGCCCGAGATAAAGGAGGGTTCGCCTCGATTCTCCATCGATTCGGGCCTGAATAAACATTTGTACATAATATAAATCGGTTTTTGTGGGCTATCTGGGCCCTGTGCTCTGTGCTCTGGGGTCTGGGGTCTGCCGTTTTCTTATCGTGCAAATGTTTCCCATTTATACATCATAAGCAGTTTTTCTTTTGGTTAGTGCGGGGGGTGGAGGGGGGGGGGGGGGCGTTTTCTCTGTTGAAAGGAATGCGGGTGGAAAATATGTTTTTCCATGGCTGCTGCCTTAAATTGGTTACTGTTGAGATTTATAGGTATCTATTATTCGGCAATGAATAAAGTGCTTACACTTTGGATAATCAAAATTCCATCCTCAGAGGAAATATCGTGCTCTCCCAAGGAGATCATCTGATTGCCGTTTGCCGTTTCAGTGATTGCTTCAATAACTTTTGTCACCTCATTTCCATTCCAAATATTCATTCATTCATTCATTCATTCTTTCATTCATTCACTCATAGATCTCTGTAATCTTTATTCTGCTTTTTGGGCACAGTACCTACTATAGAATTTCCACGTGCAGCACTCAGCGGTGCTGTTGCATCTGTGCAAACTTTGCAAATGGCTCGGCAAACGACAATTAATTTCGTCCTGCCACAATGTTTCATGGGAGGGGCAGGAGATGGAGAGGGAGAACAAATAAAAACTAAATGCTGAATCAGTCAGTCCATCAGCAGGAATAGTTTCATAGTTCTGGACAGTTTTCTACACACAGAAACCCAACCAAACCAAAGTCGAAACAGAAACAGAAATGGAAATAGAAATAGAAAACCAAACAACAAAATGAAAGCACACACATACAGAAAGACACACAGACACACACATACACACACACACACACAGAAAGAGTACACAAAGCACCAGCGAATGGCAAATAGACCAACAAGAGATGGCATCTGCCAAATGGACAGGAATTTATAAATTAAAGCAAAACAATGGCTAAAGATTAACAACAGTTACTGCCACACACACACACACACACACACACACTCGAACGGCGCATAAAACTCACATTTCAGCGACAATGGCGGTGGCCATAGGGTTCTGTTCTATTCCGTTCTTCTCCTCTGCAATAAAATGGAGGACCAAACGTGGGCCAAACGTCTGATGGCGACTCTGCCGTTCCACTGTCACATTCACGGCGCTCTTTTGACGGCCGCCTGCCTGCCTGCCTGCCTGCCTGCCTGCCAGCCTGCTTCACGTGTGTGAGTGTGACGAGAGCAAATGCGAAAGCAAAAACAAACACGGGACGAACCGACGCGCATCTGTGTGTGTGTGTGCACGTGTGTGTGAGCGCGTCTCGCTTTGTTGCCATAACGGAAATGGACGCCATGTCGGTTGTTTGAGGAAATGTTCGTGTAGCTGTAACGGCAGTTGCAGAACGCAGCAAATACGTACATATGTACATATACATATGTACATGTTGGTGCCGCTTTCCCCGTCCCCTTCCCTTTCCCTTTCCTTCCTTCCTTCCACCACTTGCATAGGCGCCTCCTCTTTGGCTTCCGCTTTGGGCGTGTGGGCTATTAGTCGGTCGGGGGTTTGTTCTTCAAAATACTCTTGCATCCAACATTCGACTGAATGCATACGATTCACTCGAAGATGCAGGATAATCAGATTTATATGCGAAGAGTAATGGCGGAAGCAGAGAAGAGCAGCAGAAGGAGCAGAGGGATCGCAGAGAGATCAGCCGATATGGCGTCGTAATTCAATTATTCTCGTAATTATTCTCGAACTTTAATGAACAATCAATAAACTTTAGTTTAGTAAAACATCGAACATATATTTAGTTGTGTGTAAATCTGAATAGCGTTCCTAGAAGGATTGGTTTTACTTAAGGGTAATGAAATTGTAATACAATCACGCACCAAACCCAATCCCCCAGTACTTTTGTAATTCTGTAATCGAAACGATTTGATGATGGCCTAAACATCGATTACAAATCGGTATTTCCCGCCTTCTCCTCCTCCTCCTCCTATCCATTGCCCATTGCCCATTGCCCATTGTTATCCGAAGAGTGCAAAGCACAATTGTAGGCTCTCAATGGCTGATATTGTGGCCACATCGAAATCCTCCTTCGATGGAGCACTGGACCAACACTTTCCATCGGCATTAACTAATACGTGTACGTGTACGAGTGCGTGCGTATGTGTGTGCGTGTGCGTGTGCGAGTACTTCTCGCACTCACTATTCATATGCAGGCCGACACATTCATATGGATAGACATTCACTCGGATGGGAGACGGAGATGTGTGTGTGTGTGTGTGTCTGTGTCTGTGTCTGCTGATGCTGCTGCTGCTGGTTTTGTTTGTTTGTTTGTTTGCTGAATGGGTGGGCGTGTTGCGTAAATGAATGATCCGAGTTGGGGCTAAGCCGGGGCCAGGGCGAGAGCAGGACCCAGACTCGACTTGAGTCAAGCCTGGCCACACGCCACGCCGTGTGGCACGCATGGTTGCGGGTGCACTTGCCATGTGTCGAGTGAGTGTTTGCCGCCGCCCCGCCTGAGTGCTGAGTGTACTCGCCATGCATGCGTATGAGTAACGTGAGGGGGAGGGGATGGGGGTGTCTGTGGGCCGAGTGGTGAGTGGCAGTTCCACAACAGCCGTGGTAGCGGCAGCGGCAGCGGTTACGCGGGTGTAGCACCATCAAGAGCACTGCTGTTCAAGAGGTTGATGTATTACAAAATACGTATACGCCACCATCGCCACCACCACCACCACCACCACCACCGCAGCGCCTACAATTTACAATGCCAAGTGTCGGCCAGAGTCGGTCTCTCTCACTCCGTTGCTCTCTCGCTCTCTTCAGTTGTGCGAGTGTGTGACGTGGGGAGAGCGTATGAAACTAATGTGTACATGAGCATATATTTAGATACCCATTCATTTTCGGAGAGAGAAGGGGATACTGTATTTGTCCAAGCCTCTACGACCCCATACATCTGATCAGCCCATGCAGTTGGGTGTAGTATGGGTCGAGTCGGTTCGATCACCTGAGCAAGCAAGAGCGAGGCCATGCTCGATTTCCGGATCAAACATGTTCGAGCCAACCTTCCGCCATCGGGTTGCGTGCAGTTTGTCGACTGGCCTTGGCTTACGATCTTCCGATCTTCCGATCTTCCGATCTTCCGACCTTCCGATCTGCTGGTTTCTCGCTTCGTGTATGAGAAGCAGCGAATGATTGACGATCGTCCAGCAAAGTGCATAAAGATGGCAACTTCGGGTTCGATTCATGTGCAAATTGATTGCGAGCGGAATGTGTGATTTAATTGAGAACCGAATGGATTTTAATGGCATGCATATTTGATGGCCATTAAGATTTGAGATATGCACATATGTATGCTCCTGTGCATCGGCATGAATCGGAATATATACTACAAATATTTAGCTTAGGTATCTGCCGATCCACCCAATTTCAACGCAAATTTCATAACGAGTTGTTTTTTGCCAGAATTGACAGAGGGTAATTTCCCGATTACAGGGTACTTTCTAGTCGCAATATGACTCTTTAACTGGTTTAATAATGCCAGCATGTGCCAGCGTGGCCCTGTGCTGTTGTCTTTCTTTTTATTATATTAATAAACATTTAATTGGCATATTCTATGGGGCATATGACGGGGGTTTTCCCTCCTCTTCACTCGTTCCGTTGCCTGTCCTGCAGCAGGCAGACCTTCACCGAGGCCATAGTATCCCACCCCCCGCACCCCCCGATCTCTATTGAATTGCCGTAAGTGGCCATTTATTTACATATTTGCGTTGAGTGGCACACTTCAAAGTTGCCTCGTTTGTCGTTGCTGTTGCTGTTGTTGCTGCTGCTGCTGCTTTATGGTTATTGTTTTTCCATAGACCCTGCTGCTGCTGCCGCTGCTGCTGCTGCTGCTGCTGCTGATGGCACTGCCACTGCCACTTTTGTTGATATTGTTACTGGGAACTTTGCGTCATTTCATGCAATTTACGAGTTTATTGAACAGCCAGAGACTGCCAGAAGGGTCCTCTTTCACCTCCGCCGCTCCCCCCCCTTCCCCCCATTCAGGAGTGTGTCTGTTGTGCCACTTTAATTGCCACTTCTAGGCGCATGTCATCAGCTGTTTGGAGTCGTTGCCTGCTGCTGTTAATGTTAATTGCTCAAAGCATTCGTATTCGTATTCGTATTCGCATTCGCATTCCCATGCCCATTCTGAATGCAGGCCAATAGTCTCTCGCATCCCAGTATATTAGAGCAGTCATTGCCTCCTTGCCGCTATAATTGCAACACGATTTGCATAAACATTTGGCGCTGGCGCTGCCGCCGCCGCCAACGCTCCCCAGCAGCCTGGAAGCGGAGCCCTTTAATGGGGCGGCATGTGGCTAATTAACGCAAATGTGGAAATGGATGGGGCTATGCCGCGACGGAGGAGGGCAGACGGCTCTACCGTGTCCCTGTGTCCCCGTGTCCCTGTGTCCCCGTGTCCCTGTATCCCGTGCCGTGCCGTGCTGTTTGCTAGTTTGTTGCCATCCCACGCGTCTGTTTGCCCACGATAACAGCTTCGTTTTACGAGCACTCCCGCATCCACAGTGGATGCATTCCGTGGAAGGATTACAGGGCTGCAGGGGTGGGACAGGCGGGGCATACAGTGCGTATGGTTAACTTGATTACCGCCAATTAGCTGGCGGAAGTCTCCCGAAAAGCTGCGAATTAGCGCATTTCAGTGGTGCAATAATCTATGCGCGTAATCTTTTAGTCGGTTTATGGCACAGCCTGAATTATAGACTCTCATCCAAGTCCCTAAATGCTGGGATTTGCTTAATTTATGCAGTGCCTAATGGATCTGTGCGATGATAAATGTATGAACTACAAGTGGAACAGGAGTTCTGGCACTAGCGGGAGTATCCCTAATATTGAGAGGAAAGACTCGAGACGAATGGCAAGTTCGAAAGAGAGAAAACTGAAAAGAAATTATTCTACAAAATATTTGAAAGAAGATGAAACAGTAAAGACGAAATCCATCGAGATTCCCTCCCTTTTATACTTTTGCTATTTTTCCGCATTGTTTAAATTGAAACTACAAAATGGTTAAATCAATGTTGAGATTCTGTGGAGATTGAGATTCTATCAATTTGAATTCTATTCTATATCTTTCAATATATCCCTATATAATATTATAAGTCTATTATTTCGTTGAGACTTTCTTCAATTGGTCCTGCCACAATAATTCAATTGTGTTTGCAAAAATAATTGTCCCATGAACGACGAGCACCACCCCCAACCCCCAACCCCCATCCCCAATGGCCGTTCTCTTCTCCATTCTCCATTCAGCAACTGAGAAATTGAGAAGAAAATTCGACAATAAAGACGGGCATTAAGAAATCCTTAGAAAATAACTTTTTTCTTTCTTTCTCGTGAAGCGTTTCCGTTTCTGAAACTGATTGTTGCCTCCTCAAACTTTGTGAAACCCTTTGGTGGAAGAGAGTGCCCAGCCCCCACCAACACCCCCACCCCCACCCACACCCACACCCACACCAAAGCCCACCCGCACAAAAGTTCTTAATCAAAATAACTTAATGATTATATTTGCTTGCAATTGCTCACTCCTTTCTACTTTCTGCTCTTTCTCTCTCTCATTGCAGGACCCAATCCCATCCAATCCAATCCAATCTGACGGCAGCGGCAACGCCAACGCCAATTTTAACTACTGTTCGTGGCGCCACCAGCGACTAGCCACTAGCGACTAGCGGCCGATAATTGAATCATAAAGGAATCGGGGGATAAAGCCGGGGCGCCGAAAAACGGAGAGGAGCTGCCCAAAAGTGTGCGTGCCCCGAAAGTTCGGCAGCGGGAAATGCCAACAAAGCCGAGCAAATAATTGCTCTGCTCTACCCGGAACGAGGACGGGGTAACATTTCGTTCACGGACGGAGAGGCGAGGAGAGGAAGGAGAGTCCGTGGCCCAGGGAGAGACATTGCACAGAAGCCGGCTGCAGGGAAATGACTGGCGTCCTGCTTTAATTAAAGCTGAGCGCGGAGGAGTGCGCGGGACGTGCACGGAGCACACGGAGCGCGGAGCACGGAGCACGGAGTGTGGGCTCGGCAATAAAAGGGAGGCAATTGAAACGCAATGTGGCTGATGCCGTGGACCGTGGACAACGCAACAAAGTGGACGAAATTGCTTTTGGAAGAGCGCGAACGCTTGCAGACCCGCAGCCAGGCAGCCGACAGATAGAGCTAGACATTAATTCTGATTAAAATTCATATTTTCGGCCGCAGCACCGAAGCCCAAACAACGATCCCCATACCCCGATCCCCATACCCCGGACCAACGACTGAGCCTGAACCTACACACGAAAGTGAACTATTAGCCAAAAATAACCAAAAACCAAAAGCAGCAAAACAGCAGCACAGAGGCACAGCTGCCACAACGTTCACGACCAAGTTAAAGTTTTGGAATAGAGAAATAGAGCCAAGCGTTCCTTGCCATTCCTGTTGCAGGCATCTCGTGGCAGGGAATTCGGTTTTGCATGCCGCAAGCATTGCAGCAGCAGAAGCAGCAGAAGAAGCAGAAGCAGCCACACATGAACACCCTGCTCTGACGGGAGCCAGTGAGGAGGACGAGAAACAGCATCATTTCGTCAACTGCAGTCAAGCGGTCGTCTGTCAGCAGCAGTGGCACTGGCACTGGCTGCACAACATAACCCACCACCACCTCCAGCGGTGGTCTACCACGGCCCCACATCATCATCAGCATCAGCAAGAGAAGAAGGAACAGCATCAGCATCAGCATCAGCAGGAGCAGGAGCAGGAGCACCAAAGGCATCAGCATTGTCACATCCAGCAGCCAGCATTCAGCATCCAGCATCCAGCATTCGTTGTCATCCCATTCAGGAGAACCAGAACTAGAACCAGAAGCCCAGCACGGGAGAAGGCGTAGGAGGAGGCAGAGACCACCCCAAAGCCCGCACCAATGAATCTGCTCTGCTGCTGCTGTTGCAGTAACATGGCACCCAACCAGCGCGTCACACGCAAATGGGAACTATTTGCCGGACGCAATAAATTCTACTGCGATGGATTGCTAATGTCCGCACCGCACACAGGCGTCTTCTACTTGACGTGCATCCTGATAACCGGCACCAGTGCGCTCTTCTTTGCGTTCGAGTGAGTATTCCACAGTATTCCAACGATGCGATGGTTCGCCATTTGGCCTGGCCTGTCCTGGCCTGGCCTCGTCCGTCCCCTTGCGGCCTCGTCCGTCTGTCCATCTGTCTGTCATTCCGTTGGTGGTACGAGTAGTTGCATTGTTTGCAAAATGTATACGCTGCTAATTAAGCATTGCGCCCGCCCGGTAGCCCTTCCTGCAGCCAAGGAACCCGGATCATGCTTGATTTCCAATTACGCCCACATTAATGGTCTCTCTCTCACTTTGGACTCTGGTTCTCTTGGACTATGGCTGTATCCGTGGGTCTCTGCTGCTCGTTCCATCGCTCGTCGTATCCAATGGCATGTAATTATTGCTGTGCAACGTGGCGTATGCGTTATGCTTGGCCTGGCAAAGGACGATGTCAGCATTCCTCCTACTGCTGCTGCTGCTGCTGCTGCTGCTGGATACTTTTTCAGTATCTCTCTCTCTCTGTCTCTCCCTCTGCTTCTATCTACGGAGCATCTGTTGTATTACGGGCTTCGTCAAGGACCGCAGAGGGCCACAAATAGTTTCAGCTTTTGATTTGTCAATCTGCCTCCTGGTTTTGTTGCATTCAAATGTGTTGCCTCAACGGCACCAGCACCCAGAAGTGTGTCCTCTCCTCTTTGGTGCTGCTTCCATTTCTACTTTCATTTGAAATTCAGTCATGCGGCCCACATTTCTTGAGGCCTGGCATTCCATGTGTAAATTACTTCGATTAAATTGGAGGAGAGTGTCACAGGAGCTCCGATAGCAGCATCAAAGTGAACCTTTGAGGAATTTCCAGAAACTTTAAGACAGCAGCAGGCATCCTCTGCCTTCCTCTGCTGCTTGTGTTTTATTCTGATGCATGTATGCGAGGTGGAAAACTTTTAAAGGGGGAGTGTGTGGACATCAATATTAAGAGCGATAAATTACTCTGAATAAAACATACTCGGTGCATCTTTAGTACTGATTTAAAACCGAGTGGGACCCATTTTAGAGAAAGGATTCGGCTACGGAAATGACAAGGCTTTTAATGTATTTATAGTTCAGTTGGATCGATATCAAAATGAACGAAAAGAGAGAGACTTGATAGTCTTACTTTCTATTAAATTTCAGCAATTTTCTTATATGTGTATGGATTGTATTATCAATGACAGGATAATGATATTTTTGTTTCGAGCAGCAGTGGTTTTCTTTTTGCCAGTCAGGATAGCTGTGCCAGGCAGTCGAACGATAGGCAGCGGAGTAGACAAAGACAAAGGATCCTTTGTACTTCTTGAAATCAATAAATCAAATGAGAATACTTAAAGCCCCAAAGATTTGGAATATCTTAAACTAAAGTTGGTTCCGATGACGGTGACGGTGACGATGCCGATGCCAACGCCGACTGGTTAACATTGGCAGTCTGGTCTGCATCACGTTGCTCCAATAATAGTGTGTTATCATAATGCCCGATCTATAGGTTTGTGCAGAATAAATATGCGACTATTACGTGCGAGAGGCGTGAGGTGAACATGCGGGGGCTGGGGGAAGGTGAAACCCACAAACGTTTAGTTGGGATTCAATTTAGTTGCAATGTTGTTGCCGTGTCTGTGTGCGTTTCCGGGCTTTTGGCCAAATAACGCATACGTCACGTAGTACAAATACCAATAGAACAGGATGTTAAAGCGGCTGCATGCTGAATGGTGCATCGTGCATGGTATGGTGCATGGTGCATGGTGCATACTGCCCCCGCTCAGTGCCGACAGTGCGATTAGACCATATTATGCTCAACATTTTCTGCACGAAATCATCTGCGAACACCGAAGCACCGCAGCACCACAGCACCGAAAGGAGGCGCTGCATGTGGGGCAAAGAAAGAAATTGGAATCCCCCGGCCTAGAACACCGCCATTCGCATCTCTCTCTCTCTCTCTCTCTGTCCCTGTCTCTGTCTCTCTCTTTTTCCCCCTCCCTGCAATGCAAAATTTATTCGCTGCTGAAAAGTAACCTACACTTCGCCCCACCACACCGCACCGCACCGCGCCGCGCCACGCCGCGGTGCAGCGATTTTATTTCCATTGCTTGCTTTGCATTAGCGCACAGTCGAGTGGAAGCGGAGGCAAGCAGCCCAGGAACCAGGAACCAGGAACTGGGGAGCATGGATGGGCACTACAATATCTGCAATGCCTTTGAGTGCTCGCATAGTTATTCCTGCAGATATTCCCGCGAATCCACATAACATATTCGCCCCCACATCCGCACCTATATCCGCAGTAGTCGCAGCATCTCATCCTCATCCTCTTGCTCGTCCTCATCCTCTTGCTCGTCCTCGCAGATCCGCTCGCTGGCAGCCCGGGGATGGGGGCAAACTGAAATTGTGTTTCGCCCGACGCGCTCGCAATGCAAATCGCTAAAAGGTAGCACAATGCAATCCTGCCTCCGTGCCTGGCACCCCTGCCACCCCTGCCACCCACTCCCCCACCTCTTTGGGGCATTGTCAGCGATTTGCCAGCTGAATGCGAGGAAACCATTTTCTGAATGCATTCCTATTTAGCCCGGCTTTGTGGCAGGGGGAATTGCGTTGTCATGACAAATGTATTTAACTATTTTCGGATGGTTCTGCTGTCGCTCTGTCTCCGGACTGCATTGAGTGAGTGTCCCCGAAACGATGCCACTGCCCCATCCCATCCCATCCCATCCCATCCCATCCGATCCCATTCCATCCGATTCCATTCCGAGTGTAGCCCTGGGACTTGTCACACATAATTGTCACTCTGCTGTGCTGTGCTGTGGGGGGTGGGAGGGGTGGGTCCGTCCTTTTGTGGGACAGGAGTGAAAGCGATGACTTTCGCTATTCGAAAATCGTTGGCACGCACTGGGCATTAGGGAACAATGCGATGCGTGAGGCAGGGTGAGCCCCTTGGGGAGGCACGTGCCCCCTCCCCCCCCCCCTATTTCGGCACATATTTGTACGGGCTCCGGGAAGTGGGGCATTGCCAAAACACCGGGGACTTTTTCTATGCATCTCTGAGCAGAACAGGAGGGGAACAGAAGGGGGGACCCTTTGGGGCAGCCTCTTCATTCAGGCGGGACAGAGGAGCCTTGGGAGACCGTTGATGTTGAGGCAAGAGCATTTCAATGGACATCTTTAATCCAATTCATTCTTAATTTCATTCTAGTCCTTAATCCTTGCTGGTTTTTAGCTATCAGGCTCTTTACGTAGCTGTTGCGAAACGAGTGAAACGAGTGGTTTCCGCGTGGTTTCCTTTGAACATGAATACTATATGTATGCACATATTCTTCGTATGCATTACGCGGAGTGCAGAGTCCGACCGATAGCGAGGGTTTCGAGGTCTGGTTTGAAGCCAGGCTTGAAGCTAGAGAGCAGACTGAGACCCGAAGATCCGAAGAGGAAGCAGGCACCACCTTGATAATGAACCTCAGATTTAATAGCTAATATCGGAAGCCGATATTTGCGCCTTGACCGAGTCAGCGTTCGCCTCTCCCGATTCCCTAATCACGAACAGCATCTCCAGCTGTATTTACTTGGTATGGATGGATCTGTATTTAATTGTTGTTCCCTTGCAGCTGCCCGTTCCTGGCGGAGCGCATCAACCCAGTCATTCCCATTGTGGGCGCCGTCCTCTACTTCTTCACGATGAGCTCCCTGCTGCGCACAACCTTCACGGATCCGGGCGTCATACCGCGGGCCTCCAATGATGAGGCAGCCTATATTGAAAAGCAAATTGGTACGTACTCCTCCCGCAGCTGCAGTCCTTCTTCTCGCAGTGGCAGTCCTTGCAATAGTCCATCCGAAAGGAAATGTGGCCAAGGTCGTCGGTTGCGCCTGTTGCCTGAATACCGCCGCCGGAATCCTGGCCATGTCTCCCCATCCCAAATACCCCCCGCTCCGTCCCCAACAAGCACAAGCACAAGCACAGTCACAGCTATACATTCGCATACATATATATACATATACATATATAAGTATATATATATATTTGTTTTCACTTCATTAAGTTTGTGTGTGTGCTGGGTGCTGGGTGTTGGGGTTGGGGTGTGGGGTGGAAGGTTGGGATGGAGGTGGGCATGGCTGAAATGTTTGAGGAGTGGCCTGGCCAATGGTATGAGAGAATCTGCGTGTGTGTTCTGTGTGGCAAGGGGGCACATGAAAAGTAATGAGCGTGCCACGACATAGAATGGAGGAAAAATAAAGTCCACATGAAAATCATCATCAAAGCGAGCGCTGACGCTGACGGTGACGCTGACGCTGGCGCTGCGTTTCCCTCTGCACTAATGAGTCGCTGTTGTTGTTGCCTTTATATAAAATATTTAAAATGAGAAAACTTTTGCTCTCTCTCTCTCTCTCTTCCCCCCTCCCCATTTTGCATGTCAACAACGCGCTCCCTCTGACCCTCTGGCCCTCTGGCTGTCGATGCTGATGCTGATGCTGCATTTCCTCGACGCCATTACACGTCTATGCCGCACATCCGGTTCCGGTTATGGTACTGCTGCTGCCGCTGCTGCTGCCGCTGCTGCTGCCGCTGCCGCTGCTACTGCTGCTCATCCTGCTCTCCACAGAGGTGCCAAACTCGCTGAACAGCCCCACATACCGGCCGCCACCGCGCACCAAGGAGGTGCTCGTCAAGGGCCAAACGGTCAAGCTGAAGTACTGCTTCACCTGCAAGATCTTCCGGCCACCGCGGGCCTCCCACTGCAGCCTGTGCGACAACTGTGTGGACCGCTTCGATCATCACTGTCCCTGGGTAAGTCAAGGACCTCGTTAGCCCTATAGCCTATAGCCCTATGGCCCTATGGCCCTATAGCCTGCCTTTTAATCACGGGCCGAGAGTGTCCCCTGTGCCCCGACTGCCTGACATTGAGCCGGGGCCCTCGCCTCGGCTAATGCGAGGCTGCTGTGCGCATTCATTGGACGCGCAAATGTGGGACACAAAAACAGGCAATGCCTCCTCCCTGTTCCTCCGTCCGTCCGTTCGTCTGTCCATCCATCCGTCCGTCCGTCCGTCCGTCCGTCTGTCAGTCTCAACGTCTGTCCGTCCGCCCGCCCACAGAGCACCGGGCTCTCCAAAGCTCTGTGCCACTGCGGGTCTGACTTTAACCCAATTCCACAGCGCCAACCGCTGAGGTTGCTAATTTTTTAGCAAAAATAATTTCAGCAGAGCGCGCGCGTCGCGTTTCAAGCTGGGAACATCGTGCTGTCTCTGTCTCTGTCTCTCTATCTCTCTCTCTCTCTCTCTCTCTCTATCTCGGAGAACTGTGGCGCCCGGCCACAGATGGCCCCCTCCGCCGCGTAGTTTTTGTCGCAGGCAGAGCAAAGCGGATACCCGCAAGCGCCTCAATGATGCAACAAGATGTGGCCGGGCGAGGACCAAGCAAACAGACCAGACCAGACCACACTCTCGCACAAACACTAACCCAAGTAGCCGCAGAGCACACTCGTATTTGCGGAGCTGTTTGCATGGGTGGCAAATATATAGGTACATATGTACATTCATACATGACCGTATGGGGCACGCTGATACCCTAACCGGAGTGCCAGGCAAGAGCCTTTTATATTGCTCTCAGCGATGAGCAAATGAATCCATTGATCGCTCTGTTTATGGCAGTGAAGTTTCGTCCTCGATAGATCGTAAACGATTCCTTTGCGAGCCTTTAACGAGACGGTGTCTGGTATCCACTCGTTTTCCGTCTTTTTACGATAATTTAGCGAATTCATTTCTGCGAGGATTTGTCTCATTTCCAAGTCCGTTTACGAACATTTAACGAGGGTTTCGTTTTAGTTGAGCTTGAGAGTCGCTTTCGAGTTACAAAATACGTAGAGAAAGATAGAGAAAAGATAGATTCGAGAGTGTACAGTTCTCCGGCTAACACGAAACAGTGTCCTTTCTTTCCTTTCCGCACCCCCTCTTTCATTTGCTGGCAGAAGCGTGCTTGATACCCCCCAGAGGAGAGCCCTATCATACCGCAGTGGCTGCCGCGGCTGCCGCTGCCGCTGCTGCCAGCTTGAAGGTCGACTACTGCCTTTTGGGGCTTTGGCAGAAGGCGTACGTTTTTGGGAGGCGCAAAGTACGCGGTGGCGGGGGGGAGGTGGGTGGTGTTGCCTGTTGAAATGAAGGCATTTCTCTGACGCTGGCAACAAATTACGGAATGCTGCGGCGCACAGCTCTCGTGAAAATGCAATTAACCTTATTATGCCAAGGGTCTGGCAGGGATTGTTAACCAACCGTCTTCATTCTGTTTGTGCCTTTGGTCTTAATGTCTCTCTCTCTCTCTCTCTCTCTCTCTCTCTCTCTCTCCCGCTCGTTGCAGGTGGGAAACTGCGTGGGAAAGCGGAACTATCGGTTCTTTTATTTGTTTCTAGTCTCATTGGCATTTTTAGCTGTATTTATATTCTCGTGCTCTGTGACGCATTTAGTTTTATGTGAGTATAGACTATATAGAGTATAAAGTGCGAGAGTCCTTAAAGATCGGCCCCACCCTTCCACCCTTCCAACAGTGATGAAAACGGAGCAAGAGGTCTTCGAAGTAATAAAGAAGGCGCCCTTCACTGTGATTGTTGTGTTCATTTGCTTCTTTTCGATATGGTCCGTCATCGGACTGGCCGGATTCCATACCTATCTGACGACGAGCGATCAGACGACCAATGAGGATGTGAGTATGCCACGGGTCCAGATGTTCCGTGACACCTCTAAGCCTGCCACCATATCTTCTCTCCTCCAGCTCAAGGGATCCTTCTCGTCGAAGGGCGGGCCGCGCACCCAGAACCCCTACTCGCGGGGCAACATCTGCCTCAACTGTTGCCACATCCTATGCGGACCCATGACGCCCTCGATGATTGACAGGTGAGTACCGCATGCCACATGCCACACCCCACACACCCCACACACCCACACACACACACACAGAGAGACAAATTCGTTTTGCAAACCCCACTAATCGTTTCCCGGCAGGCGCGGCTTTGCCACCGACGAGTACATCCAGCAGATGCAGCACCAGTCCAGCCCCCGGCACGCCCTCAGCGATGTGCTGAGCGCCTCCCATATGGTCACCACCGCACAGCCCATGCTGGGTGGCTCGGGCGGCGGCATTGGCGGGGCGGGTGGCGGCATCAGCATAGGGGGGGCGGAGCTGAAGCCCCGCTTCTACGACGAGGTAAGCGACCGAATCAATCAAATCCGATCCGAACCGAGCACCCTCTCACCGAACAATATCTAAATGTCTGGGCACTCTGCTTGCTTGAAATCCTTATTAAATCTCTCGTACCGATGATCTTTGTGCACACCATTTTGACGATCTGATCTGTATTTTTCTACTCCTTCTTTTTGTGTTCTATGCAATGTTTCTTTTTGGTAACAACAACAACAACAACAACAACTACTACTACTACTCGACCGTCTCACCATTACACACCACAACCACCACAACTACAACTACAACTACAACAACATCAATCAAATCACACAATGAAAAAAAAAACAACAACAACAACAACCACACTGACCACCAACCACCACCACCACCAGTCTAATCCCTCCTCCTCGACCATGGACGGATCAGGGGCCGCCACATCAGCCGCCCTCAACGGCCACGGCCATGGACATGGACACGGACATGGCCATGGCCATGGCAATGGCAACAATGGCAATGGCAATGGCAACGGCTTCGAACACCCGCCGCCCAGCTACGACCTGGTCCAAAACGGTAAGTCCCGCAAGCAGCAGCACCAGAGGTGCTCACTGCAAACACTGCTGCCCGCCAGCGCCCAGCACCAGTTCAAAGCCAACAAGCACAAACAACTCAAACACCACCCACAACAACCAAAACCACATCAGCTGCAGCTGCACCACCACCACCACCAGCAGCAGCAGCAGCAGCAGCAGCAACAGAAGCAGCAACTGGTGGCCGCCGAGCTGCAGATGCAGCAGGAGGCGCTCGCCCGCTCGCACTCGAACCTCCACTCGCCCTCGCTGGTGCGCTCGCCGGCCACTTCATCCTCCTACCGGCTGAACCTGAGGCGCTCGCTGCACCTGCCGCTGACGCCGTCGTACGATGATGTGCGAAACTCGCCGCTGCCGCTGCTGCACCACCACGTGCACGCCCAGCAGACGACTGCCATTGGGAGCGTGTCGGTAGCCACAGCCATGGCTGAGGCAGCGGCGGTGGCAGCGGCAGCGGCGGCCACTGGGTCGGGAGGCGGTGGCGGTGGCGGTGGCGGTGGCTCATCGTCCTCGACGACGGCCCCCACCTCAGGATCTGCCTCGGCCTCCCTGGCCACGGTGCCGCCGCCACTGGCCCCGCGACGCCCGTCGACGCTGCAGCTGCAGCTGCAGGGTAGTGCAGCGGTATCAGGCAGCAGCACCACGCTGACGACCATACACACGTCGGCGCCCCAGCCGCCGGCGCCCAGCGACTTCAAGTACTACTCCCCGCAACGCCACACCGACAACACCTCCAAGTTCAACTTCCCGTTCGGGAAATCGGCGCGCGGTATGCGCCGCCAGTCGACGCAGTCGGTGGACTCGCAGAAGGTGAACATCGCCGGATACCAGCCGCTGCCGATGCGGTCGCGCTACAAGCACCAGGAGGTGATGTTCGAGCTGAAGTCGCCGACCAACCGGCTGACCATTCGAGAGTGCGACTTTGGCGGTGGCGGTGAGCCTTGCGACGACGATCAGTCGATCAAGGACAGCCAGATCTTCCGTGTTAGTAAACGAAATCTTTATATGAATCACCGGTCGCCGTGGAAGGAGCGCGACCGCTACTCGAACCTCTACGAGTACTCGTTCAACATAGATCTCAACTCGATTATCGAGGATGCCGCGGGCAGCGACTCGTCATAGTACGCAGCTCGTTCTCCCGTTGTTGTCGTTGTCCACCTGCCCCGTGCGGTGCTCGAAGTCGCCTTGGACTTCATTAATTGGTTGTTAGGCGCTGTACATAAGGAAGGCTCCAGTCTCAGTATCAGGACCAGGACCAGGCCCCTGGCCCATTTCCTGCTGCTGCTTCCCGGCCACTGCTAGAGAATGCCCAGTTTTCTTCTGGCTACCCGGCCATCTGCAGGCTGTGCAGGCGGTGCAGGCTTCTTTCTTGGCATCCTTTGGCATTCTTTGATGAGAAATGAGAGAAGACTTGAGGGACTTTGCATTTCGAAGAGGTCTACACACAGTCTGAATGGGGCATAGCACATTTGGCTTCCATTCAATGACGCGCTTAGATGTTAGGGGGAGAGTAAAGTCTTCAGTTTGCAGCCCCGAAATCCCGCTCTTGAGTTTCCTCCCGTTGTATGCGTAGTAATAGAAGTGTGTAAATTGCTAAATTGTATCTTATGATTTTGTCCATGTCCGACCTCCGATATCCGCTATCCGATATCCGCTATCCGATATCCGCTATCCGATATCCGTTATCCGCTGTAGAGCCCCAGCCCCGATCCCGAATGAAATGAAATGTTGGTTCATAGAAACTTTTACGTTTATGTAGCACCTGTTTCCCTGGCTAATCACGCCGGTGCTCCTCTGCACTCTGCACACGCGGTGCAAGGGCGCTCCGGCGCCAGGGGCCAGGAAGGAATCTCCCCGCCCCCCATGTATGTATATCCACCCTGGTCTACGTCCCATCGCCGCCACCTCCAATAGTGATGCCACCAACCAACCAACCAACCAACCAAAAACCAACCAAACAACCAAACAACCAACCAACCAACATCCCAACCAAGCATGTTCAACTTTAACTTTGTTCGCTTGAAAGATGATTAAGTTTTTGATTTTTGATTTTTGGTTATTTACTTTGTTTTCGGAATCATGCTAGATTCCTGGCCCAAGGGCCTCGCCACCAAACGATCGCAGTCACTTGGACTTTCGTTGAAGTTATGAATAATTTTGAAGGTTTCAACCGAACGAGAAGATGATAAAAAAAGAAAACACTACACCAGACCCAGACCCAGACCCAGACACCACACCCAGACACCACACCCACACCATAGCACAGAGCTAAAGAGCATACGAACAGAACATACGATACACTGAAAACACTTAAACGCAATTGGAGAATAGAAATTAAATGCAAAAGTTAGCAAAAATCTTAATGAGCCAAAATAACTGCCATTTATCGAAGCAACATTTTGTTAGAACTTTGTTCATTTTTACAATGAAAGTTAAGCGTAAACTAACGTATGGAATTCAATAAGAATTTGATATATGTACTATGATGATGTATCGGTTTTAAGGGAGTCATTTTTAAACTACTAGTCGAATACAGAAAATACAGAAAATACAGAAACCAAATACAACCAAAATTGTTGCTAACGGAGTCGTATCAAATCGAATCGAATCGAATATCAAATATTGAAATATTGAAATACTCAAACGTTGAATACTCGTATCGGGGAAGGGAGCATTAGCGTTAGCATTAGCATTGCCAAGTGACTGCAGCAAATAATTAGCAATAGAGATAATGTGGAGATTGTGTTGGAATCGAAATCCAAATCCAAATTGAAATTGAAATTGAAACGAAATATGTATCTATTTATACCTAGTTGTAATAGTAATTGACATTTCTTGGGGGCAGAAACGGGGACAGGCCGCACGCTCTGCGGATGTCCCGGAAGGCTCTGCTGCTGGGTTCACGAACGGAGCGAACGAACGGTCGCCTCAGCTTTAAATCTTGAGCATTAACAATATTATGAGTTCCTTTTATAATTAATTGCAAGCATAGTACGACGCATTAGCGAGGTAATTGAAGTTATAGATAGTTATATATACACATGCATATAGATACATATATTAAATATATATAAATATATAAATATATATATTATATATTATATATATATTTCATGCCAATTCGGAATCGAATCGAATCGAATCGAATCGGAGCATGAAGCGAGTGTTAAATGATGCAAAAGTAGATTTATATACCTATATATACATACTTATATACAATACATTATGTATGGTTAAATGTTGGGCAATAAAACTGATCGATCTGAATGATCGGCGGATTGGCGGATCGAGTGAACAGATCCCCCGCACACACAACTAAATTATAAGTACGGATCCGAGTAGATGATGCCTTAAGGTCTTCTGCTTACCTTCCTGAAGTACGTTCCAGCAAGTACATACGCGGGACGGGACCTCGACCACACACGATCCACACACACACGCACACACACACATGTCCACACACACACAGACAGACAGACACACTCCACTCCCCACCAGGGGATCTGAGTGGGAGCGCTTCTTCGCAGCAGTTCTTCTTGAGTTTTAGTTGGCGTCTCTCTATCGTCTCGTCGTCTCGTCTCGTCTCGTCTCTCGCTGTTTCGCTGTCTCGCTATCCATACCATTTCGTTACCCTTCCCTTCCGTTTCTTAGTTTTGATTTGAATGGCAAAGCGCGCACTCGTCCATCCACAGCCTATAGCCTCTCGTTATATACATACTCGTACCTAATTCAACCTACCAAACAACCAACCAACCTACCAATGTTTTCTCCTGATTTATCGCACACTAATGTCAAACTCTTTCTATATCTTTCAACTTGACTGTGGAAATACAACCAATACAAATTGGTTGCTTGTTGTTGAACAATTTTACAAAAACTAACGATCTAATAACGATATATAACCAAAAACTAATACTGCAATTGAGCGAAAGTTGTCGAGGGCCGCTTAAGACTAGAGTAAAAAATGCATTTTAAGCCTTAATTGGGTGAGTTCTCTCCTAAAGCAAAGTACAATATTTCTAAAGAACAAAAAAAAGCATTTTATTGTTGTATTGTATGTACAAATATCCGAAATTACAATTAATAACGCTTTAGACATTCATTTTGGATTTAGCTACACCGCATACATACATACATGCATACATATATTTCCCATTCATACTATATTTGAGTTGATTTACCCCATGACATGACCCCTTGCTTAACATATCCAGTTGCCAGTGCAAATACTAGCTAAAGTATACTCCATATTCGCATCTACACATACCACACATACATCAGCTATATTCTCATGTTAAGTTACAACCATCACACTCATACTCTTGACAGACGGAAGGCAGCACCATACACCGTCCATACACACACACACACACACACACACACACACACACAGAACAACACACGGAAACACCCAAAAACACCCAAAAACACAACAACAAAAAAGTTGGAGTTAAACACAGTATTTAGCAACTTTTTATTGGCCACCTCCTAACCTACACATCAGTTCTACTGTAAAATCCACCCACTAAATGTGTTCACGACATTTTGCAAGCATGCTTTAAATTGTTCCAATTGGCACCGAATTAACCATTGAATCCGAATAATTAGCGCATATTTCACATTTATGTTTTGCGACATTAGACAGTATTTCGTTGTTTATTGGTTAAGAGCTTATCAATCGATGTATGTATGTATTTCCAACTATGTTTATTATCCCTGCCACATTCCTGCCATGGGCGTGCAGCTGCCGCCCACGGAGGCGGAAGCAGACGCGGACAATGGCAACGCCTCCGAATGGAATGGGATGGGAATGGAAATGGAAATTTCCGCACACACACATTGCCCATTCAATTACATATGTACTATATGTTAATTTGAACAGACAAACCGTTTTAATTGAATTACGAATTACGATTTTTATTGCCGCCCTTTCAGCATTTATGATTATTTGCATTTTTAGAGAATTTTGTTTTTCCCACAGCCAAAACCACAACAAAACACAGCAAAACACAACAAATCCAAACACTCCACCAAAACCAATCAAAAGCAAACCAAAACCAAAACCAAACCAACCCAACCCAACCCAACCATCAACGCCACACAAATAAAAGACACACGAAAACCACTAGCAAAAAGTGCTCAAAATTGAAATTCGAATTTTAAATTAGTTGGCAAATTTGTTGTAATGAGCATTTTAATATGAATAATTTACATGCATTGATTATACGATCTAAACATTCGGAAATATTGAAACTGCACCGTTCACTAATCAGCCACACCGCTGTCACCTCTGCCCTCTGTCTCGTCCGCAGGTAATTCCAATAGTCTAGCTCAGCTGGTGGACAACGAGATTCCCCTAGCCCAGATGGACATTCCGGCGTACACGCAGCAGACGGCCACCCAGGCGCGCCAGTTCCGCCACCGGCACCACAAGCAGCGCCAGCTGTCAAACGGAGCCTCGGTCAGCTACGAGAATCAGCTGGCCACCGCCAGCAGCGAGGACGAGCTGGACGACGCCGAGGTTGTGGTCGTTGGCAGTTCGGAGGTGGTGGCTGCAGTGGCTGCCATTGCCACCAATAAGGCGCGTAGTTTGCGCAACCGCAGCGGGAGCTACAGCAATCTCTTCGACGCGGACTTCGAGGCAGCACTGGTCAACTCCTCTCTGGCTGAGGGGCATGCTGGAGTGGAGGCAGCTGGTGGCACGGCAACGGGCTCCACCGATGTCTTCAAGCCTTCGGCTGGTGCTGCATTGTTGGCTGTCGCCATGGGCGGTGACCATGCGCTGGCCAGCTCGACCTCCAAGACGGAGAACATGTACAGCAATGTGCCGCACGTGGCGAGTGCCTCCAACGCAGCGCCTTCAGATGCCGCCCTGCACGTCTACTCGAACATCATAGACGAGCGCGCCCAGCAGCATCAGCGAGAGCAGCTTCAGGCCACCACTGTGCTGTCCTCGACCCTCTTGAGCGACGACCTCGATCTGGACGATCCAGTGAGTGCCTCCTTTGTGGCCGCTCACTCGCAGCGCAAGTCGACCGGCGACGGGGCGGAGCAGGCCAAGTCAGCAGATCGGCTGCGCATGCTTCACGACACCACGATGATCGACACGGCGCTAGATCTAGACAGCCTCGACGGTTCCAGCATGGGCAACAACTCGCAGTCATGCCTGGTGAAGTCGAACAAGCCGACAGCCAGTGGTTCCAACGTGAACATAGTCTGAGCCGATCCTTGCCCTGTGCCCTGTGCCCTGTGCCCTGTGCCCTGTACCCTGTACCCTGTACATAGGTGTACAATAGATAGATAGATATTCAGTTTTTGGGTCTGCCGAGTATTACTGTTCCATTAAAGGTGCCTGTCGAGGTTTTCACTTAATCATTTAATCATTTTTTCATTTTTCATTTTCCAATCTGTGTGCTGTGGAGGGTCGAGGGGCAACACGAGACACATATGTATGAATGAGAGAAGATAAACCTATCAGCAGGCAGCTAAAATATTACCTTAACGCGTTACGCATTCGAAACAGATATACATTTATATATATATATGTATATACGTGCATATATGGTATAACTAAGCATTTACACATATATGTATACATACATATGTATGTATGTATAGCAACACAAAATGTGGTGAACAATGTTAACAATTCAATGGCATTAATGGGAAAAACAAAGAAAAACTAAGCAAAGAAAAGAAACCAATACTACGTGGGGAGGAACTGTTTATACAATACACGACGCAAACATATAAATCAAGTATACATAAGTACGTACGCAGATAAAGATAAAGATAAAGTTATACATGTATGGTTAGTTATAGTGTACGAGTATCATTTGTATTTGTATAGTTAAGTTTTTACAGCGACCCAAACGAGTCCGCATCGTTGTTCAGAGTTTAATGCTATTTGCGATAGTGGGAGGAAGGCAAACATAAAAACCACGAAAACCCAACCAGAATACTATCCTGCAACTGCAATATATGTATGTACGTGAAGTTACGTGAAAATAGAGGAAGAACGAGGAGGAGCAAATGTTAACAGCATAAGAGTTAAAAGCAACAATGTGGTGTATTAAATGTTCATAAAGTTACCAATAAGTGTATTTTCAAGGTGTAAAATGTTATATGACAAATTAAATCAAGTTCGAGAGTTCGACAGCTCCACTGCATGAAAGGGCAAAAATGTTAAGCGTATGTTATGCGAACCTAACAAAACTACAATTATACAAAGAATAAAAATTTATAAATAGAGAACATAAACTGTGTCTTTTAATTGGGTCGCAATGGAGGGCAAGGACTGATCTTAAATTTAAGTAATCGTGCGTGATCCATATCCATAATAACCCATACAAAATGCCAATGATTAACGATTCTGTGTTATTATGTTTCGTATTCGAAGTTTGAAGTTCAACTTTTAAATTCCATTATACTTGGCGCACTTTGCGATGGCCCGCCCTGCCACCCCGCTTGAGTTTGATTACGTTAACTATCGTTAACGATAAGCATTGCCCTAATGCTGCCATTATACCGTTTTTAAGGCTATTTAACATTTAGCTTGTTGGAGCTATCAATATATTAGTCAGTCTAGTCAGTCTCAAAGAAATTATGCATCCATTATAATCCATACTCACTTACGTTTTTTACCGTTGCCAACATTTATTTGTATGGGCTAGCAACATGTGCCGCAGCATGTGCCGCAACATGGGCACGGAATGAGCATCATTCTGCATACCATAGGGAAAGGGATGTTATAGAATAGATGAAATAATTGTCATTCCAGGCTCCAATTAATGCAGAAACTAGTTTTAAAGCCAACGAAATTTTGCAGCTTGTAGGGCTCTTATTGATACGGAAGCCATGCTGGATCGAGATATAAACACAGAAAAAAATCAAATTCATGAAAAGGTCAAAAAATGTCAATCTGTGCAAAAGGCAATATTTATAACGTTTCAAAGCACTTGAAAAAAGAATTATAGCATTAATCCAATGAAAAAGGGTATAAAGATGTCCATACAAGCAACAAGTGTTCAAATGCCAGCAATGACGTGACAATCCATACTCTTTACGTTGCATTTCCTGTGTACTTACGTTTATGTTGCGGTTGCTTGAACGAAAGTGTCTTGTGCGTAAGGCTCCTGTAGTATTTCAATGACAGAAGGGGATAGAGAATAGATGTTTGAATTTCTGTTCCGCAGAAACTGATTTATCCTATATTGCGGTGCTTTATCCGTGTATGGTCGTCCTCCACCGCCGCAGCGCCCAAAAATAATACATTCCTACTTGCTTTGATACAAAATTTGAATTCTTAACTGATTTTATTTGAACACAGTGTTACCGCAGGGTATGCACACCTGGTCACACTCGGCCGCTAGTCTTTTTTATGGAACTTTTCGCCTAGCAAACGTTTTTCGGATCTGAGTACTAGGCTTTATTCTACTGGTATAGTATATCAACAACGGATTTACTTATCAGAATAGTTTTGGCCAGATCGCCACTATTTTACTGTGTTTTATGCCGTTGGAGCAAAACTATTATTTTGTTGCCTTTATGGACAGGTATTATTGGTCTGCTATGTTTATACACCTTATTTGCCTCAAAGTAACAGCAAACTACTTCAAAAAGTAGTTTCTACGACTTCTTCACCCGGTTTTCTTAAAATTATATCATTTCTGACCACCTCCGCTCGGGATAGCGACATAATTCCATCGAACTCCTGCCATTTTTAATATAATTTGTTTAGCTGTACATCCTATTTTTTTAAAGAGTAATTTGATCGATAACATCGATACCATACCAGTTGGTCGTTATAGCCTTATGAAATTTGGTATTGCTAACGGAAAAACTGAAAAAAACAGAGATAGCCTTATGGAAAAAGTATTCAGTGAGAGCGAGAGCCAAATCTTTAAATGAATTAATAACAGTTTTGGCATAGCACTGGAAAAGGCTGTGCAAATATTACTTATTTCTGACAGAAACCGCTCTGAGGATGCTGAGAAATCCAAAATCGTAAAGAATCATCTGGCCTAGATCGGATCAGATCATTATTATAGCCAGAATGAATAGAATTTGCAGTGGCTACGCTATCTTTCCACGCGCTTACTCTCTCTCTCTCTCTCTCTCTTCCTCGTGCAGTGTGTGTCTTCTGTCAGAGAGGAGGGAAATATTTACGTATTGAATATATTTTATATACCTATGTACATTGCCTCGGCTACAACGTTCCCGCTAGCTTTTTTGGTTTAGTTTATCTTTTTATCAGTATCAGTATCAATGGGGGTATATGAACAATTAACGGCAAACAACTATAAACAAGTATTTCTACATATTTTAGTTTATTTGAACAGATTATAAAGATTACACAGGAAAAGGCTGAACCACATGCAGCTATTCTTAAAAGGAACAAAGATCTGCTTCGACGCTGACGCCGACAATGGCAATTTTGATTCAAGTCCGCCGTTTGATAATCTCCTGATTGGCCAACTGGAGAATACGATTGAAGTCGACTTTCATGTGGGCGCGCCAGAACTTGCAACGTCCCCACATGACGGCCGGGTAATTTGGACTCGTGATGCCATGGAATATGCGGGCAATGTTCCGACCAGTGAATGTGTTGTCGGGGTACATGTTGATCAGGGAATGAACATCATCAACGATGCTTTCATCCGGCACATTGCTGGGCTGCATACATAAATGAACACATTTCAATGGGTTTGCCCGACCAGGATATCAATTTTCCTTACCTCAATTTCCAGTTCAAGATCCTGCGGATAGTCGTTGAGAAAGTAATTCCTCACAATGGCCTTCAGCTGTGTGCACCGGTCCTGGGGAAAGTCCGCACTGCAGCAGTGGCCACACGAACTGTAGGCCACGGCAGCCAAGCCATGGGCTACGTACTGCAGCTGAATCAGCTGTGTCTTTTCCTGCTTGACGGAGCGCGTGTAGAGCGTATCCAGGGCATTATCAATCTCCGTTTCGGTGAAGTCACCGGGCACCTTAATGCGGAAGCCCAAATCATAGAAACTGACAGTGATGGGCGAACGCTTTGGGTATCCACCAACTGCGCAAAAAGGAATAGGAGAGAATGATAGAAGGCTTTCATTTCACATTTAATCCGCACTGGTATTCGTACCTTTGATCCATTCCAGGTCCTTCAGCTGGTACTTAACCACACCGCTGTTCCAGCCTATGCCAGCGGCAATGTCCGTCACCGAAAACTCGATGATATTCGAGTCATCCTTGAAGGTCTTGTCCTTAATCTGCAGGGCAATGGCCATGGCCAGTGGCGGACACTCTTTGGCAGCATGCCTGCCAAAGGAGAGAATATAGGGAATCCCCTTTCGCTTAAAGATTGTCAGACACTTACTTTAAATACTTTGGGCCGCCGTAGGAGATCACCTTGGCCATGATATACGCTGAGCTGAGGACATTTATGCACCAGCGCGGCTCGAGTTCCATGTAGCAGAGCAGCGTTGATATATTCTCGGCGGGAATGTCCAGAGTTTCAACGGTCTTCTCCACAGAGAAGCCAATCTCATGCCCCGGGCAGATGTGGTAGCGGGTTCCGTCTGGCTCTATGGCTGCGGTTGGCGGTGCCGTTCCCTTCGGCAATTGCTTCTCACAGCTGCAGGGCACAAAGATCTTTTGCAGCAGCTTCCTTATTACATGCCGATCAATCGAATTGGCGTACACATGACGCCGCAGTTCGCCCTGGTCGCCACCCCTCGCGTCCAAAAAGAGATGACAGTGGGCATGCAAGCCATCGCGACCAGCGCGTCCGATCTCCTGCACATAGCTCTCGAAATTGCGCGGCATATTGTAGTGGATAACAGCCCGTATGTCCGGCTTATTGATGCCCATGCCAAAGGCAATGGTGGCCACCACAATGCGCAGCTCATTCCCCATAAAGGCCTTCTGGATGGTGCGACGCCGCGAGGCGGGCATTCCGGCATGGTACGGCTCGGCCTGCCAGTTCACACGCTTGCGCTTCTTCCCCTGCTCCTGGGCGCCTGCTGGTTTCCTGCGATCCTGCACACAGGTGCGTATGAAGCCGGCAATCCGCTCACACTCATCACGTCGCGTGCAGTAGATGATGATCGACTGGCAGGGCTCGAATCTGAAAGGATGTACAATAATGTCTCGTAAAGGTTGGATGATGGTCAAGCGATTGAATACCTCTCACTGTTGAGCAGCTGGAGCAGTGCCGCATCGCGATTTTCATCCTTGGACACGGACAGGACCAGATTATCTGGCAAGGGGGTGTCACTAATGATGCCCCGCTCCCCATCCGTGATGCCCAAGTGATTGATGATGCTCACCCTCGTGGGCAGCGTGGCCGTGGCTGTGAGACCCAGCACTGTCTGCACGCCAAGATTCTTCTTCAGGACCTTGCAGATCATCAGGTAGCTGGGCCGAAAATTATGGCTCCACTGGGACACGCAATGGGCCTCGTCGATGCACGCAAAGGCAATGGGCGGGAGCTTACGCAGAATGGCCCCAAACCCTGTGGCCCGCTCCCCCGACACAACGGCCTCGGGCGACACCAGGAGAATGTCAATCTCCCCGTTGGCAATCATCTCCTGCACCTTGATCCGCTGCTGGGGCGTCTGATTGGTGTGCAGGCAATGGGCGCGCAGAAAGTGCGGCACCCCCGTCACCTGATCCTCCATCAGCGACACCAGCGGCGAGATGACCAGCGTGATGGCACCCCTCTGCCGATTGTACAGATAAGCGGGCAACTGGTAGCACAGCGACTTGCCACTGCCAGTGCTTAGGGTGACCAAAGAGGACAGACCAGAGAGTGTGCGCATAATGGCACGATCCTGACCTGAGAATGGGGCCATCAGTAAAATAAGCTTGAAATTGCTGATTGCTCCGCCACCATTGCTTACCTTTGCGAAAGTTGCTGTGGCCAAACATATGTAGGGCCTCCACGACCTCGGGTGTTGCATCCTGGACACTGCCGTCGGGCAGTAGATCGTACAGCGGCTGCACTCCGCCATGCTGGCTGCGACTGGAGGCCGCTGTCGTCGAAGTGGAGGCGGCATCCAGGCCAGCCTGTTTGAGGAACTCTTCGGGTATCTTGTGCCCCACGTAGGTCTTAATGGGTGATGGCGGAGCCGCCTCAGCCTGCGAAGCTTCCACAGCAGCATCTAAGGCCTCAAAATCAATATCCGGATCATCGCTAGACCAGTCTGGCTCCGGTCGCGGCTGCCTCTCCCCATCGCTGTTGCTATCCTCACCCTCACCCTCACTCTCATCCGACTCCTCCTCCTCCTCCCCGTCTATTTGCAGAAGGGCCGCATTGGCCGCCTGGGGCAGACGCTCAATGTTGCGACTGTGGGCCACCAGGGCGCCCTGCGAGGCCATTTCCTGGGCCTCGGCCAGCGTGGGAAACGGCGAGGGATCCTCTTCCAGCTGAGCGGAAAGCGGCAGCAGACTGTCGCCCTTCATCTTGCACTGCTGGGCAAAGTGTCCGACGCCGCCGCACTGGAAGCAGGTGAGCACTCCACCATCACAGCCGCCCATGTCCATGTCCGGGCCAGTCAATGCAGCAATGTGCTTCTTGTGCCTCCATTGCTGCTTCTTGTATTTGGTAAAATTCACCGATTTCTTGCCCCTCACAAATTTCTTCTTCTGTATGTTGATGGTCACAAAGTTCTCGTTCAGTTTGCCCGAGGCTACACGCTCCTCCAGCTTCTTTCTGGCTGCAGCTCGCTTCTCATTCACTTGGAAGTTGCCTCCTCCTCCCCCAGCCATTGTGGGCGTGGCAAAGGTGCTTATGTAGCGCTGGGCTGTTTGGTCTGCGAGTTCCAGTTCCCGGGGATTGATGCGTGGCACGGAGGTAACATCGCCCGCCTCCAGGGCAAGCATATATTTGAGATCTTCTGGATCCAGGGGCTGGCTCTGTTCTTCCTCCTCTGGCTCGGGCTCGGGCACTGGATCTGCCGCTGAAGGTGCTTTCTTTGCCTTGGTATTCTTCTCAGCCTTTGGTTTCTTCTCAGCCTTTGGCTGCTTCTCTGCCTTTGGCTTCTTCTCTGCTTTTGGCTGCTTCTCTGCCTTTGGTTTCTTTTCTACTTTGGGTTTCTGGGTGGCTTGTCTTTTGCCAGCTGCTTGCTTACGCTTGGCCTTGCCTTTCTTCACTTCATCCGGCTCATAGGTGGCATCTTGCTCTTCCTCATCCGCAGAGAAGTCATTGAGGATGGCCTCTGCTTCGGGGTCGGGTAAGGACACTTCCATTGGTTCCGCGCTTGCTTCTGCTACCTGCACCTCTGGCTGTATCTCTGGCATCACCTTTCGTCGTTTGGCTAGTTGTCGATACTCCTGCTGTTCCGGCTCCTCATCGCTTTCGGCCACAACAGAGTCCGAATCGCTGTCCGCTTCCTGGTCTACATATGGCTCTGCAGACGGTTTCGGCAACGCCACCACACCAGTGTCTGGCACATGCTCTGCCTTCACTAAAGGCTGGTGCTCCTCCAGACTCGTGCTTGGCCTCAGCATGCTCAGATCGATGTTCGCCAGGCCGTAGTTGACTTTCTTGGGCAGATGATCGGCATTGTTATTGGGCTCTGGCTCCAGCTCTGGCCTGTGCACATCTCCTTCGAGAGTGTTCTCCTTAGTGTTCCTCTGCAGCCAGCCGTCGTCCACCTGTGTCTTGATGGCATCTTTGGGCTGATCCGTGGCAACATGTGAGAGTGGATTGGCAGCCATGGTAAACTCTTTCTCTTTGTATTCCTGCGCCTTGCGTATGAGAATCGTCTCAAAGTCGGGCAGCTCCTCGACGAGATCGTCGTGCCCTGGCCGGCTGCCAGATGAGGCAGAGGCGCCTACATTAGAGGAGCTGCGCGAGAGTGGCTTGCGGGGATTGCGCTTGGCAAAGCCGCGTGTGGATTGAAATAGTTTGGCACTAAGGCTGGGCTTTAAGCTGGCCGCCCGCTGCTTTGGTTGAGCAGAATCTTGTGCCGTCGAAGGCCCCAATGGCTCTGGCGGCTGCTTCTTGCTGACATCTGTGCCCCAGGCATTTCGATTGAGCTGCAGCTCTTCCACGGCTTCGAATTTCCTTATTACATGATTTTCATCACGATTTACGAGGTTGGTTAGGGCCTGCGGATTTGGCAACTCCTCAAGATTGGAGAAGCCGCCACTCTGCGCTTGCTGATCCACAATCGAGGATATATCCATCGGCAGTTGGGGCGCATTATGCATGCTGATATCGCTGTCCAGCAGGGTGACACCCAGATCACTTGCCTGCGACATTTCCAGGACGTCGAACCCATCCTCGGTGAGCACGTCGTTGAGGGTCTCCTCCAGAAATGAAGTCTTCAGCTTGTAGTACATCTTGTAGGAGTCCCGTATGTCCTGGCCGGCCTCGCGTATGTCGTACTATCAGCAAACAAATAAACAAATTGCAGATTCTATGGGTGCTGCATTCAAATTTCAGTCTCGTCTCACCTTGGAGGGCACACGGCCGTTCTTCTTCTTGAAATCCCTCTCCCACATCTTGACGCGCAGCTTGTACTTTTCATATTTTTGCTTGAAGATCGGATCGTCCATGGTTAACAATACAAATTAAAACATAAACAAAAGCCGCGCCAGCATCAAGTCCCGTCCAGAACGAATACACCTACAAAACACAAACACGCACAGGCTGTATTTTTGCTGAGCGCGCGCTTTTTCCTTTCCACCGGCGCTTCCAGACCAGGCCGATCAGCTGTTTGAGCGCTGCCAGACTGTCGTATGAAGAGCGCTAGCGGTCGATCCTAGGGCTGGGTGTTCTCCTTGCCCGCCAAATGTATACAAAGTTTGAGAAATACGACTTCTCTCGACAACGATACCACCGTTGTCGCTGGTATGTAGAAACTTATTTGTTTATTATTGCTTCTGACCCGGGGACCCTTAATAATAGCTCTCGGTGGTCTAGTCTCGATAGGGCCCAGATTGAGTCAAATCGCATGTCATGCACAAATCTGCACATATAGCATTTACACCGCATGGGTAAGGGTACCCCCGTGATCGCCCTAACATATTTATTAATTTAAATCTGTTATTTATTTATTCATTCCATATTTTCATCGGTTAAGGTTTTGGTGTTTTTTTTTTGTTTGTTATTTATTTAAATCATGATTTATAATTTACATGCTGAATACATTCCCAATTAAAGTAGAGAACATGGAGTGCTAAATTAATTTAGAGGGAGGACGCGTGGCGTGAGCCATGGATTAGGCCAACCGCAGCCGTTCCAGCAGAGGGTGGCCAAAATGACCGTTTGAATTTAGGGCGGGCACGTAAAGCGAAAAACACCGATTATTTTGTTATTTCGCCGTTGTTTTGTAGCTGATTTATACCTCAGTGCGAGTTCTTTGTTGGCATTGTTGCCCGAGAAGTCGTATTTCTCAAACTTTTCCTACATTTGGCGGACAAGGGGAAATACCCAGCCCTGGGATCGGCACCCACAGCTATATGTAACAAAAATAATGAATATTAATAAATTATGTTGATGTTATGTTGCTGTTGGTTAAGAGAGTGTGCCACTTGGTACTCCATAATAATTTGAATGCTACTATACTATACTTTATGTACTTTCGTAGTCCATAATAATTCAAATTTGCACTGCTGCGCATATTATTCTTGTGTTGTTTTTATTCGTACAAAATATTCAAGCTTGGCAATTGCCAAATGCATTTTTCATAAACAAATTTTGTAAAGTAAAGAACTTTTCGTCTTGGAAAATCGCCGGTGTAGAGAAAAGCTAAGCAAACAAGCGCCCGCCCGCACGCGAATAAAGAAAAGTTAGACTTTCAGCACAGCTGGCGGGATGTGGGGAATTTGGTCAACGTGATTCGTCAACGTGAACGGGGCGAGAATGTAAAAAAAAGAAAACTGGTCTGGTGTGAGAAAGTGCTAGTGGTGCGAGTCTTCTTACATGAGGATCAGGGCGATTTCCTCGGGCTGCATGGCCGGGCAACGCCAGTTATACAAATAGTATTGCAGGTTTCCGTCGCCGGCACCGAACTTCAATGGCGTAAAGTACTTTTTGTTTTCCATCAGATCGAGGGCGTTGTAGACATCCATTTGAACATTACGGGCCGATATCAATGCATCGTTCATCAGGTCCAGCCAAGGGGTTTTGGTCGAGACGTTGTAGAAGGAGTATGCGGCCCGGACAGCCTTGTGCACTGGATGGTGCATCACAGAGGATGGCAGACAATAGTAGCTGGTCAGATCGGTGATATTTCCCTTCTCATCCGCCACCACAAAGCAATCGATGATGCCCTCCCGGGGGGTGAACCAGTGACGGAACTCCTCTTTGCTGAATACTGGGGAGAGTGAGAATTTTTTCAGATAGTCCTCGAGCAGCTTGTGGGCCTTGTCCATATCCTTGGCCGTGATGCGACGGTATCCCTTGGTCTTGGTCTGATCTGGTAGTTTGTAGAGCTTCACAGTGCGCTGCATGGTCATGTTGCGGGCCAAATGCGAGAAGCGTACATCCACCAGCTTCTTGGGATTCAGCGAACGGTGCCAGTACCGACAGGTGGCCACCGGAGTAGGCAAGACAACTCCGGCAGTATAGGCAGCTTGGAAAATACCTGTAATGTTGACGCGTCGCGTTATCTCACGTATCAAGACCGGGGCGACACGCTTGCTTCGCAATTTCTTGTGCACGCACAAGAAGTTAATGTCGACTACTTTTAAGACTTTGTCGTAGGCCTTGAGTTTGCTCGGAATGGCTGAGATGAAGCCCACAAGCTTGCCGGATTTCTCAACGCGCACACCGACATGCCATTCTCTTTTCCAGCCAGGCGGCTGCAGCGACCACTTGAGGAACTCCGGTTGATAGTCGAATCGGAACATGGCGTCATCGTCCTCAACATAGTTCTCGTTCAACAGAGTGTACAGCTCCTTCAGATCATTGGTATCGTTCAGATCCAATGTGACCCACTTGAAGCCGCCGGGCAAAGTGTACGGCTCGGGGCGAATTGTGGCGACCTCCTTGTTCGGCTCAATACACTCATTGGTGGTAACCTGCTCGTCCAGCTTTGTCACTGGCTGTGTGGACCAAAAGGCAAACTTTTTCGCCTGCCGGCTAGCCACCACATCGGAGACGGCCTGGAGTAGGGCCTGCTGCTTGCCTGAAAGGGAATCGGATGTATTGATTTTAATATATTGTGGGCATGCTGTGCTCCTCTCCTCCCACCGCCAAAAATGATTCCTCACCAAACCTAACCTCATTTTTGCAATTTTAAGGATGGTTTGGGTTTTGGGTGTGGAGGTGCTAAAGCTTACTTGCAGCCGCCGCAGAGGTACCGCCATTTGTGGTCTCCTGCTCCAGAGCCTCATTCTCGTTCTCAGAGTCGTGCATTTTTAAGCCGGCAATGACTTTTTCCAGCATTTCCTCCGATGCCGCAGTCACTTCTTTGGCCGCCTGCGTAAGGTCCTGTGCAGCATTATCGTCCAGATCGGATGAGGCCGGCTTGTTGTTCGGCATGTTCTGCACTTCTTATTTATTGATTGGTGTAAATAATTTAACAAAATATAAAATTGCAATGAATCGCAAAAACTACAAGCAGCTGACCCAAAAATACTAATAGTATTTTAAATGTCTAGTATGTATTTTTTTCTAGCTGAAATGACTTTCGTTTCCCAACATTGCACATACTTTCAGTATTTTTACAAACCTATCGATATCGTTTCGGTGCCTGATAACATTGTCTAAATTGTTTATATAGTTTTATAATTTAAGAATGCAATGTGGCGATTTCACTCGCTGATAAGCATTGGGAAGCAGTCTAGTTCTCACAAAGCAAGCCAAACGTCATCGTCATCGTCACGATGATGACGGCAACAAAGAAGCGCCTAAAAATAGTGGCCGCAGCATCATTCTCCTTGCTGCTGGTCGTCTACCTGTACAGAGCAATCAGTGCCTCCACCGTGGTAATGCCAGCTGGTGTGGGGATGGTGGGACGGCTGTCCAGACCCATTGAGGAGGAGCAGCAGGGCCAGTGGCCACCCACGGAAGATGCTGTGCAAAGGAGCCTGCAGAATGCCTACGATGCGCACACTAGCCTTATCAAAGAGCAGCGAGCGGAGCTGCAGCGCACCAAAGAGCAATTGGCCCAGTTAGAGGAGCAAATCCGTTCGCTCCAGACCAGCACGCCTCGCAAATATCCCAAAGTCAAATACCTAAACTACAAGAATCGCAAAAGAATCCTCATCACCGGAGGAGCGGGCTTTGTGGGCTCTCATCTCGTAGATAATCTGATGATCCAGGGCCATGAAGTAATTGTGGTGGACAATTTCTTCACCGGTCGCAAGCGCAATGTGGCCCACTGGCTGGGACACGAGAACTTTGAGCTGATCCACCATGACATTGTCAATCCGCTGTTCATTGAGATTGACGAGATCTATCACCTGGCCTCGCCGGCCTCCCCACCGCACTACATGTATAATCCGGTGAAAACCATCAAGACAAACACCATGGGAACCATCAACGTACTGGGCCTGGCCAAGCGGGTGATGGCCAAGGTTCTGATTGCCAGCACCTCGGAGGTGTACGGCGATCCGACAGTTCATCCGCAGCCGGAGACCTATTGGGGCCATGTGAATCCAATTGGACCACGCGCCTGCTATGACGAAGGCAAGCGTGTCTCCGAGACCCTGAGCTATGCGTATGCCAAACAGGTACGTCGTGAATGGGTATGGGTATGGGTTTCACGTCACTTGCATTTCTGGCTCGCATCCAGAAATGTAGCAGTATTTTCCTGATTTGATCTGCACTCAAGCATTAAACGATTTCAATTGGAATGCTGTGAATGCTGAATCAGCCAGCCACTAATTGGCGTGCAACGTTTCACGTTCCGCATGGGGGCAGTTCGGCACGAGATAAGATTTCTATACCATCTCTCGCCAATCTGTTGTTTCTGTTTGCTTACAGGAAAAAGTGCAAGTTCGTGTGGCCCGAATCTTCAATACGTACGGACCGAGGATGCACATGAACGATGGCCGTGTGGTGTCCAATTTCATCCTACAGGCTCTGCGCAACGAGACCATCACTGTCTATGGCAATGGCCGGCAGACGCGTTCCTTCCAGTACGTTTCGGATCTGGTTGATGGTATGATAGCCCTAATGGCATCCAACTACACGCAGCCGGTGAACCTGGGCAATCCCGTGGAGCAGAGCATCGAGGAGTTTGCCCAAATCATCAAGCAATTGGTGGGCGGACCGAGTCCGATCAAGCAGACCAAAGCCGTGGAGGATGATCCACAGCGACGGAAGCCGGACATTACGCGGGCCAGGCACTATCTGAAGTGGGAGCCAAAGGTTCCGCTCGAAAGGGGTCTGCGGCAGACCATCTCCTATTTTCGCAACGAACTGGCGCGCAGCGATCGGTTCCAAGAGAGCTCCAACAAGTACTTTGATACGCCCGACTTGCAGAGAAGTCGCCTCTAAATATAGATCTTTATATATACATATATATATACATGTATATGTACGTAAGATGTAGTGTAAATTCGTGTGTGCCTGTATGCCAAACCCAAAATACTATTGGAGTTGGTAACGCAACGTCTCTAGTCTGCAAAAAAAAAAAATGTAAATATGACCATCGATATAGCACTAATTGTAAGCCTCGTAAGCCGTAAGCTCATGGATCGGATTGGTGGGGGAATGGGGATGCAAAGCCCATACACAACAAAAGGGAATACGAGTAGATCTAAGAAGCAACTGGAACGGAAGCAGTGTCATGGCTTTCTAAATCCAGTCCTTTGTCCATTGCCCTGCATGCATTCCTTTTTTGAAGGATCGTTCTAGCAATTCGAAACCAGTATAAAAACCTCACCCCAATTCTAGGTTTAAGTAGGGTGTTGTAAACCATTAAAAAAAGAAAGAAAAGAGAGCGTTTTTCTTTTCAATCTAATCATACCCGGACAAGTATTTTACTAACTATTGTATGTACAGTTACAATGCTTACTCTAGGGCTTAAACACACGCTAGGCACACTAGTATACAAGGATTACGTCCAATCTTATGACTATATTTGCACCCAGACTTATCAACTAGATCAACTAGACTTCTCGTTTTCCTTCCCTCTTTCTTCCTTTCTTTCACCTGGCCAGCGGTTCGAGCATTTCTAGAAACAGCTTTTTCATCGTAATTACCTCATCGCGTGCCACGCCGCGCCAAAAGCGTCGCAGAATATCGTCTGCTTGGCGCAGCGAGGGCAGGATGAGCAGCAGCTGTTGTTGATGGGAGACCGCGGAGGAGTGGCGCAGCAGGTAGACGACATCGTTCAGTGAATTGAGTATGGTGTCGCGAAAGGCACGCAGCGAACTCTGATCGTCGAGCAAGATGTCACAGTTGGAGAGGAGAAGAGCCTTGAGTAGATAGTACTCCTCCCGACGGGGCGATATCCTCTCCATGCGTTGGGCAATCTGAACACAGTGATAGTAGAACTCCGTATAGCCGCACTCTTTGGCCAACAGCTCGTCCATCCAGACGTCGGTGGCGAAGCACAGTTTCCCATTGAAAGGCAGCGATCGGAACGTTAGTTGGAGTGTCAGGATCTCCGCCCACGACACCTGCAGCAGCTTCATCTGATCGTTGAGGGGGAGCTCTATAAAGCCAGGAATCTGCTTGGCCCAGCCAATCACGCTGACCAGCTCCTTGTCGTAGATATCGCTCAGCACGCTGAGTATCTCATTGGGATCGTTGTTGTTGTTCTGGAAAATGCATGTTCCATTAGGCGTGACGCCCAAACTGCCGCTGCTGCCACCGCCGCCGCTGCTCTCTAGCTTAATGCTGCCCGACGAGGAGGAGGCCTCATCATTGCAGCCGCTGGTCGTATGCGGCTGCTGTGAGGGCGTCTGCACGCTCAGGACATCCGGCTCGTAGGAGTTGAGCACTTCAAGTATCTTCACATCACACAGCGACGTGGTGTTGGACTGGTAGAGCAGCTGCATGGTCTGGTACGAGTTCGAGACGGGATTACGTCGATACTTTTGCCTCCCTCCGCGCACCCGATCCAAACGCACGCCCTCCTGCGATAGCACAAATTGGTGAATAATTAGTGACGAAGAATGATTAGAAATTGGATCGTCAAGGTTACCTTGAGCATGCCCATGAGAAGGCATTTCTGGAAGCGACAGGCCTGGCAAGCCTTCCGCCGCCGCTTGTTTATCTCGCACTCGTTGTTCGCTGGACACGTGTACTCGATGTTTCCCTGAATGGTGCGCTTAAAGAAGGCCTTGCAGGCTTCGCAGCTGGCGACACCATAGTGGAATCCAGACGCCACATCCCCGCACACCAGGCACAGGCGTCGCAGCTCGTCTCGAACGGATCCAGCGTTTCCACTGGCATTCATAGCCGATCCTCCGCCGCCTCCGCTGCCACTGCCCGCTCCGCCGCCCTTGATGCTGTCGCCGTCGTTACTCAGCGAAACGTTGTGGAGATCACAGGATAGGGAAGTCGTTGAGCTGCACAGCTGCCGATCTGGTGACACGGACGGGGAGGACTTCATGCCGCTATTGCTGTTGCAGGAGTTGCTTTGCGCAGTCGTTGCCTTGGAGGTGGGACTGTAGCAGGCTGCTCCGGCCGAGGATGTGTCTACCTCCTGCTTGATGTGTAAGATGCTCACTCCGTCGGACATATTCGAGAATTGGAGCTGGAGGATTAGGGGGGTAATTGTTTAATTTATCGCGCTGAAAAATTAATGAACAAAACGCGCCGCACTGTGGTTCAGTTACACTGATAGTGAAAAGGCCGAGAATCTATTCTTTTTTGTCGGTGTTTCGCGTAACCTGGAACCACTGTGCAGCCCCAATGTCTAATCAGAATGAGGGGAAGGTGCACACACACACAGAAACACATACGTATGCAAACATACATATGCAAAATGCAATTAAGAGTGCAATGGGTGGCGAACCTACTTGGTCTCTGTTTCTCTTCCGCGGACTGTGGTCTGACTGAACTGAACTGAACGGAACGGAACATAACATCCAATGAACGGTGGAAAAATACAAACACAGCACACACTCGCACTGTGATAACGGTACCGTGCGTGGAGTACCAAAACTGAAATCTAACGGTACTACAAATCACGACGCACAACGCTGACCTGACGCTGATTAGAAATAGTAGCAAAAAAAAAAGCGCGCAAGCAAAGACAATGGGGGTAGGAGGTGGCGACATAGGGGCCAGCAGCAGCCAGGTTGGAGATGCAAGATAAGCCAACCATTTCCTTATCACTCTAAGCAAACGTCACAATTAAAAGCCCCCAAGGTGTCTGTTTACATACTTACATAAAGTATTTGTTGAGGATCTCTTCTGCACAATCAGCTGAAGTAGAGTTTTTGAAGTACACACGAATATGGCTAATAAACGAAAAAAAATCAACAGCAATACATATCGCTTTGTATGTACATATGTATGCATGTGTATATGTATTTATTTTGGTTCGAGCACTTTGTTATTGCTTTTGGTATCTGTCTGTATCTGTATGCATCTTTGGCAATTCGAAATGGTGAAGTAGCTTTGCGTTCCGTTGATCATACGCGGCTTAAAATTTCGTGTTACTGCCTTCACTACCAGACATTTTTATGTTATTGCTTTCGTAGAACTATTATTGCACATGCACTTCCTTCCCCATAAGATGTGCGCTGCAGACATTAGCATCAAGCATCGATTTTATTCGTATGGCTAGGTTATTACACTCTCGAACAAGGCACGATATTTTCTCTGGCAGCACGACACATCACACTATTTCCTAGTCCTGGCTTGTCTGCTGCTCATTTTTGCTTTATTTCAGACAAAAATCTGCATATTAAAAAGATAAAAAAAATTTTATGCAGTGAGAAGAAGAAACACTCCTAGGGATGGCAGAAAACTGTCGCCACCGCACTTTACAGCACTGTCGGTGACCAGTTATAAAATACAACCATGAGTTCTGTTTAATTTGCCCGCCCTGGTTTCTCTGTTGCTGTCCGAGATGCATATGTGTGGGTGCTTGTGTGTGTGTGTGTGCAAAACAGAG
Organism: Drosophila helvetica; assembly: GCA_963969585.1. Taxonomy (NCBI): domain Eukaryota; kingdom Metazoa; phylum Arthropoda; class Insecta; order Diptera; family Drosophilidae; genus Drosophila; species Drosophila helvetica. The sequence goes on from OZ018401.1 coordinate 61,731,669, forward strand.
CAAAAACAATTGCGCGACAAAAAATCCAAATATCATTAAATATTACGTAGCTTCAGTAAAATATTCAACTTGCAACTCGTAAGTGTGGTCCTGCAAATATTAATTCAAGCGAACAACAAACGTTTCCTATACAAAGAGGTAAAAAACGCTCCTTAGTCACGTAGATTTTGTGTGTTTTGTTTGTTGTTGCTGCTTTTATCAGCAGCAGCAGCAGCCCCTATCCTATCCCCAACGTGTACATTCGGACATACATATGTACATGTATGTACGTGCATGCTGATGTATTTATTAACATATTTATGGCGCTGCCCGCTTCGATATTTGCCACCGAGCTACCAGTGGCTAAAGCTAACATATGTTGAAATAGGGGGATTGGAATGACTCCTATCACGACTTAAGTTTTTTGTTGCTTAATCTTTGTTGCAGCTCCTTAGTCAGCCCCCGTTGCACATAGCACAACGATGATGAGCCTGCTGGGCCGACCCGACGTGGATGCGGGCGAAGTGTTTGTGAACTTCAATCAAAACATAACGTAAGGCAGCAGTGTCGCCTGTAACAAAGGAACTGTTATCGCAGATCGTAGTGATTCTTATGCTTATTTTATTCTTGGCCCTCTAGATCGCTTGCGGTCGCCACCAGCGGGGCCTACAGCCTGTACAGCCTGGGGTCTGTGGACTCGACACTGGACAAGATATATCACACCAAGAGCGATGAGCTGTTCCTCATCGAGCGCCTGTTCGAGAGCTCCTTGGTGGCCATTGTGTCGCAGCGGGCGCCGCGCAAACTGAAGGTGTGCCACTTCAAGAAGCAGAGCGAGATCTGCAACTACTCGTATGCGAACACAATTCTGGCGGTGAAGCTGAATCGAGAGCGCTTGATCGTTTGCCTGGAGGAGTCGCTCTACATTCACAACATACAGGACATGAAGGTGGTGCACACCATCCGGGACACGCCCTGCAATCCGTTGGGTCTCTGCGCCCTATCGTCATCCTCGGAGCACTGCTATCTGGCCTATCCGGGCAGTGTCACCTCCGGCGAAGTGCAGATCTTTGATGCCATCAATTTGCACGCCAAAACAATGATACCCGCCCACGACACTCCACTGGCGGCCATAGCGTTCAGTCCCTCGGGCACGGAAATAGCCACGGCCAGCGAACGCGGCACGGTCATACGCGTCTTCAGCTCCCAGGATGGCAGTCGACTGTTTGAGCTGCGGCGTGGCCTCAAACGTTGCGTCTCCATTGTATCGCTGTCTTTCAGCAACTGTTCGGAATACTTGGTATCCAGCTCCAACACGGAGACTGTGCACATCTTTCGCTTGGATCGCAGCGCGGCCGAGACAGCCGATCATGGGAAGCAATCGACCGATGACTGGATGGGGTAAGCGGTGTTGGATTCACGAATTGGTCCTGTCCTCTGTTCTAGCTAGTTGTTTTGTATTTTGTACGGTTTATGGGCTCAAGGATCAAGTCATCCGGGTGTTGTGTACACAACAACAATCTACATACCATACCATGTCCTGCACTTACTCCATTTCATTCCACTCCACTCCAGACTCCACAAACACTCGACTTCTATTCAATCTCTCATTCATGTGTGCGTGTGTTTTGCGTAGGGCTCCCAATCATATTCTGTTCTTGCTTTTCGTTGGGTTTTTGTTTTCTCTTCTCTTTCGTGTGGCGCTTGACATTTATCTATTTTTCTTTTCTTTCATTTTCTCGAATACCACAAATAAAAAAACACCAACCACCACAACCAACACCAACCACAACAACAACAACCAACCAACCAACCACTCAACTCACCAAAATCTACTCTCTCATGCAAGTTACTCGTTTTTTAGATTCTTGAGCAAAACGGTCACCAGCTACCTGCCAACGCAGGTGACCGATGTGTTCAGCCAGGGACGAGCTTTTGCTTCGGTCTCATTGCCCGAGGCAGGAGTGCGTCGCATGTGCGCCATTGCCACGATACAAAAGCAGCTCAGGTGAGAGAAAAGCATATCACCATAGCAGCTTCGAACCAATTTCAAACCGATTTGCCAATTGCAGACTCTTGATTGCCTCGCAGGATGGTTATCTATATGTGTATTCCATACCATCGATCGAGGGTGCCGAGTGCCAGTTGATAAAGCGCCACGATCTGCGTTTGGAGGATCACTATGCCATGGATATTAAAGGTGCTTAGAACAGTTTGCAATTTGCACACAAATCCACAAAAAACAAATCCACACATCCTAACCGACACAAACAATCGAAACAAATTCTCTAGTTGATTCACCTCAAACTCTAGGCCTGAACAGTGGCGTGAGCATCGGCGGTGCTGCTGGTGTTCCCCCCAGTGGTGCTAGCGGAAGTGCTGAAGGAAAATCGACTGCCACTGACAAGCCGGGGGGCAGTAGCTCTACAAGTGGTGGTGGTGGTGCCAGCGGAAGTGGAAGCGCTGGGGCCAGCTATGCCTCGGCCGTTAAGGGTGACGAACCAGTGGGTGGAGGACCTTCATCCACCTAGATGCAAATTGAATTCGCGAACAACCAGAGAAACAGATCAGAACAGAACACACACCACAACAACAAACTCACTCCTCAAAGTACTACGGACGATGATGCTAAAGTGATTGCAATTTGGAGCTCATGCAGCTGGCGACGATGAAGATTGGGCGAGAGTAGTAGCCTCTGTGTGGCGTCAAGCATATTTAAGTAAAGAAATAAATAGGTCATAGACTTAATTTAGCTTTTAACGTTATCAATGGCGACCGCTTCCTCGTTTTGTACCAGCAAAAAGAGACACTCGCGTCTCGCCTCTCGCGACTCTCCTTCTTCCTTTATACCCTACCCCCATTATAAATACAAGCAATGCTTAGTTGTTAAGCCCCCGTCCCGTTCGTGGCGCTGCCATTGGAATAGGAAAATGCTTTTTGTCATACACTCTTAAGTTAGTTGTTAATTAATAATTTAAAATGATTTATAGATTTGCTTTCATAATTGAATATTAATTGATTTGCCCTGCTTTTTACAAATAAACGGCCTTTGCAAATTAGTTTTATTTTGCTACTTAGTTTCTTTAATCCCCTGAAAATCCACCGAAATCCATATAAATTTAAAGTTATGGCCTAGCTATTGTTTAGTCGAATCAAAAATATATCTCACACTAAGCGCACGTCGTCACTACACACATTAAATAATACATTTTCAATTTAAAATCAAACATTTGCAACAAGAAAAAGAAAAAAACCAAAGGAGTGAACAAATTCGAGTGTGGAATGGAGGAACAATTTTCGGCATATATAAATAGTATTTTGTACAAAGTCAAATATTTTAGAAAATAATATTTAAAAACAGTTTACAAAAGAAACTCATATGCAAACTTTATTGTATTCAATAAATAATTTAAATTAATACTTTTCATTCACTTTATGGCGCCAAAGTACCCGACTGCTCAGCCCCAACTACAATGGTATATTTGATCAATTGTTTGGTATATATTGTTGCATTTGATCAATTTGCTGGTATATTACGGTAAATTTCAATGACAGGTTAAAAGATAATACCAGCATAATTAGTTCATGCTATCCATTGCCAGTTTATAAAGAGAAAGTTTCCACAGTCCTTGGAGGTAACATAAATCAAAGCCATATAAGATTAAGTTGGACAAGGTCGAAGTTATATTTTGAAAATGAGACGGTATATTTCGGTATATTTCCGAACGTCATATTGACGGTATATTTTAGACATAAGTCCGCGGTCACACTGAACGTAGAAAGATGAAAACTGCGGAAAAGTAAATAAATTTTTTTTTTAGCAAAGTTTTGTTACTGGAAAACTGACGGTAGAAGTAACCGCATCTCCATCACTGAAGGAGAGTAGAGTTCGAGCGAGGGATATGAAGGAGAACAACAAAATCCTTCAGCTCATCTATGTGGCGTGGCGAGAACGCTGGTCGGACTCACAATGGGGCATCAACATAAAGAAGGCAAGCAACAATCAAATCAATAGTTAGTTTGTCGTTTGAAAGGCATACTTAATTTAAATATTATTTAACAGAATAATTGACAGAATAATTTAACGGAAAATTTAACAGGATTAGTTTTGAAGCGCTATGCTATTTGTTTTTAAGGGTTTGCCGCTCGAATATGGGATCTTCTGCCTGGGCTAAACTCAGTATCAGAAGACGCTGCTTCATTGAAAGTTTGGAAGGTATGAAAACTTTTAAAGTTATTACGTGGTTGCCCACTCCTTTCTCGCTGCGTATACCCTTGCTCTTAATTGTTATCTCAGTATTTGGCTGCGTTCCCGGCTCAACGCGTATTTCCACCGGCTCGTGGAGGCCGCGAACACTGAAATTACCGCCTAAAATGGCTTGCGATATGGTGATCATCTTGTCACTGTGGACATCAAGACCGTCTCGGCGAAAGTAGTCGTTGCTTTTGACCACCAGACGATAGTTCAGACGTTCTTGGGTGTTCGGGTTTTGGATGGTGATAGGATCACCGTCCTTAGATCCAGGCGGTACCTTAACCAGGACCTCGACACCGGCTATTATGAAACCGCGGTTGCCACACGGCTCGCAGTCGCGGCGGTTGATGAATCCCTTCCCCTTACAGTGTTCACATGTCTTCTCGGCCGCAAAGGTCACCGTCCGCTTGGTCACCTTGCCTGAGCCATTGCAGCGTCGGCATGGCTCCTTCCCGACATCACGATGCGTCATCAGCTGCGACTTGCCGCCGCACTTGCCACACTTCCGCAGGTAGCGTATGTCCACGCGCTTCTTGCACCCATTGGCGGCTTCTTCGAAGGTTAGATCCAAATCGTAGCTCTTGCCTTTCAGCTTCTTCAGATTGTTGATTTCTATACGGGATGGGAGATTGCTATTAAATCTAGGATACAAGCACTGGACAGCTGGACCTCACCATCGCTCTCGTCTGACTCTGCCTGCAGCTTTTTAGCTTCGCTCAACTTCTGCCCCAACACCGTCGGATTCCCAGTTGCCTGCTCGAGAAACGCCTTCTCGTCCTTGACAGTACCTAGTTGATCGTATTCTAGCCTTTTGTTTTCATCTGTCAGAATATAATAGGCGTTGGAGATCTCCTGAAAGTGTTTCAGGGACTTCCCCGAGCGCATTTTGTCGGGATGATAGCGCTTGGCTAGCGTTAAGTAGGCGTTCCGTACTTCTTTCATGGTAGAGTACTTGCCGATGCCCAGGACCTTGTAGTAAAAGTCCCTTGGCTTGCCACTATCTTCGATCTGACGTTGCACTTGGTCGGGCGCTACGCTAGTCTTGCGGTCCGCTTCCTGTTTACGATCTGGATAGTAGAATGTCTTCGGCTGCTTAAATTGGTACGCGGCGTACTGTCTCTCGGCCTTCAGGGGACAGCGGTCTATCCGCAGTCCGGCCACTGTGGTACGGTTTAGCAGAAGCGATGGATTGTTAAAGAGACTTAAGCGGAACATTTTCTTGCCAAAAAATCAGAAAAAATAGACCAGAAATAAGGAGACGTTATTTTGTTACGTTGTTTGGATAGCACTGACACTGACTGGTTTGGATATCCGGCCGGAATAATTATGAAGCCTTGACGGCAAAGGAACAGATGTACAGATATGTTGCTGCTATATAATGTTCTAACAATTGTGCCTCCGACTTTCAGGTGCTGCCCCGAGGCGTCAGTGGAGATGTGTACAATCTGGCCGATTGCCTCATGCAACAGGCACTGATTGGTTCCACAGCCAATCCAGTGAGTGTTACCTCCTTGACATTTGACCTAAAGTTAAACCATAATGACGTTTGTCCTCCCAGCTGGTACTCAACTACCTGAAGCACTCGTTGTGCGCCCACCTCGTCTCGCATGCCGCAGTGCTCCGCTGCATAGCCAAATATGATAAACTGGAGCGCGTCTACTGCATCACTTCGCTGCTGGAGTTTCTAGTGAGCATTGTGGATGGTGTGACCTGTCGGTGAGTATCTTTCTCTCTCTCTCTCTCTAATCTCAGATCTGTTATCTATAATCGAATCTCTAATTGAAGCATCAAATCGGAGGAGGCTGTGCTGCCGGGGGCTGTGGTCCAGTTGATCTACTGGCTGCTCCAGATCTTTGCCCGCACCGTCCAGCACTATGAGCTATACGGGGAGATCAGTGCCGAGCAGTCGTATATGCTGGACCAGACCTGTGCGGTCATCGATCGAATCAGTCAGCATCAGTTCATGCTCTCCATGCTCTATGTGGGCTGTCACGAGGAGTTTGAGTGCCACGGAAAGATACGGGACAAGTATGCGGCCATCAAGGGATCCCTCACCAACTCCAACTTCACTCTCAGCTCCCCCGGAGTGGAGCAGCAGCTGCAGCAGTTCGCCTACATTGATGTCTCACATTTGGATTTGCAGAAGTTGAATGTGCTGCCAGCGGAGAAGATCTCGTACTGTATCCAGCCTCTGCTGGCCGTAGAGGTGCTGCTTATACCCTGCAAGGAGACCAGCTACTACGTGGCTGAGCTGCAGATGCTGCAGCGCCTGAAGCAGTACACAAACACGCGTCTGTTCTACGAGATTATACGATCGGGTTTCCTCACCCTGAGCAATGTGGCCGACACCAGTCCGGACACCATGTGGGGGGCATTTATGTTCTTCAAGATGCCGCATATTATCAAACAATTGCATGCTCTGCAGCGCGTGCCCGGCGAGCAGCCGCCACCTGCTGATTATATACCGGAGCTGGTGGAGGCCCTGGAGCTGCTCATTCAGGATAATCTACTGCTCGACTTTATGGACACCAAATGCTCGTGCAATATGATTGAGTTCCTGCTCAATGACTGGACCAAACAGCAGCTCGTAAACGAAGCGCATGTGAAAAAGTTTGCCAGCCAGCGGTAAGATTTCGCGATGGAAGATTTTTTTCCCCGAAGAATGCTTTCTAATGATTTCTCGCCTACAGGGAAGCTGCCTCGCTGCTGCTCAAAAAGTGCGACAATGGCCAGCAGACGCCTTCCAACATTATCTTCATCAAACGCGCAGAGGTTCCCCTCTCGGGCGTGCTGAAGACCTTGTGCACGAATAAAGTGCAGGACATGGTGAATGTTTTGTGCCAGGTGCCGGTGGGGAACAGCTTCGAGTTGATCCTGTCGGTGGCCACCGTGGACGGACGCCTGAAGACATTCGTCTCTCGGCTAATTCAGTGCAATGAGAATTCCAAGCCGGTACCTGCGGAGCTCGGCAAGCTCTGTGTCACGCGCTCCACGCTGTTTGATGTCTCCTTTCTGATGCTAACAAGCATCGTGCAGACCTATGGCTCAGATGTAATGCATATCCGCTTTAAATGTAGGATATATTTATTAAGTTTCCTATATTTCAGGTGGTACTGTCCGACCGCGGGGACTCATTCTTCGAGAAGTGGGTGAGAGAGTGCATGGTGGAGCGAAACAAGCTTAAGAATCCGCGCCAGATACTGGCACTCTGCGATGACAGCATGGTGGATGAGCTGCTGCTCAGCCTGAGTAAGCCGGAGGCGGCTCAACTGAAGCCGTGCTCTTTGAGCTGGCAAGAGACCTGCCTCAATCTGCCAGGCGTGCTGCATCATGTGCTGATTGCCTGGGAGCAGGAGACCCTCTCGTCGGCGGACGTGAAGAGCATTTTGGACAACATCAAGCGACGTCTATTCAGCTTCTCCGTCTGTGCCACTAGCTTTCTGTGCGCCTACATGTATTCGGTGCGGGAGACGGAGTTGCTGAAGCCCCTCAACATGATCCAGCAGTTCTTGGCCCCGCTCACCAGCGAGGAGCTGTCTAGTCAGGAATATGCCAAGGAGCGACTGGCCCTATCCTATCCGATCATAAGGAAAATGCAACACGATGTCCATCCTGCCCCCAGCACCAAGTCCCGCCTAATCTCCCACTCGCCGCTCATCGAACAGTTCCGTGAAGTGTGGAAAACAGTGGCCGAGGCGGGGCATCTGCCCGTGCGTGCGGCCCAGACTCTTGAGTCGCTGCTCCTGGCCGGTGGGGCTGCGTGGTTGGCCACGCAGCTGGTCGAGCAGCTGCTCACCTGCAAATACATTCGGGACATGTCCAAAACCATGGACATTGTGTTTGCCGTCATGCATCTGGACATCGAGAAGAGCACCGAGGCGCTGCTGCAGTATGTGGTGCCTCCTCTTATGCTTCGTCGCCAGGGGTAAGCGGATTGCTCAACAAATGTGGAGTGGAGTTCATTGCTTAACTTGCCTTCCATCCATCTTTTTTTCAGAGAGGACATTAATGAGCCACAGTCATTGGTTCTGGCACGACTGTGCGTCTACTGTGTCATCTCCTGTCTGGAGACGCGCAGCGGTGCGGCCTCCTCATCCCTCAGTGGCCTGAAGAAACGTTCACGTTCCCATGATGAGGAGGAGCAGGCCACCAATGCGGCCAAGGTGCGCAAAGTCATTGGCGATGGCAGTGAGAATTCCAACGACTTTTCAGATACCGCTGCCGGCTTGGCAGGCCCACGTTTGGGCTCTCCATTATCTAGCACTGAGGTGCGTACCACGCCCCAGACCCTGAAGGAGCCCCTACAGTCGAGTATTCAGCATATTTTCGGTGTATTTTTACAATTTGTGAGCGGCGATGAGCTGTCGCCCAAGGCGGTCTTTGTCTATCAGTTCATTTCGTTGCTGGTTGAGTGCGGGGGAGAACGAGTGGCGCCCGTGCTCCGCCTGCTGCCAGCAAATCTAGTGCAGCAACTGCTCAAAGTCCTGCCCACCGATGACATACGAGTGGGTCTCATAAGCAGGCTCTACGATTTGCGTGTCCAAGGCAGGCGACAGGCGGCGGTGGCCGATCTCTGCTTGTGGCGGAACATGCAGATGGCCAGGCACAGCATACACCTATAAAGGGAGTAAGGATTAAGGAGACGGCATGGGGGCGCAAATGCTAAATTGAATAATTAATTGTATTAAAAAAAAAAGTAGATATCGATGACTCGACTCGACTGTTGTTTTCTTCTTCGTGTACGCAGTGGTTTTTCTTCTTTCTTTTATTACAATAATTGGTTGATTCTGTTGTCCGCTGCCATTCATGTGCTGTTAGTCTTCATCATGAACTTCATCTTTCCTAATTTGGGGGCAGGCTTGTATTAAAAAGACTGTTTGATTTCCTATATCACTTGAGGAGGCAGCACTCGAAGTAGGTCTCGCCCACACAACCGCCCCTCATCGCCTTCTTCACATTGTACTCGAACTGACGGCGATTGCTCTGCAGGACATCGGCGGCCTCCTTGTTCAGCGGATCCTCAGGATTGGGTTCCTGTAAGGAAAGTATTGCATTCGAGTACGAGGATTTGGAGGATTTCGCTTCGAAATACAAACCAAAAAGAGAAACTGCAAGCCATAGACTATCGAGTTGATGGTCAGCACTGGGTTCCAGTCCTCGCGCAATATATTCAAACACACATTGCCCTCGAGATCAATGTTCGGATGGTAGACCTGCGTTGCACATTTCACTTTTGGGGGCTCATGCGGGTAGTTGGATCCCACGCGGAAGTTGAACACAAAGCGCCCATCTCTGTAGAATCCTTCGTCGGGCGAAATTATCAATTTGAAGTTGAGCAAGTCATCGGCATCCGGAAATTCAGTCACGCAAGTTTTGGGCAGGTTCATTTCACTAATATCTGTGTCCAAAAAAAGCAAGAGCAAGATATATCTGTATGAGGAAATGGACAGAAAAACAATTAATCCAAACAACACCCGTACCTTTTTGTATACGCAGTTGGGCAGCTGATGCTTTCTTTTGCTGGCCACCGCTCCCTTTTTGTTCGCCGTCTTTCTTTTGTTGCTTCAGCGTAAATAGTTTAATCATTTTTCTATATTTTTGTTGGCTGCTATGATTGGCGTCCTCTGGCGTTTCTACTGCGGATGATTCGCGGGTTAATTCAGCGCTTTGTTTGCTTGCGTTTGTTTTCTAAATTGGGTGCATACTTTTAATTTTGCAATATTGGGCCGTGCGATTTCTTCAAATTTATAATTAGCGTACCGTAAATTTAAATATGATGTGAAAAAAAATCACTTCGAGTGAGTGGAGTGCTTGCTTTCTTTACTTCGTTTATTAGACATCTGAATGAAAGGAAATGATAGGATGGGGACTCTATATTTCTTCATTTTGATGTTCTGTCCATTATTACTTGCTACCCAGCACCCTCAGCAGTAAACATATAATTTTATCCGAAATTCTAATCAATTTCCTACAAGACAGGCTAAAATGAAAAGCTTCCTTTTATTGGATTGTTTATAAAAATGGCTTAAATAAAAAGGGTCTACAAAAATGTTACTCGAAATGTCATTTCTACATTTTATCTACATGGTAGAAGTGCCACAACAAGGTGACTCCATAAACAACAAATATATATTGATCAGCTTACCGATACAATCGGCGCATCTCCAATAAGTTGCAGGGTGTGCGACATAGAAAGGGAATTATCGTTTTCACATATTTTTATTATTATTTTTTCTTTATGTCCGCCAAAATGCTTACCATTATATACCAATATGGCATATACATATATCTTAATCTCATTCGGCTTCAAAATATATTAACAAAGTATATAGTTCGATAGCTTTTATGTGTTGGTAAGCGATAGTACATGAGGGCTAGCACTAGCAGCGGCACATGTTGAATTTGCTATAAAACTTGTTTGAATCTTTTAACTCAGCGATGTCAGCGCGACCTGAAATAGCAACAGATGCAGTGCTTAAGCGTAGCGAGCGCATTCCTGAGGGTACTCCCCAGGTTCAGGGCTATGACTTCAACCAGGGCGTGGATTACAGCAAACTCTTTGAATCATATGTGAACACCGGATTCCAAGCCACAAATCTTGGCCTGGCCATGCAAGAGATCAATAAAATGGTGAGTCCAATTAAATCCCTGACAATCGACAACTCAAGCACTAAACACTGATAGCTGGATTGCAGAGCACAACCGCTGGACGCAGAGCAGGAGGACCTCCATGAATCAGACGACTTTATTCGACGACGAAGCAAGTGCACCATCTTCTTGGGCTACACCTCCAACCTGGTATCGTCCGGAATGAGGGAGACGATACGTTTCCTTGCCGAGCATCGCATGATCGACTGCATTGTGACCACCGCTGGTGGCGTGGAGGAGGATTTTATAAAATGCCTTGCCCCCACATTCATGGGCTCCTTCGAGCTCAACGGACGTGAGCTGCGCGACCGGGGAATCAATCGCATTGGCAATCTTCTGGTCCCCAACGACAATTACTGCAAGTTTGAGGACTGGCTAATGCCACTGCTCGATGAAATGCTCGAAGAGCAGCGCACCAAGAGCACGGTCTGGTCCCCATCTAGCATCATCAATAGATTGGGCGAACGGATTGCGGATGCCAGCTCGATCTACTACTGGACAGCCAAGAATCGCATTCCCGTCTTCTGTCCGGCCCTAACAGATGGCAGTCTTGGTGATATGATGTACTTCCACTCGTTCCGCCAGCCCGGCCTGGTTGTGGACATACTCTCCGATCTGCGACGCCTCAACACAATGGCCGTGAAGGCCGTCAACAGCGGCATGATCATTGTGGGTGGCGGTGTCATCAAGCATCACATCTGCAATGCGAATTTAATGCGAAATGGCGCCGACTACTCGGTGTTCATCAACACCGCCTCGGAGTTCGATGGCAGCGACAGTGGCGCCCGACCAGACGAGGCCATATCCTGGGGCAAGATACGCAAAGATGCTACGCCGGTTAAAGTGTACGCCGAGGCCACTTTGGTCTTCCCCCTAATTGTGGCCGAAACCTTTGCCAAGCGACATTTTTCCAAGAAAAATGTACACTCTTCCCCAGAGTAAATATATGATTATATGTAAAAGGACAAAGTAATGGACACATACGTTTCTTATTAACTTTTAACTTGTGGCTGGCCCCCTCCCCTTCCCAAAAGAAAACTTAACCTGCCAATATATCTGTAGGGCGCATCGTACAAGCCAGGGACCATTTCCACTTTCCACTGTACTGTCATGTCCACTGGGCAGCGACAGGCTTCACCCCAGAAGTAAACAGTCGCAAGCAAAGCTGTCATTGGCAGCAGGAGGAAACCATTAAGCGTCGTTGGAGATGTTGCAGGATGTGTAATCATAACAAGCATTGCATTTTCGACTCCAGTGGGTAATCCTCCACTCCATAATGGCTATGTAGGGGCCGGATAGTTGCTAGAGGCCCTAAAATGCAATGGGCAAACGCCCATTTTCACGGCCAGCAGTAAGATTGTGGTCGCAGATGTTTGCTTTATCCTGGTCTGTCCGTAATTGCTTGGACTGGCGGTACACATAAATTCTTTGCCACGGAGACTTTGCATTTGGAGTCATGTCTTGCGCTTGATGGTCGGGTCGGAAATTTGGAGAGGGACCGAACAATGCATCCGCAAAAGCCCATAAAATTTGTCGTTTATTTTTTGCCCACTAATGTAAGCGCTCGGCTTGGCTTCCCGTCACTTACTCAAATTTGTTCCCATTTTTCTTTTTCCATACATTTCCCCCCCTGGAACTTTGACTGGTGTCTGTGCGCATCATTAAAGCCAAGGGGAAACTTTTTTTTCGCACACTTTCTTTTTGTTCTCTCTGTTCCTCTGGCACTGCCAGTGTAATGTCCTGTCCTTTGCTGTCCCCCTCTGCCACTTGCATCGACAGTTGCTGCTACATTGTTGAGCTACTTTCATGCAGCAGAGGCGAGGCAAGCAGTGGTTGAATCAGCAGAGGGTGGAGGGCATTGCATTTTCTTTTGGCAACTTTTTCACAACTGCGTGTAAGTTTTTTTCCCGGTTTTGTACCCTCCATTTGAAATGAATGTGGGAGAGAGGATGTGGGAGCAAATAATACAGCCACCCAATGTGTGTTTTATCAAAATTCTGAAATTGATCTGTACCATCACGCGGGGTCTTCGAGGAAACAGTTTTAATTGCAGTTGTGCGGATAAATGTATGTTATCTGGCAGGGAAATCAATTGCAGAAAAAGGACCATTATCGGCAGTCGACCATCTCTGAGAAGTTCTTAACTGCATCTGCACACACACAAACGCACACCCACACACACATTGGTTGTCCCGCTCTCCCACAAGCTCTCACTTAAAAACTAATTACGAACAAAGCTGTTGCTGCAAGTCGTTTTGTTCTTCCTGCAGCAGGCAGGACAGGCGGAGGCAGAGGCAGAGGCGGCAGCTAAGTGCGTAGATTTTTGCTATTACCAGTACCAGTACCAGTATCCGTACCCGTTCCCGTACCAGTGTGGCTGCCAAGTTAGTCCCCCCCTCCGTGATTACTAGAAAATTAAAACTACATTAAAACTTCTGCAGTTGACAGAGCAAGAGGAAAGAAAGCAAACGATAGGGCGTTTAAAGAATTGTTTATTTATTCTAATGTGTGTCCGCCATGCCACCAGTGGGCAGACTATCCAACTGGATTTCTTCAGGCTGCTCGACTCGCTCGTTTGTTCCTCACATTACCACTGCGGCTTGGTCTCGGTGACGGACTCGTCGCCTTCCGACAACGGCCGCTCGACTGTTTGGTCGCCCCGAAGAAATTCAACGCTGTTGAAAGTCGCTGCCGATGCCTCAATATCGCATTGGGGACAGTTGTAATTTATGGCTGTGCCCTCCATACCATCCGAAGTGGCGCCTCCATTCTGGCTGGTGGCCTGCAAATGTGTGCACTGCACCCCAGGCAAAGAATCATTCGCAGGGTATTTGCTCGGATAGCGTAGATGACCGTGCTCCTCAGTGAAACGCGATTGCCGCACGTCTCCGGTCGCACTCTGGGGTCGCACGTTGTTCGGCGACTGGGATCGCCCTATAGCGGCCTCATGGCGACGCAACTCCATCTCCCGACGCTCAAGATCGGCGCTAAACTGTTCCAGCTCCCGTCGCCTTCTGAGCTGGTTCGCTCTCTCTTGCAAAACGGCATATTCTTCGGCTTTGAGCGATTCCCCAGCACTTTCAATCATTTGGTGGACGACCTTGCCCAGTCTGCGATCTAGTTCCGGAATAGTCCTTCGGATTTCCGGGTCTTGCACGACCAACGGGCGCAGGCAAAGTGAAAAGAAATCTAGCTGTTCAGCGCTTCCTCTCCACTGTTCCAAGTGACCAATGGCCTGCAGTGAAAGGTTCCAGACGTCCTCGACCAGGTTGTTCTGGACCTGCTGCACCTGCTGCACCTGCTGCACCTGCTGGTGTGGCTGGAGTTGAGGAAGTATCGGATGGTCGATGGGATGGTTCTGCGGGTGCTGCTGTAGCGGCTGGTGCTGTTCGATCGGATAGTTTTGCGGGTGCTGTTCGATAGGATGGTTTTGCGGGTGCTGCTGGGCCTGGACCTGCTGATGATTTTGCTGGATTTGATAGTTTTGATGGTGCGACTGGTTTGGATGGTGTGCGCGGTTTTGTTGCTGCTTTTTTGCATTGTATTGCGACTTGTGCATCATGGGGAAGGCTCGGTTGCTGAAAGGCAGTCCCACCTTGATCTGATTAATCAGCACTTGGTTTGCCTCCTTCAAATTGTGAAACTTAGACATGGGTTCCATGGAGTGGTTTACCATTCGGCTGGCAGAAGCCTGACTGATTTCCGCACCACTTTTGCCGGCATGGCTCTCTACGCCAATTTGTGTACCATTGACACCGTCCAGTGTTGGTGTACAAGCGCCACCATCCGCTGAGAGAAAGTCCTCACTGGGCGACTCATCCGGCTCGGCCAAATTGCCGTCGTACTGCTCCAGCACCATCTGCATGCTCAGCTGCATATTGCTCATGTCTAGGAACGGCTCGCTGAGATGTCCCATATCTTTCAGCTGTCCGTACATCAGCAGCATCAAGCAGTTGCGAGCGTACTTGTCGTTCTTACAGGCCCGTTTGAAGTGGCGCAGCCATTTGTGCGTGAGCAGAATGTGATCGCTCCGGCTAATATCCCCAAGCAGTTGGGCCAGCAGACGCGTCTGGGAGGCAAAGTGCTGGTCCAGCGCTACTTCGTTCAGGGTCGACGACATCTCGGGCAGTCAAAAACTGTTTGGTTTTGGCATATGTGAAATTGGCAAGTTTTCGAAATTTGTGGAGAGTGAATTCTTAAATAAAATATGGAATTTGGAAATTTTTCTGTTTTTCACTATTGAAAATATTGAGTTGGAAAAATTTTTAGAGCTGACCCGAAACGTACGTATGCTGCGAACACACTGAACGGAATTGATTTTATGTGAGGGTACATCAAAGGCCTACGCCCAAAGGCCTACTATTGATCTGGAAAAAAGCGTTTTGTTGCATCGGCGGGCTCAGGTTTTTGTACGCCAAGATCACGGAACACGCTCAACGCGCTCTCCCATCATCTCGCCCCTTTTGATCCTCTCTGAGAGACTCGTCCCTCTCTGCGCACTCCCTCACTCTCTCACAGCAAAGGGACCGACCGGCAGTGAACAAGAAAAAAGAGTAATCTTCGATTAGCGAGCGAGCGTTAGACAACTAACAGTGAGCATTATAGGCTGCTCCGAACAACAAGTTTTAACTCAAATTTAAATAGTTGTGGTAGGTCTTGGTAGACGCTGGAAAGCAGCTCCAGGCTACGGCTTTGCAGCAGAAGCAGCAGAATTATAGTACGCATTTTTCGCACCTTAATGGCATAAATACCGCAAATACTTGCAGGAATCTCATGCCCAAGCTCTCCTCTCGCTCCCTCATACTTATCTTTCCCCACGTCTATCTCGCTCTGGCAGCCTTATTAATTCCTTGAATGGTGCTTTGGTATTTTTTGCTCTCTTGCCGCCTTTTTCCTTGCCACTCATAAATTGCGCAAATTCCTTTTGTGGAGCGTCAAAGAAAAATGGCACCAGGGAAAGGGGATTGGCAGTAAAAGGAAAAGAACCTGGTCCTGGTATGGTGTTGGTGTTGGGGTATTTGTGGTGTGGTCACATCTAATTTCTCTGCATGTCCTGTGCACGCTTATTAAAGTATAAATCATTTGATGGCTCCTTCCACCCTCACACCGTCTCTCCACCCACTCCTCTATTCAGCGCCCGCTGCTGCAAAGTGACCAACAAATACGTCACAAAGGAGAAACTGTCGGCAACCGAAAAATAACGAGCTGGAACGTTGTGAGCCGCGGCCAGGGCCGTGGCTCTACATTTACACCCCATATTCAGTCAGCATATATGCATATATGTGAGTGTATGATTTAGGTAACTTATGCAATATATTTTATTTGTAAAATGTAATTTATTGAATTGATATCTGACAAAAGTTCGCTGCCACGTGTAAATGATCGGTTTGTCACTCGACAAAAGCTGAAATGTATAGAATTTTCGATCCGTCGCTACCTTCGGATAGTGTGGGAGAGAAAGAGAGAGAGAGAATGGGGAAGCGAGTGGCTGATGGTATGGGGTCGGAGAAAACAAAACTAATGCTCTCCCTGTACTCTTTGAGTATTGGCTATTAAATGACCAAGAGAGGCCGAAGCCATTGATACCCTTGCGGGAACCTTCGTTCTTATGGCAGCTAGTGTATGATTTTCGTATTAGGAGAACTTTTCAAGTACTTGCTGTCAAGTACTGGGTACTCTCTGTAAAAGTACAAAAAATTTGACAAAAGAAAGAGGAAATGAAAGTAAGGAAAGCAGAAAGAGGACCGGAAGGAGTAGGGCTGTGGAATCCGGAGAGGGAGTCGAGCAGCAGCAATATCCGTAGCCGTAGCCGTAGCCGCAGCCAAAGGTAATGTCGGCACTGGCCCAGATGGTTAGCCAAAGTACATTATAGTCCTTGGTCGGTTGCAGGCTGGCTTGGCTTGGCTGCAACAAATGTAGCAGAAAACCGCAGCCGAGAGTAGTGCAATTAAATACAGGAAATAATGGCCACCACAGCAGCAGCAGGAGCAGCAGCAGCAGCAGCAGGGCTGGTCCCTAAGTGTGTGTGTATGTGTGTGTGTGTGCTAGTTGTGGCACACAGGAAACGACAGGATGCAGGAAACATGCACAGCATCTTGGCCAGCAGCAGTAGTAGCAGTAGCATCAGAGGCGTGGCGAGGCGTGGCGGAAAGGCAGGCCAATAGTTTTGCGGCGGAAAGAAATGGCCAGCTTCCAGTCAGACAGAAGCCGGTGGACGCTTTCAGTAGATGGGTCGCCCTCGAGGGTCGTGGCATTCACTGATTGCTGGGCTCTCAAACTAATCATCCAAAGCTAATGACTGTCCACAAAAGTCCCTTAAGGGTTCTCCTTTTTTGTCCAAGATTTTCCCATACTAGGTCTATGTACGACTTCATATTGTAGAGCATTCTCATCAGAACTACACACACACCATGCGAGTATCCATCACAGATCTAACCCATACACAGACAGCATTTGGCTGCGGTTTTTGCTCTGGCCAGAACTTTGTGTCTCAAAAGGACATCATCTAATCGAATATGGTTTTCTCTGCGTGGGTGTTTGTGTGTGTTCGTTCGTGTGAGGGGGGGTTGGTGGAAATATTTTATAATTCAATTTTCAATTGGCAGCTTTGAATATGGTATATCGTATCGTAGCGTACAGTACATATGTGCCAGACTCTAATTGAATTCAATGTGCACTTAAGCGGCATCCGTTCATAATGAAATTTCGCAACAAATTTGTAGACGAAAGTGTGGTCTGGCCTGGACAAAAGAGTGTCGACAAATATTGTGTTGCCATGCTAATGCAAAGTTCTGCTTCAATATATGTATATTTCATTTTTTCATTGCACCATAAATAACATGGCAAAGAGATGAAGGAGGAGCGGAGAAGGCCAGGAAGCGGAGTCCAGGCAACAGAGAAATTGAAATTAAATTGCCATTCGACTGAAGGAATCCCCATTGCCAGTCAAAGCAAACTCTGAGCTCTGCAAAACCATATTCTCGGGCTAGATGTATTATTATTTGTTGTTGTATTTTCCATTTTCCATTCTCCATTCTCCATTCCGTTCTATTCTGTTTTATTTCATTTGATGTTTTATTTTGCACTCGGGCAAATAATCGATTGTCAGTCAGGACCAACAGGCGTTCAATTTGACTTTCAATTGGAATGTTAGCTAAAGTATGAGCAGATGCTTCAATATTGCACATAGCATTGGATATAAGTTCCGACACAGT
The DNA here is from genome assembly GCA_963969585.1 of Drosophila helvetica. Taxonomy (NCBI): domain Eukaryota; kingdom Metazoa; phylum Arthropoda; class Insecta; order Diptera; family Drosophilidae; genus Drosophila; species Drosophila helvetica. The sequence goes on from OZ018401.1 coordinate 61,749,765, forward strand.
GAGAAAATATATCCAGATGGAGGAGGCTTCAAAGCCATACGATTTCCATTCATATTCCAATCACTTTTCTCAGTGTGTGGGAAAAAATTCCTTACGATTGAGTTCGCCTGGAGTTTTATTGATTGATTTGCAATGCCCATGGCCCATGGCACATGGCACATGGGCCATGGCCCAGGCACAGACACCAGGCAGCAGGGAGCAGGGAGCAGCAACAGCAACAGCTTCTGCTGCTTCTGCTGCTGATGGAGCAACAGCTTCTTCTGCTGCGTTCAGTCATTGGGCGTCACGTTGCGTATGCTTAATATTGTTATGCTGCTTCCATCCACATCTTCGTTTCTTCGCTTCTTCGCTTCTCGAAAGTTTCCCCAAGAAATTCAATGATCAAGTGTACATTTTAATGAAGCACTCTGTACATAGATATGTATACATATATATACATAAAAATTGTACACAGAAATCAACTCTATTGCATGCCAATTTCCGGAGAAAAGCATGTACATATATTCGCATCGGAAGATGGAAGGAAGGAAGAAAGAGGGCAGGGAATGGCTTTTGGGTAGTTGAAACTTTTTTCATTAAAACTCTTGAGCTAGAGTGCCGCCGGGGAGAGGGAGTTTCAGTGGAGAGAAGCCCCATCTGGGCTAAGTGAGTGCAAAATGTTATTTTATTGTCAACAAGCAAAGTTACCAAAAATAACAAAAAAAAAAAACACTCTCCAAAGATGAGGAAATCCCAACAACAACCCCCCACAGCTGGAGGAATTGTCGTAGCTGATGTCAAAATTTATTTAATATGCTTCATAAACAAAGAGTAACAAGGACACGAACACGGACACGCTCATAAACTCATTTACAACAACTGCTCCCAAGGAATATTTTTTAATATTACCTCAAGGATTTCCTTGACTCAACACCCAAAACCCTACACCCAACTCCCAACTCCCAAATTCCCATTCCCATTGTATTTATGAAAATATAAATATTTCTGTGTCGGCTTGGCCAACGCCCCACAACTTTTTTCATTAATTTACAAAACGTCTAGAGTATTGGCCGGGGTCTGGGCCCTAGTGATTAGTCCTCGGCAAACGACTTTCCACCGAAAACCATGCCATGCTGGAAAACTCAATAAAATGTTGTTGTAACTTTTTGGCACTCATCGCTCTGGCGGAGACAGAATTATTATCAACTTATGTTGTCGATGGTCGCGGGTTTTGGGCAGCATCTGGGTACATTTTCATAATTTTTGGTGACAAAATTTAATTGATTAATAAAATATTAGCTGACGGAGAGGAAAACTGGATAGAGAGGGGAGCAGAAGAGCGGCAAAAAATCGATGCATCAGTTATTTTAGAATAACCATTCTACGGTGTTCCCCAATCTATGGTTAAAGCTTGTCTAAATCTCATCTGGAATTCGTGCATCCCACCATTCGTATTCCGAAAAACCAACGTTTGCCACGCGGAGAGTAGGAGGGGGTGGGGTAGGGCTGGATGGGGATGGAAAAACAACCAGAGATACCATGCATATGCATGGCTATATGGTGCATGTTGGTAATGGCATTGCCAAGCCAACGACAAGTTGCTTAAAAAATCATCAAAAAAATTCGCGTTAAGTGCTGGAGAGGTTGGTGGTTCAGGCAGATGCCTCTGCATCCGCTGGCTACGTATCTGTATCCGTATCCGCATCCACATCTGTCATGCTCTTTGCTGCTGCTGCTGCTAGTGCGGTTAGAGGAAAAAAACGAAAACGAATATGGAAAGAACAGAACTACTTGTAAAACCGCATTCAAAAAGCTGAAGCAGACACGGGAGTGGGTATGGGAAATGGGAGTGGGAATGAGAGTGAGGATTGCTTAAAGCTTGAACTCAATATGTGCATAACTTTCGCTTTCCGGTGACACACACACACAGGAGGAACTGTGCTGCTCCCCTGCTCTACTGTGATGGCGGCGGGCCCTACTTCTCTGCTTTGTCGTAGGCAATCTGTGACCCAAATCCCAGAGACCGACGCCTTAAAGCCTAAAGCAAACTGTGTCAGTTGCCAGCCACTCCACTCCGCCTGCTTTTCCGCTCCACTCCAGAGCCACTACCTCCACATCCACATCCACCTTCTGCTCTGCCTCTATCCTTTGCCTGCACTCGCATCAGAAAACAAATATTGGCTCTTGCCGCAATAACCAGGTAAGCCCCATGCTAAGTTCTCCTCTATCATCGGGGGCCCCGGGTCTCCATAGAAAATGGGTCACACTCCCATGCTCTGCTCCACCGCTCCATACTCTGCCAGAGCGCTGTTATGGCAACTAAAGGAAAATTAGAGGCAAAACTTTGAGCCATTGTAATTGCGTCACAGATGTGGCTTTAACCCCTTTTTGGCCGCATCAACTATCAACGCATAGACTCTCACACACACACACCAGCCATATCATGGGGCTTTGAAATTTTAATGGCATTTAAGTGAGTGTACAGGGGCGTGGCTGTCGCGCTTGAATTAACAAATTAATGCAAATGATTTTTGAAAACATTCCACTCATCCGCATGCCACAATCCTCCTGCCTTCCCAAAGATGTCCTGGCTTAACCTTAATTTAATGAATATTTATGAACAGCGGCATGTTTTTTCCCTGTCTTATTTTTCCATCATCTTGGCGGGAACGGGAATGCGGACGCGGACAAGGACGGGAACGGGGATGGTGACTACTGCATTTCGATCTCAAGTTCTAATTTAATTGCAACACAGAAAAAGCAACAGCAACCAGAAGCAACAACATCCGTTTCCGTTTGCAACACGACATCCCGTCAAGTGCGGCAATCGCATTAGAATGCCGCCGCGAAGCTGTCGTCCGTCCATCTCCCAGCTCCCAGCTCCATCTCCGTCGTGATGGATGAGCACTCTGGCACTCTAGTCTCCCTCCTGTCTGTCGATCATTGCACTCCATGCTGCTCCGACGATGACTCTGACTCTGGGTCTGAAACAATGCCAGCCTGCGGCTCTCACAACTGCTACTGCTGCTGCCGCTGCTGCTCCTGCTCTTCGTTGCACTCATTTAATTGCATTATGCCGCAGGTTGTCGCATTGCCCTGAAACTCCTGGCACTCCAAAGACGACGGACGACGACACTGCATTAATTTGCATGTGAAAAAACTGCATTCCCCTGTTGCTGTTGCTGTGGCGCAACTTGGATGATGATGCTGCTGCTGTTGCTTGCCCTCCAGTCGAGTTAATGAAGTCAACAAGCTGCGGCTGCTTTTTGCCAGACGAATAGACGAAGAGAGCTCCTGTCTCATGTCTCCCGTCTTCAGTTTCCAGCTTAAGTACTACGTTCATTCCAGACACAAAACAATGAACATTTTCACTGGCACTTTCCTATACTTGTGCAAAAGGTGTAATTTAACGATTCTCCCAACGAACACATCATTCATAAAAAAAAAAAATACTTGCTTACGGTATACATATTTTTGGTGAAAAAAATGATTAAATATTTACGATTGTTTCGGCGAAAAATTGAAACAATTGCATGCCTTCAAATTGGGGGGCATGAGATTCTTGTCCAGTTTCTGGCAGCAGACAGTGACATAGTTGTCATCCATCACCGTCTGGTTGTTACGCAGCCAGGAGACCCTGGTATTGGTGCCGAACAGCATGATCTTGTCACGGATCTTGCGATAGGCCTGGCTGGCCAATTCATTGTTCAAGTAGGCGAATATGTACATGTACACATTCGGACGATACTCGTAGACACGGAGACTGTTGAAGGGGCATATGGTGCGCATCTGTTGGTAGACCTGGTAGGGTCTCAGGATGTTATTCGCCCGGGTCAGCATGACCAGTTCCTTCGCGTTTCGCGATGGATGTATGGTAACGTTCAAGTTTATATTACTGAAGCGCTGGCTTAGCCTGAAGGAAATAAACAAATTAATACATATGGATATTATTTTCTATTGGATAACAAACGCACAAACGCATGGCCACCGCCTGGAGGGACGCATCGATGTACTGAAGAAAGGCGTAACCGCGACTCTGGTAGCGAAAGTCAATCTTGAAGCGTATGACAAAGATCTCGCCCAGTTCGCCAGCCACCCTGGCGATGTCTTCTATGACATATGAGCTGTACGGTGAATGGAACTGCAAATACAGCTGGCGAACAACAAAAAAGTTTGGTTAGGCTCTAAATATATGTATTTGTGTGTGTGAAATGAGACGGCGACGCGACACGACGGGACTTACTTCGCCGGCACCACTTTCCAGATCGGCTCGGAGCTTATCGTCCAGCACGCGTCGCGTGTTCAAGTAGATGGTCCCATTCACGTGCCTTTTATTGTATTGGTTCTCGAAATCCATTTCAAAAGTCGAAAATAAACACGCACTAAAAAAGAGTCTACGGCACGTGCGCAAAGGGCGTCTTCTGGTGTGACCAGACTGTGTTAACAGGGATTATTCCAGTGCTGCCAAAAGGCAGCGATCAATCGATTAATCGATAGTAGATCGATAGAAACTCAAATTTGAAAGTTCATTTAAATTCAAAACTTTTAAAGAGAAGAATTTCGCTTCAATTGGAACTATTCGTGTTCTCCTGGGTATCACTTGCTACTTTTAGCGGACCTTTGTTGTATCTGGCTTCAGTTGGTTGTTTTTGCATGTCAGAGCATCATCTCTTTGCTTTTGTTTTTTTTTTTTTTGTTATTTGACAGGCAGCGCGTGCTTTTTTCTAGCTCATGCTTAACAATATAAATTTATGCAGGCAGGCTTTTGCACCAGTACAGTGCTTGCCACAAGCCGCAGCACCAACGTATCGCTGCGGTTAAGCCCCACCCCCTATCTGGGGGCATTGTAGAGGTTGCGGTGCACTCAAGTGCCTTTCCTGCTGCTGCTGCTGCTGCTGCTTCTACTTCTCCTTCTGGTGCTGGTGCTGCTTCATTTTCCTAATTTATACGCGCACTGTGCTAATGAAAATTTACGTGGCAAGGCGACCGCACACTTTGTTGTTTGGCATGGCGGTGGCTGCTACAAGAGAAGCAGGCTCCCACCCCCGGGTGGGACTTGGTGGCACTTGAGCCAGCACCTGAGATACTCCATGGCGGCCACTGATCCCCAAAACTCTGAGGGTGTTGGTGAACAGTCATAGATACATCTCGTCAACCGGAGGATTTCATTCAGAAAGAAAATTTCATTCAAATTTTCTGTAAAAGTAAAATAAAAAAAAATATAAGAAAAACTATTATAAATCTGATTGAAATTGCTAGTTCAAAAAATGGAAGAGGAAACAGAAGAAGCGATGCTGGATACCCATTTCCGAGCGCTGCTTAGCAGACATGAGGGGTACCACAAGAATTTTGCCTGCAATTCGGATCGGCTGATCATTGACAAATGGTTGGAGATCTTCTATGGGGCTCCCGCAGCGGAGAAGCTGGCCAGGAACGGTCTGATGCTTCTCCTGCAGGGCCACCTGTCGGAGTTCGGCTACCTCAAGGATCCCTTCACGGATATGCGCAATTTGGACGCAAATCTCAACAACGTATTGGATAATTATCACGGAATCGGGGAATCGATGGCCCAGTGCGCAGTGAAAGAGTCCACATCGGATATGTCTATACAATCTGTACCCTCAGAACCTCACACCGAAAACTCTTCGTCTCCGCAGCCCATTTCAGAGGCCTCCTCGGAGCTGGGGTCCTCCGACCAGGAGCCCTCTAGCGCCGTCACAGTGATAAGAAACATAAGCCATCGGCGGTCAAACCACAGCCCAGATTCCCTTGGGCGTCGTCATCAATCACATGAAACCGTTATGCAGAAGGTACAATCCTTCGAGAGAATCGCTCAGCGGACACAAATAGAAGCCGCCTTGAGCTCCACTAAAGGCAGTGAGCATTTGCTGAACTTTCGAAAGATTTTGGCCAAAAGAGCAACCTCCGTCCACCTGCCAAGTCTCACTGTAAAGGCGCCTCGACAAGCTGGCATCAACGAATACGCCTCCTTGGGCGACTTGAAGCTCCGCTTTGAGGAACTCGCCAGGCGCTTGGGCATTGAGTCGTCCCAAAACGAAAGCCCAACGGAGGGGCAGGCACCAGCAGGTGCGCATGCGCAATGCGATATCCTGAGAGCAGCCCCCTCGTTGGGCGAACAAATAAGGATCGTGGCTCAGTACAACAATGAACAGCTGCCAATGGATGGCACAGCCGAACGGTTACCAGGAGGAGCTGAGGAAGAGAGGACCATAACGCCGCACACCTCCCTGAAGGATCCATTGGAAAGTTTGGCTCAAAGTAGCTGGGAACGGCGGCGCCAAGTGGCAATCCCATCACCTTCTCTTGGCGAGAAAATAAGGATCATGAGTCAGTGCAACGACACACCAAAGTGCCCCACGTGTACCACATCCACACGGACACAAGGAGTCGCTGACCAGATCCCAAGATCTGTGCTTGGCAAACATGTGCGATTCCTGGACCAACAGGACAGTGAACATCGTTTCAAGGATGCCACAACAGGGTGCACGCCACGAGGGGGCGAACCATTGGAAAATCCAAGCGCAAGATCTTCTCTGGACGATCGAAAGGAGATCCGGAGTACACGCCCCGGCGAGCCACGATCCAGAGATGCCACAACTGAATGGACACCACGAGGTGGTATTGGTATGATGGATGGTCAGAAGAAGATCCGGAGTTCACGCCATAAGCAACGACGTTCCAAAGATGCCACTACCGAATGGACGCCAAGAGATGGCGAAACAACAGTCAGACCTTCACTGGAGGAGGAGATCCGTAGTAGACGCCTCATGGAACCGCTTTTCAAGGATGCCACAACCGAATGGACGCCAAGAGATGGAGAACCCATAGAAAAATTAAGCTGGAAACCTTCACAGGATGATCATAAGCAGATCCGGCATAAAGGCCACAAGGAACCGAGATCCCAGTATGCCACGGCGGGATATACACCACGAGGATGCGAACTAATAGAAAAACCAAGCGCAAGACCTTCCAAGGAAGATCGAAAGAAGATCCGGAGTGCACGCCTCGAGGGACCGAGATCCAAAGATGCCACAACCGAATGGACACCACGATCAAAAGATGCTAGAACCGCATGGACACCTCGAGATGGTATTGGTATGATGGATGATCAGAAAAAGATCCGAAATAATCGCCACGAAGAACCGCGCTTTAGGGATGCCACAACTGAATGGACACCAAGAGATGGACACCAAGAACCAACAAAAAAATCAAATCAAAATTCAATAAAACCTTCCTTGGATGATATTGTAAGGATCCTGACCAAATTCCCCGAGAAAGCGCGTTCCGAAGATGCCACAACCGAAAACCTAAGCATAAAACTGATTGATCAAAAGCAGATCCCGAGTAAGCGACACGAGGAATCGCGTCCCAAAGGGACACCAGCTGGCGATGCGCAGGATGAAACCATAGTCCCCTCTTTGGACGACAAAGTGCAGATACTGAGTAAAAGGAACGAGGAACTGCGTCGCCAGTGCCTGGTGTACTACCATGAGGATGGCCGTTTGAGGAAGCACCCAGCGGATGGTTCGCAGTTTAAGCGTCTATCCAAGGGTTTCGAGATCGGTGTCTTTCGAGGAATGCAGCGCCTCAGGCGCTGGAACGGAGCTCCACATAGCCTGAAGTTCTTTTTAACGGTCTTCAAGAGTTGCGGTGTCCACGTGGGGCATTCGCGACTGCGGTCCTTGGACCGTCGCTTGGAGCAGATGGCCACAAGGTGGTTGGATGAGCAGCTGCGCATCCGACGGGAGCGTGTCTGGAGTCTCTATCGCCAGTCCGTAGAGGCCAAGGTGGAACCCATACTGACGCCGAGGGTGGCGAAAGAGCTGGACCAACTGATTGAGAGCCGCAAGGAAATCATACTGGAGGAGATGGCCCACACAGCCAAGCTGAAGGAGCTGTGGGTGGCGCACTGTCTCGGCAAGATCCGGGATCAGCAGTTGGAGCAGGTCCTGCAGAAGCTCGATGAGAAGTACCTGAAGCTCGTGAAGGGCTTAAATAAGCTGGCCCGCCGTCAGGACAAGCTTTCCAAGCATAGCGCCGCACTGGGCTGCTCATTAATTAATTTAATTTAAGCACTACACTACGCTTTATTAAAAACCTGGCTAAAAAAAATCCAAAAAAAAACAAATTAAAGGGTGGCCGAGGTGTGGGGTTGGGTGTGGTAGCGGGCCGAGCAGGGGATATGCAACAAAATAAAGAAACAATCTAGTCGTAAAGAGTAGTAGCTTTTATTTAATTATGCAATGTTTCCGCTGCAGTTTTGCACAAAAAAAAAACAGAAAGCTGAAATGGCATTTGAGAGCAAGTATACCCTGTATACTCTTGTAAAGATTTTGTGGATCAATTTTCTGTATTAGCTTTCTACAACCGAACGGAAATCGGCCAAATCGGACCACTATATGTTGCAAGGGCATTTCCGCTAAAATGTCCACTATGCCAACAAAATATTAAAAGTCAAGGAAAAATGATTTCCATTTACTTTTGTCCCGAAATTATAATTAAACCAATTAACATATAATTTAATTAACTTTGATGTAATAACCTATTCAAATAAACAAAAGTTCACTTTTTGAGTTTTTTTTTTGGTATTTCTGTGGTCATGTTTTCCTTTATTAGTATCTCCTATAAGACAGATTCTTGATTTAATTTTTTCCTCAAAGTCTCTGTAGCATATTGAACTATCTTAAGGTAAATCGCAGAAAATTGGCCCAATCTTGGCTAATGGTTTTTATACCCGATACTTCAAAAAATATAAAGCTAGATGTGATTTGTGGTGAAAGTGGTTGTGTGTAACACCCAGAAGGAAGCGTTTCCGACTCCATAAAGCATATACATATGTTCAACAGCCGAGTCGATATAGCCATGCTTGTCGGTGCGTCAATCTGTCCGTCGCAGATCTCAGAGACTATAAAACCTAGAGCAACCAAATTTCGTATCTACGCTCCTGTGATATCACATTATTAACGTGTATTTACAAATTTTTGCCCGCCCCTTCGGCCCCCACAAAGGACGAACATCAATGACATGCACAATTTTGAAGATACGAGAAAACAAAAAACGCAGGATCACAGAATGATCGTATCTACCAGATTGCCAAATCTAGATCAGATCGGATCATCATTATAGCCGGAAGGAAGCTGCTTCCCTCTCTTTCACACACTCTTCGGGTGGGGGGCTATACTGACTAAGTCGGGTATAAATGTAGAGTCGCGGTCATAGCTGCAACTCACAACGTTCCCTCTCCTTTCAAAGTTGAAAAATATTAAAAATTATGTACCTATATAAAACTTAAACTCTATCGATACGAATCAAAAATCCCTCGAAAGGTCGAACAATTTTCTTTCTTCTTTCTTTTTGTGAATATATGTGCGGCAGATGCGGAAACAAAATAAAAAAACGCATAACGTCACCAAATCGTTGTTTTTGAATGTTTAAAAAAATATTTTTGGGGTATATTACGAATTCCAAGTATGAGGAAGTGATCCACTCGACCGGGCCTACAGCCAAATTGTTGTCTCGTTTAAATTAAATTCAAAAAGTTTCATTAAAAAATGCATATTTGTAATATCCCAAAATTTGATCAAAATGCAACGAAAGGCAATGTATATTTGTAACCCTACATTTTACCATTTTCGCCCACTAACCATCCCACTACCGCGTTGCCGCATATACCCCATTTATGTTCAAGCTCCTAATGGGTATTAATAACAAAGCGAAATACTCGTACAACGAAAATGGCTGCCAGCTGGCTGGGGGAGCATTTGCCATTTTGTAAGCAAACTGGAAATTAGCACTAAAAAGGAAATAAAACAGGAAAAAAAAGAAAATAGAAAACTGTCGCTAAAAGCAGTTTGTCCCAAGTACTGGCCAGAGTTGACGGGGCGTGGTCAAGCAGGGAGTGGGTGTGGGAGTGGAAGTCGAGCAGTGTTCAGTGGTCACTGAACTTCACTTTGAATTGCACTGAAACTGAAGCCCAAGTTAAAGCCATGCAAACTACTATATATATGTACATGTGTACACATATAATGTACAATGTATGCACATATAATGGAATATATAAATATCTATACGATATATAGTAGAATATATGTGTATACTCGTAAAAGCTATAACTTTGCCATTAATGATGGCTTCATCAGCTTTCGGTTCGGAGCAAAATTTATGGTCTATATTCAGAAATTTGCATAGAACGCTTCTCACTCGCCGCCTGTCTGCGTCTGCATTAATTAATTATTTATAGCTTGCGAAACATGGCATTCCTTCTCCTTCTGCTCCTCCGCGTACTCCTCGTACTGCCCTGCCCCACCCCACCAATCCTTGTATCGCAACATTGTTTGCTCAGTTGCAAAATTTTGCTGTCTGCCAGGGCTTAAAGCATCGCCGTCGTCGTCATAGTCGTCGTCGTCGTCGTGTTTGTCCTAGTCCCCCTTTAAGTCCCACCCCCTTTTAAGCAAGAAATCGTCACCACACTACCCCACCCCAGCCAATACCTTGGGGCCTCTTCGTCTCTTATCTAACAGAATTGATCGACAAAATATGGTTTTGTTTGAACGTGATTTCGAGGCTCATGTGCATGGCAGGCACGCACACATAATTATAATTTTTACAACGTCTAAATAAACGCAAATATTTTATGCACAGAGGCACAAATGCCGCCCGGACTGAAGGCGGATCCGATGGGGTTCCAGAGTTCCAGAGCCTCAGAGCTGGCTGTGTAATGAATGACAGGCCAAAGAAGGTAGCGCGACAGTCAGTCGTCCATTCTAGAAAAACAAAGGGTATCAGGCTATCATTTCGGGGTATTATTTGTTCACATTTTTGGTAAAGTTTTGTGACGCACCAGGAAGTGCAGCTAAATATGGTTTAAGTGTGTGGGAGAGAAAGGGAAAGGAATGCTCGTTTTCGATGGAATGTTTCGAATGGAAATATACACAGATAAAAATGTATATGATATCTCATTCGATGATTTTAAATTTCGTTTTCGGAGCCGATTTAATATCGAACTGCTTTATTTTGTCTGTGTATATATCATATCTTATTTTAGAGCCGAACCACATGGAGGGTGTACTCAATTCGATCATGATTTTCTGGTGTGTTGAGCGTTTTTTTTTTCCAACGAGCATTTATTCTTTTTCAACAATTTCAAATATCATTAAGAATAAATTTTATGCCGCTCAGCGCGCTGTGGCCTGGCAATATCAATGATGGGAGTACATAGTACTTCTCAGGGCCCTCTCTTTCCTTCTCTCTATCTATCTCCGTGTTTCTCACTGGTTCTCTCTAGCGATTCTCATAGGTCTGACGGTACCTGTACCTGTGACTGGGACTGGGGCTGGGCAGAGGCTATAAATATGATTGAATTGTCAGACCATTGAGTCAGTCAATTTTCGATTTTCTCGCGATAAGTCAGTCAAAGGTGGGATAGCTGCCTGAAGATCGACTCTCAGGAGCAGGAACTGAAGGAAAATCGAATCAGGGGAGCGGTAACTAAAAGGAAAGCCAGGAAAAAAAAGAAATTATGTTCTTCACAGTTTTGCTGGTGAGTAAAAACCTACGGAATTGTGGATTTCATGTGAATATATACTCAGTAATATATATGCATCGGTAATCCTGAACAGCTCGCACTGCTGGCGACTCTGGGCTGCGATGCAAAGCCCCAGCTGCTGGTAGCATCGCCAGTGAATTATGCAACGGGAGGCGGTACCTGGCTGGCTGCACCATCGGCCTACTATCCGGCTTATGCCAGCTATCCGGCCTACGCGTCCTATGCGTATGCACCGGTTTATGGCGCATACGCCACGTATCCCTACTACTCATATCTGAGACGATGATTCCATGGATATCTGTTCATCCGTTGAACTGTGGATCTGTTGCGTGTTGTAACCTAAACATTTGTGTACTTTTTACATTTTTTTTTGTACTTTATTCGATTAAATGTATTCTTTTTGTGTATGTACATGTGTCCCCGCTTGTGTTGTGTTTTAATGATATTTCCTTTCGCCCTGATTCGATTTGGGAGCAGGAAAAATCAAAGTGGCAACACTCTGCCGCATAAATACATAAAATGATAAGCAAATCAATAAACGGCAAAGGCCATGCCAATGCCATCTAACTGTTCTGTGGGGTTTTTCCGTTTCTCCCCCAAACGTTCCTCAAATTTGCTTACATCTGCGCATATTTTCACTGGCACACACGTCTTTGGCATCAGGGAATTGGTGGAGTGAAGGGGACAGGAGTGTGGCTCTGTGTGGCAAGGGGCATGGGGCAAGGGGCAAGCAATCCTTGTCTGTGAGGAGCATCTTGGTAGCCCGCTACTGATTTACCTTACGTGTATAAATCTTTTATTCATGTAATCCATTTGAAAAACACGTTTGCACATGATTGTGTGCGGGATATACAGCAAAAGCAAAAGCAACAGCAACAGCAAAAAAATTGTGTGTGTGTATGTGTCCATGTACATGTGCATGTGTGCGTGTTTGTTGGTGTGTATTTGATTTGAAAAATCGTCAAAATTATATAAAGTGAATACAAATTTCATTTACTCAGTTTTTATTGCTTTGCCAGTTGGCAGACAAGACGTTCCGTCTGGTTGCCAATCGTTAACACTTTACACCACTGGCCATAAATATAGTTACATCTTTTACCAGGGCCGTCGACGGAGGGGAGGTAGGGGAGGAATCCTCCCGGGCCCGCGAATTGTAAAATTAACATAACATAACATAATTTAATGATAAAATAAAATTGAGACCAATCTCTATTTAAATTTTTCCTTTAAAATGATTTAACAGTAATATGAGGTATGCATATTTAAATCATACATATGTACATATATAGGGTCCGTGAATTGATTGACTACCGGGCCCGAAAACCCTCTCCACGGCCCTTCACACCACAGGCCATAAATGTAGCGACACCTGTGCACTTGATGGTATTCTGGGGAACCGTACTTCTTATTCGAAATTGGTAGCTATTTTTTTGCTATTAGCTATTTGAGTTTTTGTTGTCAAAGATATACAAATAAACAGGGACCGGAATCACAAAATAATTATTCAATTTTAAGTTTTACGAATAATTATCAGTGATAATTTATAATTTAATAATAATCCATAATGATTATTATTAATAATTATCCACAATGATTATTTTTGAAAAAAGCCAAAATAAAAATCAAAAATAAAACTCAAATTGGAATTGGAATTAAGCCTAGTACTCAGACAAGCAAAATAAATGACCGATTAATACTGGAAAGGCAACGATATATACTAGAAAACAAAAGGTGGTATTTGATGGGCTCGACTGAAAGATATAATTATTCTATATTCTGTCGTCATCGACCAGGAAAGTTCCAGCCGACTAGAAAATTGCAATAATGAAAATAAATTGAATCTCATTGAAGCCGATTATATGGATATTGTTTTTTATCAATTTTATAAACGATACTCATTTTATTTATTTATAATTTAATTGATACTGATTTATCCAATATTGCGAAGCTTTTTATGTTCTTTGTCGTTCTCCAGCGCCACAGAGCCCATAATCAGTACATTCCGGCTTGCTTTCTGACAAAATTTGAATTTCCAACTGATTTTATTTGTAAACAAACACAAAACCGTGTAACCGTAGAGCATGCACATCTGGTCACACTGGTCACACAGAAAATATAGGCAACTTTCTTGCGCAAGAATATTTTGCTCGTCTGAGTACTAGGCTTTAAGGAAAAATGGTGGGAAGCTGAAAAAATACTTGCACATATCTGTTGAGACCTTAAGAGAAAAGTCTAGACTCTAGAGTCTAGACATTTATGAACTGAGTTGTAAATTCGAACTAATTTGTATTCTTAAAATCCGAGCCTTATACGTGATTTTGAGGAACAGTTTTGTATTCAATTATTATCGCTAGACCCACGGAACGGGTATATCATTACTGCGGGTGACCATTTGAGTGCATGCAATAACATAAGTGCTTAAACTAGTTTTAATTAAGAGCATAACAATTGTTGTGTTTTTAGTGCTTACGTTAGATTTTGTTGCTACATTTTAGATGATTTTCCTCCCCCCTCCCCCACTTAGTTATATTCTGATTTGGAATTAAGCTCCCCTTCTATTCTATTTAGAAATATATAGATTTTTTGTTTAGTGATTCCATTCATCCTAAAGCTTAAGCAGATTAGCATATCCAAGGCAAGACGCAAGTCGAAGCACAACCAGGAGCAGAACTATGAGTTTAATTTAAGAATCGATTGGGCGCGTGTTCATGTGTTGTTAGTGAATTCACTTACTATTACTTCTAATACTACTACTACTACTACTACTACTACTACTACTACTACTACTACTATGAATTAGAGATTGACAAAGATACGGAGCTGGAGCTGAAGGAGTTGGAGAGACACCACCTAGTGTTTAGCATAATCGAAGCGCATTTGTGTACCTATACATAAATCCGCCTGTAACAGAAGACTTATGTAATGATGTGATGCCTCTCATTCATAGTGCAATATACTCGTACGTACTACGTACCGTGGGGAGTGAAAACAATTTGGGTAATTGAATTATAGTCAATTTTTTTAAGCAATTCATTTTGTTCCTTTATTCATTAAACTTTCACAAAAAAGCATTCATATATAAATTTTGTTATATACGAAGGAGGAGTCTATTAAAAAAGTTTATTAAATTCGATTCTTTTGGGGAAGAGCGCTTCTTGCAATTTGCCTCCAGGTATTGTAAGGCTGACATATAAAATATTTAGTAGAGATCATACTTTTGGTTTTTTCTTTCCATTCCTATATCCTATCCTAATTAGCGTTCTTCTGGGACTTCACTAACAGTTTGCTGATCAATGACTTTGTCAGATTGTCAACATCCTCACGCTTCAAGTCAAAGTAAACCCCTCTGTTACGGGCATCATCCAGCAAGTCCTGCCACATTCCGACGTTCTGGAATATGAGAAAATATATATTAGATTAACGAATCATTATGTTTTAGCAGAGCAGACACTTACCTGAAGTTCATTGAAATTTCCACATATGATTAGACAGCGCCTGGGCCTGGTTACGGCCACATTGAGCTTCTGGTATTTGGACAGGAATTCGCTGCCGCGTTTTCTGCCATTCGAAAGGATGACCACATCGCACTCCATGCCCTGACAGCCATCCACTGTGAGTGGTGGCATGAGCCTCATGTGACTGGGAATGACTTGGCTCAGGGCATAGCATTGTCTGCTGTACGGCGAGATCAGACCATAGGTGTGACGGTGGCTCGGCAAATGATTTTCCATTTCCGCCAGGAGCTTGGCCACAAAGCCAGCCTCTTCCTCGTTACTAATGCTATGAGTTTTCGGATCGCTGGTGTCCTTGGTGAAGCCCAGGTTGATAACGGAATAGGGTATTATGGGCGAAGCAAGTAACTTATCAAGGCCCTCATGGTTGACCAGCTGATCCTCGTGGAAGTAGCGATTCGGCCACTTGCAGATCTCCGGATGCATGCGGTGCTGTGTGGTCAGCTTGAAGAGCTTGGTGTGGACCGACAGATGACCATTCGGCTGGTCCGCCTGCTGCTTCTCCAGGCTCCGCTGGATGCGATCGAAAATTGATTTGGCCAAACCGAAATCGCCGGCCTTCTGGGAGAGCACGACGGCAGGCAACTGCTGCGTGTCGCCCACCAATACCAGGTGCGGAATGCTGAAACGCATCGGCAGCAGGGTCCACGGCTCGGTGCATTGTGTTGCCTCGTCAATGAAACAGATATCAAAGTAGTCAATATATCTGCCCAGCTTCACGCACGAGGAGAGTGTGGTGCACACAATGTTGGCTTCTTTTATAAGAGATTTAGCAATATCGAACTCCTCGCGATGAGTCAATCGAGGATTGAGCTGCTCTTCGCACTCCTGCAGCTGCTTCAGCCTCCCCTGGTACTTATCGAACGGCCAGGTGCTATCGAGAACCTTTCGCTCCATCAAGTTCACATCCTTTTTTAGCTCATTGTAGCGCTTTTTGAGAATCGCTCTGTCTTCGGTAGTCAAACGATCTATTTTTTTATCCTTGGCGCTCTTGTACTTATGCTCTAGCGAGTACTTGCGCGACAGAGTATTCATCTTCTCGTGAAGCCCATAGCGCAGCATCTGGAAACGATCCGCTTCTTTTAAGTTTTCTCGAACTCCGTGTAGACGGGACATAATTGAATCGACGGCCGTGTTGGAGTGGGAACAGATTAGTATCTTGCGGTCTTTTTTTATGACAGCTTTTCCATACAAACACTGTAAGCTGATATTCGCAATCACCATGGATTTGCCTGTGCCTGGGGGACCCTGAATAAGCGTTATGCTTGGCCTTACATCGTCTATAACACGTTGATACGTGCTTGAGCAGACAGTCTGTTGGTGAGGGTTGAGCTTGGCGAAACCGTTGAAAACAAACGGTGTGCCATAGCTGGGTATTTGGGCGTTCTTCAGCATTTCGGAGGGCTTGATTATCCTTCGATGAAGTGGTGAGCGTGACAGCTGATCGACAGCTTGCAGAACGGCCAGCTCCACTCTCAAACTGTCCACAACCGGACGGGCAGTCAAGAGTCTTATCCCCTTAAATGTCTCCAGAGAAATGCCATCTTTTAAGATTTCGAAAATCAGCTCATGGCCTGCAAAGAGAAAGAACATGGTGAGTATGAGATGGGGATCCCATTTGCCAGATGACCGTACGTCGAGACGCTCTTATAGTCTCTGAGATCTAGGCGCTCATGAAGACGGACGGACAGACAGACGGCCATTGGTGCTGATCAAGAATCTGTTCTGGGTGTCACACACATCCACTGTCACCACAACTTGAATATACCCCCATACTCTTCGAATACCGAGTATAAAAGGTATCGGGCGCGGCTGACCAGAGTACTATACCCCCATGTATTTTGGTGCGCTGAACACGAAACTTATTTGCAAAATTCGCCCGATTCGACATCCAAAAAATAAGGAGGGGCGTACGTACCATTTTTTGTTCTTTGCTCCCGAAGATAGGCAAACGTCTCTTCGAGCTTCGTCTCTTCGCCACCCGATAGAGTGTAGAGCATATAATTTACCGACGGTTTTGTGAACACTATAATAGACAGATGATTAGAAGTCAGGCGATCTATAGAATTTAGGTACTTGCCTCGCGTAGTCAGGCAGTAAAATGATTTATTTTCTTCAACAGGATGTTGCAGGCAGACCTCATATGGCTCCATCCCCACCTTGTAGTCTTTCTCGATTGTGGTCAACAACTCCAGTTTCATCAATGGCACAAAGATTCTGCGAAAGAAGAGAGTGTTAGGGTGTTAGAGAAAGTGGCACGCACTTGAACGGGTTCGGAAAGGGACTCGGACTCACTCCTTGTACTGTTTAACGGTCTCGAATTCGTGGCCTATGGGCTTCAGGACATCTGAATCGGTCACGGCGTCCACACTCCGCAGCTTCAGCCATTGATTTGCCCACTTGAGAATGGTCTCGAAGGGGAACGTCAAATCGTTCATCTGAATGCTCGCCCAGCGTTCACGTCTCTCGGCATACGTGCTGAAGAATAGCAGCTCAGTATCCTTTCCGTGCATTCCGCGATGGCCTCTTCCTGCCGTATTCCCAGTTTCGAAATATCTGATCTGAACCTGGTCGTTGAATCGCACTCGTTTCGACTTTTTCTGGAGCCTCAACTTCTCCTCCATATCCTTCTCCTCTTTACGCTCTGGCGGACGACCGTTGCGTCTGGGCAGAAAATCATTAGCCTGAATCTGCTGTGAGAATGTTTGGGCGTCAATAGTGGCACGTCGGTTCCTGTTTGGCTTGGGGGGGTCCACGGTGGGGGTCTTTGCGGGCGGCAATCCATTGATGTCCACGGTGAAGAAAGCACCACGATTGCAATTGCTTACTTTTGGCACACTGGTTGTGACCTTTCCCCTTCCACTGCCCGACTGCTCGGAAGTGCTGGAAGTGCTCTCGGCTGGCTTCTTCTCCGTCAGTTTTTTGAGCGCCTCTCGACGCTTGTTCTTCACTTCGTCATCTACCGTTTTCTTCGGTTTGGGTTTTTCCTCCCATTTGGTATTCATATCGGCCTGATAGTCAAGGAATCGCTGACGGTCCAAAACCTTATTTTTGGGCACAGCCGAAACGCCTCGCAGCTTGCCACGACACTTTGGCAACGAAGGAGCCTCAATCACTTCTGGTCCCCTAACCAACCTAGTGTCCATGGCGTTGACAACGCTTGTCACCAAGTCTGGAGAGTCCTGGGCTCTTTTGTAGTAGCCCGAAGTGTTTGGTTGAGGATCCTTGCCAGAAGTGGCAGCAAACTCCTCGCGAGAAACTGCTATGGTTGAACGTCTATTGTGGATTCTGGATTTATTCTTGGGAGCTGCAGGCTCCACTTGAGGAGCTTCCTTTTTTCTAGATGGCAGCTCTTTCTCCGTAGAATACCCCTTTGCCTTCGCGTGATTTTTGCTGGAAGCTTCCGACTCCACTTTGTCTTTGCTTTTTTCTGCAGAAGAAGTTTCTTTAGGACCCTCCCCAGAAGCGGCAGCAAACTCTTCCCGAGAGACAGCTATGGTTGAACGTCTATGGGAGATTCTAGGTTTTTTGGTTTCACAATTGGAAACTCTAGGCTCCACTTTAGATGGCACCTCTTTCTGCAGAGAAGGCTCCTCAGCAGCCAATTCTTCACGGGAGGCTGATACAGTGGATCGTCGAAGGGGAATTCTACATTTCTTGACAGCGACTTCGGGTTCCACTTTGGGCGCTTCCTTCCGTTTAGGTGGCACCTCTTTCTCCGTAGAGGACCCCTTTGCCTTCGCGTGATTTTTGTTGGAGGCTGCCGACTCCACCTTATCTTTGGTTTTCTTTACAGAGGAAGTTGGTCTAGGATCCTCGCCAGAAGCGAAAGCAAACTCTTCTCGAGAGACAGCTATGGTTGAACGTCTATGGGTGATTCTAGATTTTTTGGTTTCTTTACTGGAAACTCTTGGCTCCAGTTTGGCTTTCTCCACTTCAGGGGCTTCTGTTGGTTTATCAGCCAATTCTTCGCGGTTGGCTGATACGGTGGATCGCCGAATTGAAATTCTACATTTCTTGATAGCACCTTCGGGTTCCAATTGAGGAGCTTCTTTTCGTTTAGATAGCGCCTCTTTCTCCATAGAGGACTCCTTTGCCTTCGCGTGATTTTTGTTGGAAGCAGCCGACTCCACCTTATCTTTGGTTTTCTCTAATACATTTATTTCCTTTGGTTTCTCCCCAGAAGTGCCAGCCAAGTCTTCGCGAGAGACTGACACGTGTTTTAGTTGATTGGAGATTCTAGACTTGTTTGTATCCTTACTGGAAGCTGCAGGCTCCGCTTTAGTTTTCTCCACTTCCTTTGATGTAGATGGCATCTCTTTCTCGAGAGAAGCAAATTCTTCGCGAGAACCCGCTATGGTTGAGCGTCGACGGCAGATTCTCGACCTATTGCTGGACACTGCAGGCTCCGCCTTGGGAGCTTCATTTGGCTTCGAAGACAACTCTTTCTCCATGGAAGACCTCTTTGCCTTTGTGTGATTTTTGTTGGATAGGTCAGGAACTACTATATCGTTGGATTTCTCCGCTGAGATATCGTTTTCCTCATTAGAGGACTCGTCGTTCAAGGATTCAAAGATCACGGTTTCACAATTCCAATCAGAATCGCTTTCCTTTGGAGATGGGCTGAGTTGTGGCCCCTGTAAGATGGCTCCCGGATCTTTTTGCTGGCGTCGCGTGAAGAGATGGCAATCATCTGTGGTGGAGTGTTTATTGCTGCGCACAGACTTCGAGCGATTCGGGCCACTGGGCATGGGAGATGACTTTGACGATCTGCTGTCCGCTGTGAACGAGTGGGATATTAGCCAGAGAATCATCCAGAGAAAGATAGAGTGTACTTACCCTTACGGATGGTGCAGGTTAAAGTTTCATCACTCTCATCCGAGCTGGAATCGATGCGGAGTGGCTTAGAATATTTGGGAAAGAGAGTGGTAGGCGGATCGGAGGCCTCGCCGCTGGAATCCACTATGCGAAGCGCCTCCGGCAGCTTGCGGAACTTTATTTGAGATTGAAAATCTCCCTCGTCATCTGAATCGACCATGGGATACGCCTGTGACAAGATGTCGGTTGCTTTCTGGCTGAGCAGCTTGTTGGACCAGTCGGTCACCTTGCTGCACAGGTCGTCATCATCGCTGTCGGTGACCACCATGATGTCATCGTCCTCAATCAAGGACAAGGGTGAACCAAGGTTGCTGCGTCCATTGTTATTTGTCCCAAAAAAGATTTCCTCGCTATCGCTGAATGCCATCTCCTCCTTCATCCCTTGAAGAACTGCCTGGTACCGGGCCATATTCTCATTGTAGTCTTCAACGATTAGCCCCAAGGACGGGGGAGGTGGACAGGGCGGCAGTATGTTGCTGTCCGCGTTGTCGGGTTGCTCAGGACAGGGCGGATGCAGGATGGGATGTGAAGTTGAGGCAGTTTTAACTATTGAGATATTTGGAGGATTTAATTCAGCAGCAACAGGCTTTAGAGGTGGCAGAGGAGCCGAAGCTGAGTCGTCGTCCGAATCGCTTGATAGCACAATTTCCTCCGTCGCGACCGCCACTTTTCTTAGGCGGAAGACGGCGTTTGCGCTGGACACTTCCTGCAAATCAGCACAACCCAGGCCGATTAAATCCCCTTCGCGAAGAGGTACGCCACGGAAATGCCTCCCAATTTCCACATTATTCACAAATACACCATTCGCGGCAAAAAAGAGTAGAGGAGTACAATCTTACAGGATCACTCGCGTTCCATCGCATTGGTGCTCCAAGTACCAGTAGGCCATTGTATAAATTTTCTGTAAATTCACAACCCACGCGCACTTTCAGACGCACTATACAACACTATACAACACCATGGAACGCCGTTTGCTGAGGTATCGAATTTCGATACCGTGGCATACCTATAGCTCTATTCACCAGCCCTGGTGTGGTATTATGACACACTGTTTTTGTGTCATCGATGAACAATGGTGAATGGTGAAATTTGAAATTTGGTGAACTATTATTCCCAAGCCCCCGGAAGCTGCAGCAAAGATAGGAATAAACATCCCAGGGCTTTTCATTAGTTATATAACTAATTTGATCTACTGAATTGCCTCGAGCGGGAAGATCGAGTCGCAGCCGCGGCTCTACATTTATACCCGCTGCCAGAGGGCACACACTGCTCGATGGGGTGTGTGTGAAGGAGAGGGCATGAGTAAGCGCGTCGAAAGGGGTAGTGTAGCAACTGCAATTTCATTTGTTTCTTCTGTTTCTCCAGATTCGACAGTCTTCCACATTTGATCAGTTTTCTCGTATCTCTTGCATGCCACAGACTTTCGTTCTTAAGGGGCGGAAAGGGCGGGACACTTTTAACAGTGCGATATCAGTGGAGTTCGGCTACTACAGAACCCCATCGCCGTCGAAGCGCCTGACACAAATCTACAATCTGAAGCCAGATCAACAATACCAAATTTATCAATCACTTAAGGACTCCCTGGGCGATATGCCGACCTAAACTAAACTGCAACACCCATTTCCCATTTAGATTCAACAGACAACAGACAACAACAAGTGTTTGCTTTAGTCGTACGTTCTATCTGTGTAAATATCTTGTAAGGGCCATGAGAGAAATTTCTAGACATTTTTGAGTTGAACTAAATTTTATTCTTAAAATCCGAGCCTTATGTGTGATTTTACAGTGAGGTATGAGGTACAATTTTGTATTCTATTATAATCGCTAGACCCACGGAACGGGTATATCGTTACTGCGGTTTACCATTTGAATGCATGCAAGCATAAGTATTTTTTGACTATATTAGATACATATTAGATACATACATATGTAAGTGCTTAGTCCACTTGACTTTTGTTTGTCGTATGTGCTAATGGGTTGACAGATCATTTCTCCGCTCACACCTTAGCAGTCATAAATGATCGTTTTTACATATGTAATTTCCGCACTTCAATTTAGAGATCGGTTGTGTGTTTACATCAGGGAATGTGTAAAGACTCTTGTTCTTTAAATACAACAATGTGTTCATGCTTGAACAATATCCTTACTAATTGAGCCAAGCGAAACTCATTAAACATGTTTTTGAATTGAAAGAAACAAATTTAAGTGCAGATTGATCTCTCTTTACTATTATTATTTGATTATCTATTTGTTTAGTTTGACAAAAAGAAAGCCTTGGCAACGTTTTTTCCATTTTTGTTCGCCATTTTCTTAACCTAACTTTTGGCTCATTTAGCAAAAAAAGTCCCCCATTCCCCAATTCCCCATCCTGCTTATCATAATTTGGCTGCTGAAAACTCTTTACTTTACGCGAAAGAAGCAGATGACAAGCACGATAGTAAAATGCCACATATAAAACGCAAAACGCTCAACAAAAGTTTTCCCAGAGCTTGACGCAGTTTTATTGAATAAAAAGGTCATTAAATTTGGACGCTATCTATGGCGAGAACTTGTGGAAATGGGGATTGGCACCCCCACCAAATGCTCCCCTGCTTTTACCTGGATTTTACTAGCCTTTTCCGCTTGCGTAGGAAACTTTACAACTACTTGGCATTTACTACCCGTGCAGACAGGAGGTTGGCAGCAGCAGCAGCAGCGACACACAGCAGCAGGATCCGGCAATAGATGATGGCAAAGTTTTGATAAGCAGCAGAAGGAGAGCTCCCCCCGCCAGAGGGGCAGATAGTCCCGTGCCTCGTGCCGCAGGCTCTCTGCCTTTCAACGCGCTGCACAAAGTCAACCAGAAAACTTGACTGGGGTGCAGAGAGCAGAAAAAAACGAAGAGAAGAGCGCACAGGAAATGCCGAAAGGAAGCATATTTCATATAGAAAAGAAATCCTTTTAAATGGAAAGTTTAATCCAAGCAAAAGTTTTGGGGAGTAGCGGTAGATGCCTGCCTTTCGATAAGACAGGGGAGGGGTGAAGTGGAGTGGAGTGGAGTGGAGTAGAGTGGAGTGCAGTACAAATTGGTGCCACAAAGAACTCGAATGGAGTCCAAGTTGGAGTCCATTTTGATGTCAGGATATATCGAAAGGAGAAGAGTGTTTCGTTGATATATGTATGCATGTATATGTGGTATACAATTCTTTATTTACACAGATTGGTCAGAGAATGGATGGCAATGGGGACGCGTTACTTCTTCAGCAGCACGGGTGCGGCGATGGGTGCGCTGTATGCAGCGGCCACTGGGGCAGCAATGGGCGAGCTGTAGGCCAAAGGAGAGGTGTAGGCGGCGGCGTAGGGGGCGGCAAACGGTGCGGTGTAGGCGGCGGTGTAGGCAGAGGCCAGACGTGCCACCGGGGCAGTGTAGGCAGCAGCAACAGGTGCGGTGTAAGCGGCAGCAATCGGAGCGGTGTAAGCGGCAGTGTACGCAGCAGGGAAGGCGGCGCTATGGGCAACCGAGTGGGCGGTGTAGCTGGAGGCATAGGGTGCCACATAGGCGGCGCTTCCCACCACGGCTGCAGCCGGTGCGGTGTAGGCCAGAGGAGCGGCAGCCAGGATGCCAGGCTTGGCAGCAGCCACGGCCACAACAGCGAAGAAGCAGACAGCGAACTACAATATATTTGAAGATTGTTAGGTTAGAAATAAGTTGATCTGACAATGGAGATCCTTCAGATACTTACGTATTTCATGTTGATGGTTTGGGTTTTTTGTGGTTGATTGCTTTCTAGCGGATAGTTGTGACTGCTTGAAGCTGTGAGCTCTGTTTGATGTTCGATTGGTGGAGCTCTGCAGTTTTTATACACGAAAAACCCAGACCCAAGCCATGACACATCCATTGGGGAGGGGAAGGGGAGGTCGCCGCCGTCGCCGGGCGAAGGCCGCGCTTACAAATGCACCGAACATCGCCTGCCAGACGCTGCTTCGACACTTGGCCGACACTTGGACGCTGTGATGTGATGTGCTGTGCTGTGCTGTTCCAGTTTTTCCAGTGGCCTAATCCAATCGGTGGGCAAGCGGTGGAGGGGTCATCCCATTGTTGGCCACGCACTCGCGGCACGTGCTGGGGCGTAATTTGATTTGACTTTGGCGGCAATTGAAATGCCGTCGTGCCACGAGGCGGAACAAAGGCCGTAAACCAATTATGATCATGGTCTGGGTGGCATCCATCCCTCGGTCTCTATTTAGTTTTCAGCTTGAATTATTCAGGAACTCTGGCCATTAGCATTGACATCTCTGGCCGGGATCTAGCTCATTGCTTCATTGCTTGAATCCTGATCTGGCACAAACATTCAAACGGTTTCTCGGTAACTTTTCGCCACCCCTTCACAGTCTTGGAAACGTCCTGCCTGCCTGTACTCTACCCTCATCAGCAGGGGCTTCCATTGTTCTCATGAATAATTTGTGGAAACCACTTAAAGGCTGGCCCGTCCTCTTCTGTCAACTGTTGTACCGCACAGACCGTACATGCCTCCTTCCTGCCCCCATCCTAGTACATGCCTCTTCTGCCAAATGTCGCCAGAATATTCGAGACAAATTCAAAACGAAATTTCTTTAATAGACTTCTTTCAGGGGGTTGGAGGTGGCAGGAGCTTCTTGATGATGGGGGTGTCATGTGTGCCGTTCACTTTTTACGGCACTTAAACGACGCATTAACGCGCACGCACAGCTGCTGCCACGCCTACCTTGCCCCCAGGCCCCAGGCCCCCAGCAACCAGTCCTGCCCCAAGTCGACGGCAGTTGGGCCTTTTATGATGGCAATAAAGTGAACTTGTGGGGGGGAGGCGGGGGGACAGGGCCCCGAGTCGAGTCCGGGTCTGGGTCTGGGTCTGCTACTGGGCCCCTGCAAAAGAGCAAAAGTGGCGCGAATATTTCACGGAACTTGTTCAAAAGTTCCTTGCTGATGCCCTACGATAAGGGGCATATTAGGGGGTATATTAGTTTACCCAATTGGGTAAATTTTACTGATGAAATAAATCGAGTTTTTGGCATAAAATTCGGGAAAATCGTATGCGCTTTCCTTTGCCTCTTCTGATATTCTTCGCGTGCCAATTAATGGGTAACTTGTCGTTCATCAGTATGTGTCAGCCATTTCTTATGGTTATTTGGTTTTAGATAGGGGGGTGGTGGGGGGCTTGAGGGGTTTCCCCTTTTTCGTCCTAAGCTTTGTCCCCGTCAAACGGAGTGAAATTTTGCGCTCGGCTCTTTTTTTTTGTATTTTGCGTGGAAATTTCTTGCTTTTTAATTACTTGCTCACTTGCCACTCATGAATCCATCTGGCCCTGCTGGTCCCCTGGGGGTTGGCGGGGGGAGTGTTACCCTTTGATATGCTTCTCCTCCTTTGCGCCACTCGAGAGTTGCGCGCTACACTTGAGCCACACAGAGGGAGTGGGAGACAGGGGGTGGCAGGCAACCCATCAAAGCTTTTAGGCGGATTAACCAATATAATAATTTTAGTCGCAAGTCCTCGACACAAACTTGACAATGAAAGCAACATGGCTGCTGCTGCTGGTGCTGCGGCTGCTTCTCCTCCTGCTGATGGGGCACATGCCCCAAGTCAAGTGTCAAAACAAATATGTTGTGCTCTGGCTGCGGTTTCTGGTAGAAGATGTCAATTTGATGTTGCTCCTCCTGCTCCGCTAGCCGAGTCCTGCAGCATGATTGTGCATTTAGTAGACCGCTCAGACACGCCCTCGAAAAAGGGAAGGGCACCCAGGAGATGAAGCCCAAGGATTGGCAATAGGCTGGTTCGTATGCACAGTCACATGGCAAACACTTGAGTGTCGTCACAAAAGCACAGGAGATGGGATGGGATGGAGCCTGTGGTGTGTGGCACAGGACGTGCAGGACGTGCGGGAAGCCTCAGCAACAGTGGTCGGAATACTTCAAGCAAACAGTTGAAAACAGAACTGGCAACAATTTTGCCTTTCCAACAGTTTCCACAAACCTCCAACATGCCCCAACCCACCGATACCATATCCCTACCTACTTCTTGCCACCCCCATCGGCAGAGATTCTCTGGCAGTTCCCATTCCCATCCCTTATTTCATCTTGCCCTTCCCTTTCCCCCCTCCCCCCAATCCATTGCATTTCAGAATTCGCGTAATTGGCATTTTTAAGCAAAATTCACGCTTCAACACTTTTTCAAGTGTGAGTCTGCGAGTGTGAGTGTGTGTGTGTGTAAGTGAGTGTATGAGTGTGTGTTTGAATCTGCTGTGAATGAGTGTAGTATACGAGTGCATATACACACCCCCCTCCCCACTGCACACACGTGGTCTGTATATCCACTCGATATTTCTAATTAGTGGAGTTTTAAGCTCTGACATACAATATTCCCACTCTGACATTCTCTCTCTCCCTCGCTTCTCTCTCTTCTCTCTACAATTCTGAAACAATTTATGACATTTATTAATTAATTTTCGCCAGCAGCCCCGAGCAGCAGCTGAGCTGTTTATTAGACTGTGATTAGTCGGGATAATCTGTGGGATGATAATCTAGGGCAGAGCAGGGCAGGGCAGGGCAGGGCAGCGTTTCAGGGCTAATTGAAACGAAATGAAAACCCAAACTTAAATGAAGCGGAATCGGTACGAACATTCCTCTTCAGCGAACTGTGAAGGAGCATATTGTACATGTACTCGTCTCACATTCAAGAAGTAATCATAAAATGCGATAAATATGATTGTACAAGTACGAGCTACCGTTTCAGCCGCAGACACTGCCCCCAAGGTCAGGGCCAAATCGGACTCCAAGTAACGGACGCGATGGCACGCACCATATCCATACCCATACCCATACCCATACGTTCCCCGACCTGTACCCGTACGAATAGCAAGACATGGTCAAAGGCAACAGCAAAATCTACAACAAAATCTAGCCAAGAATTGCGCATGCGCAACGTCAATTCGTCAGTCGTTGACTTGGCAAACACATAGCCGAATGGAATCCATATGCTCAACTCTGGGGGGAGGGCGTGATCTGCATGGGAAATTCAGTCCAACCTCCCAATGGCGTGGAGTGGACTGGAGTGGCGGGCCGAAAAGTGTAAGTGGCTATAAAAGAGTCGAGTGGCTCTCTGTTGGACATCACACAGCCACAGCTCATCCACCAAGTGACAATCCAATCTCCCCCAAAAAACCGAACGCAATCAAAATGTTCAAACTCGTAAGTATCCGATCCACCGATCCGAATCCACCTGGGAAACTGCGAAACTCCCAGTTCCAAGCCGAATCTCATCCTTCACTCTTCTTCCAGATCGCTGTCTGCTTCTTCGCTGTTGTGGCCGTGGCTGCTGCCAAGCCTGGCATCCTGGCTGCCGCTCCTCTGGCCTACACTGCACCGGCTGCAGCCGTGGTGGGAAGCGCCGCCTATGTGGCACCTTATGCCTCCAGCTACACCGCCCACTCGGTTGCCCATAGCGCCGCCTTCCCTGCTGCGTACACTGCCGCTTACACCGCTCCGATTGCTGCCGCTTACACCGCACCTGTTGCTGCTGCCTACACTGCCCCGGTGGCACGTCTGGCCTCTCCCTACACCGCCGCCTACACTGCACCGTTTGCCGCCCCCTACGCCGCCGCCTACACCTCTCCTTTGGCCTACAGCTCGCCCTATGTGGCCCGTCCATATGCCGCCACCCCCCTGCTGCTGAAGAAGTAAGCCCAGCACAGACCAGACCAGACCAGCCCGTGTGTGATCCACTCCCCAGATCCTTGCTTGCGAAATAGTGCACCATGATCGTATTTCTCATGGTTTGGCATTTATTTTCCATTCACCCCATGCACCCCCCGTACCCCTGCACGCCTTAGTGATTTTAGTGATTTTTTTTTTTTTAAGTGATTTTAGTGATGTTTTTTTTTGTTGTGAAGTAAACGCTTAAGAATCAATGGAAATTGGCATTATCTGGGAATGGGAATGGGAGTCGGCTCGGGTCTGGGGATTAGCATGCAGATGGCATTGGGATGGCGCATATTTGAAGTGCTCCATTAGCGAGCGGTTTTTTTCGTGGCTAAGCGTTCACTTATTGCTACATACATGTCGGGCCAATGCCGATGTCGAGGACTGAATATCAATGAGGATTCGTTCCGATATCATGGACTGCTATCATGAATTGCTTCAGCTATAGATGGTTGAAGGATGGCTCCGATGTAGGCGGAGGAATAACGATTACATTTGTTGTGCCACCATGCCATGCCACACTTGTGTACCGAAATTACCGCAGGAACCACAGCAGCCGCAAGCCACCAAAATATGGGCAAACATTCCGCCCAAAAGCCCCTCCCCCCCCACGGAACGCACGACAAACATCGGAGATGACATCCTTGGGTCTAAGTCGGAGTCGGAGTCTGAGGCTTAGACGGCAGTAAATTAATATTGACACCTGATGCTGACACAATTTGTGAGTCGACTCGGGCGGCGGCTGTTTCTGGCGCTAATGAGGCCTGAACCCGAAGTGCGTCAACATGCGGCCATAGCTATGGCACAGATGATGATGATGACATTTGATGAAGAGGGAAGAAGAAAGGCGGAGTGGGGGCGGGGGTGGCAGCGGTCTCCTGAAGGGAGCTTAACCAATATTTAATGACGGATGAAGACTCTGGTGGAGCAATTTAGTGAGGATATTTTGTAGTCTTTCAAGATATGTATTTTTGAAGGTGCGAGAGAGAAGTGAAGTCATTATTGAAATTATTGGAATTTTTGGGAGAAAATTCGTCGGATTGAGAGACACAAATGTTGAAAGATAAGGCAAGGATTAAGGGATATATTTGGATATATTCTCCATATGGAGATATGGAGGGGATTCAATATGCTTAATGCTGCAAAAAATGTTTGAACTACAAAACTTTTCCAATTATTGGTTTTCGGTAATCCCGCTCTCGCTCTCGCCGCCGCTCCCGCTCCCTCTGCCATTCCATTCAATTCCGTTCCACTCTCCCAGAGAGCATGGACGGAGGAGAGGGAGCAGGCAGCAGGCAGCGAGAACACTGTTTGACTTTATTGTTGACTTTGTTAAATGCGGCTAAATGGGCGTAAATGACCGGCAAGAAAAGCAACAACAACCCGAAAGCCAGCAACAGGCTTGCGTCCTTCCGGTCCAGAGTGCAAGTGTTTGTGTGCGCCTGTTTTTGTGTATGTGGCTATGTGTGTGTGTGTGTTTGTGTAAGAGCAAACATAGAAGGGTTAAAAGTTTAAGGAGTGCGTGTAGCCCGAGGGCACTCTCTGTCCGCTGCTTCGTTGCTCCGTTGCTCCGCTCGCCTCCTGTGGAAAAGTTTCTGCATATGCTGGCAGAGATTACGGTACATTTTGCGCTTGAATAATCGTGAGGGCAACGAGGGTTCCGTTCCACAGAGTGATAGGGAGGAGGAGGAAGAGAGGAAGAAAGCCATAGGATAGGCAGCATCCACTTTCATTACAAAAACTGACGGCGCGTAAGGAAACTTCTTGCGGTTGCTTTTGTACAGCAGAGACGCAACGAAATGTGAACGGCAGAGCAGGTACGAAGGAGCAGGAGAAGGAGAGAAGAAGAAGAAGAAGCCGAGAAGATACACACGTACCACACCATACCTCATTACAACAAAAAGACATTGGGTTCTGTTCTCATTCTCCCCCATCATATTCTTCTTTATCCTCTGGCAACCATTGGAATTATGCGGTATTGTCTAGAAATGAGTTTTCGTTTGCTTGTTGCTATTTTTACGTTTCATCGAACAAAAGCAAAGTACCTGGCGAAACGCAACAGCAACAAAGAAACTGAGGAACTGGCAAACATAAAGCACAAAACAGGAGGAGCGCGGAGCACGGAGCACGGAGCAAGACAAGCTGAAGCAGAAGCAGAAGCTCAGCGCAGCAAGACGGGTGCGGGAAAGGAAAACAGAAGACAAGCAGCCGCAAACACTCAGCAGCGTTAAGGCAGCAGAACAGCCCAACGAAGCATCGCCATTGCACTCGCTCCCGCGCGGCAAAATATTCCTCGCTGCCAACAGTGCGGTATTCTCACTCCCACCCACCTGCCTAGCAGCAGCAGAGAGAGAGGGAGAGGGAGTTTAACCAACCAACGCAGCAGCGGGAAGAGACAGAGAGTATAATACGCATGCAGACGTGACGTGTAATGCACAGTAGCAGTCAGGCGACGAAAATGTCAGAGCCGATTTCAATTAGTTTTGGCTTAAAAGAAACGTGTAATAAAACCTTTTTTTTATCATTGCCTCAAGACGGGCTTCCTTGGATATACATTAATTATAATCTTACATAATCGTTGTCCGTTACCTTTGTCGCCTGTGCCAAGCTCACCAAAGAAATGCAGCAGAGCCGCCTTTGTAGTTATGTGCATGATGAAGAAGCCAGCTGTCGTCTCCTCGCCCATCCTCCTCCTCACCGTCTCTGGTATGCCAAGCCATGCCATGCCATTCCCATTCCCATTCACATTCCATCTCATTCTGCCTTCATCCCGCTGTTGGCTGGCTGTCGTCGCATTAAGTGAAGCACGCGGCATGCTGGAGGATCAAAATGAAGTGCTGACAACGCAATGCGGTGGCTGCTGTCAGGCGTCTCCCCACTCCACCCCACTCCACCCCTCATCTAAGGGAACATGGCGGTCCATGGCGGCCACAAGACAGCCGAGGCGTACACCTGGTAAGCATCTTAGCGCAGACCGCAGCGCAAAACAAAAGGATGTAAACGGGAGAGGTCCTGCTTCTCGATGGCTGCCACTTCAATGGCTCTGACGCCCGTCTTTCCATCTGTCCGTCTGCCCGTTTGGAGGCACCTACTCCAGCTCCAACGGGCTGTTTAATTTACGCGCTGCTATTATTTTAATCTTTTGCGCTACACCCAGCGTGAAATGACTTTCACCTGGCCCCGGCGCCGGCCCCCTGCTATGGTTACGACTCCGGCTAAGGCTTGGGGTAGCCATCGCCCAAAGGCATCTTGGTCCAAAGCATTTAGCACAATATATGTACATATACGTACATACACGTACCGTATGTACGTACATACCTTTGCCTTGTACTTCTCGAAGTTTTTGCCCACGACACAAATCGTGGCAAGGTTGAGGAAGACAGGAAGCTTTTGTCAGTTGGGTTGGCCTCAAGGTGCTGAAGGATGTGTTTGTCGTTGCCGTTGTGTGGCTCTGCGGCTCTGTGGCTCTGTGGCTCTTTGGCTCCCGGGCTACCCATCCTTGGCATTTACCATTGCTTTTTATTGTTTTATGTGGCTGCTGTCTACCCCTGCTCCTGGTTGTGCCCCCATCCAGGCTCCTCGCTTGCCACTTCAAGGTGCAAAATGTACGACGTGCGTCGTCTCGTACATCATCGCATGCTTTGTGCTTTCAACGCTGAAATCTTTTACAATCAACATGAACGAGAAGCAAAGCAATTTTGTAGCCAAAAAAAAGAAGAGAAAAAAAAGACAGAACCCAAAGCCTGTACCGGAAACGAAGCGGAGCGGAGTCCGGAGGAGGCACACATAATGCCCCAAATCATTTTCATTTCTTGCATGCGCTTGTCTGCACTGAGCTGCTGCCTCCAAGACCAAGACCAAGACGAGCTGGGGCGGACTCCGTTCCGGCTTCCTGCTCTATTTACGCGCTTTTCCTACTCCCACTCCCACTCCCATTCTCAAGTCTGTGGGCGTTTTTACTGCTCTACGGCACTCAAAGCGCTTAAGCTGGAGGAGACAGAGAGATAGAGAGGGAGAGAGAGAGAGAGGGAGAGAGAGAGAGAGCTGCCTTCACCACCCCCCCACTCTCGTAGCTGCCACTAGAAGTTGAGGCACATTACAATATTTTAAAAGATTTACTGACCATGTATTTTCAGCTCAGCCAGCAAAGTGCAAAAAGCTGTAAAATATTGCGTATACGCCAAAGTGCCACCTGAGAAGCGTTGCACAAAGTCAGATTCAACAAAGCATAACTAAGCTTCCGAAGAATGGCAGTGGGGGGTGTAAAACTATTCCAGAACTTACCTACTCCTTTTCGTAGAAATTTAAGTTTTTGCCAGAAACAAGTGTGGAATCACCGAGGCATGCAGCTCGCAATCCTAGAGTCATTTCAATTTGCCACAGCTCCTGAATTTATTATCGTAATCAACTGAAAATATCTACACTTGGAGGTGCCTAAAAATGCATACGATTCCCTGGATAAAACTGCTTAAGACGAAAAATAAATAGAATTTTTAAGTAAATTGAAGCAGGCAACTTATTTGTGCCGCACACACTGAGAGAGATATATTGGACCAGAAGTAGGAACATTGCCAACACTTTTGTACCCCAAAAACTTGGCCAACATAACTCAGCAGGAACCGAGCAGCAGGAGTTGCCAGTAGTAGCTCTAGACACTGGCTCCTGGAAGCAACCAAAAGCCACAGTGGCTTCGGTGGCACCACCATCCCCCAGCAACAAATGGTGCACATTACAAGGGGCCCCATAGCTACTTTACAGAACGCCGAGAAGCTGCCACGTAGAGACTCACATATTTTATTATCTGCACTGGCACACAGCGGGAAGTGCAGGGCAGGGCAGGACAGAGCAGAGCAGAGCAGAGCAGTGCAGGAGTGCTGCTGGGATGCGAGTGCTGCTGTGTGCAACAAGGCGCAGAACTTAAGCGGCGAAGACAAATTTTTATTGCCACAAGCCCGAGTCGATTTCGATTATTGACTGGAGGCCAAACTGTTGCACAAGTGCTGGGGCAGACAACCAACGCCAGCGCCATCCAAGGAAAGGGTCCCATGTCTGGGTCTCGGTCTGGGTCTTCGTTTCGCCTTTCCCTTCCCTTTGGCTGCTACTGATGTCTGTGGCTGCTGTCGCCGTCGCTCATTTGAGTCACATTTTATTATTTTCGTGCATTTATCGTATGCTCGGTGGCATTTTATTTTATTAGCGTGACATTTCAATTGATAGACCCTTGTGGCTGTGGCTGTGCTGTGCCTGCCGCACTCTGCACTCTGCACTCCGCACGTTACATTTGAATTTTACGTATTTTAAATTTTGATTTAAAATTGGATGGTGCTGACACTGGTCACACTGGATTTGATCTGTTTGGTCACACTAAATTTGATCTGATTGGTCACTCTGTGAGTACTTTGCACCTGCGCATACTTCTACTTCGATACATTCAGCATCGGAGAAAAACAAAAAAAAAGTAGGCGACGACTTTGGATTTGTGGCGGTGCTGTTCAGCTTTGTTCTATTCTCAGTTCTCATAATCATTCAACATACAGCTGCGTTGCAAACACATCATTCCAAAAATTCCCAACAGCTTTGTGTAAAAAAAAATAAAAGCTTGGGAAACAAATAAATTTTACAAATAACTTAACAAAAAGTGTGCAAGATTTTTCGAATAAAAATGGTGTATACTGGCTACGAAGGTTATGGCTATGCCTTGGGCCCCCCACCGATGGGTATGGGCATGGGCATGCACTTGCCCATGCCGGGCCCCGTTTACTATATGGTCGAGGAGCAGGACAATGAGCAGATGCTCATGAATGCATCGTTCAATGATGTGCGCACCCTCCTGGACGAAGATATGCTGGTGAAGCATCCTCTGGAGCACACCTGGACCGTCTGGCACTGGGAGAACGATCGCTCCAAGGCCTGGAGCGAAATGCTCAATGAAGTGACCAGCTTCGATACGGTCGAGGATTTCTTTAGGTGAGTGAACTTTTTTCCAGAAAATTCTTTTCGACATTTGACATGACATATACATATAAACATACACATGCATACACATATACATATATATTTCCTGTCACATATTTTTTTTTTTTGTTTTTGGTGCTAGTGTGTACTATTTCATCAAGCCGCCATCCGATCTTCGAGTTTTCAACGATTATATGGTATTTAAGCAGGGAGTGCGGTAAGAAAGTTTTCCACCCACGGCTTAGTGGTATTGTATTTGATGTCGGTACTTGGTTTCAGTCCCATGTGGGAGGATAATTATAACAAAGATGGCGGACGCTGGATTATGATTTTGGACAAAGGGTCAAAGGCGATGAGCGACAAGCTATGGCATGATTTGGTGAGTTTCGGCATGCCGTGCCCATTAGCATTGCCCCCTCTCATGGTGTTTTTTCTGCAGCTTTTGTGCTGCATTGGCGAGTGCTTCGTGTATTCCGATGAGATCTGTGGCGTTGTCATCAACGTACGCCACAAGGCCAACAAACTATGTGAGTAACACTCGACCTGTAAATGTAATGCTTCGACAAATGCATGTGATTTGTGATTACAGCTCTCTGGACAAAGAACTCTCGCAACACTCGTGCTGTGCTGTCGCTGGGCCAGCAGATCAAGTACATGCTGAACTTGTCCGATATTCAGATCCAGTATCAGCTGCACAAGGATGCCATGATCCAACATGGACCGAATGTTAACACCATATACAAGTTGTAAATCAGACCCCCGACGCCTTCGGCAGCATCGCATCCACAAGACACACTAGTATGTTATTGTTACTTACAAGAATCTCGCGAGAGCGCTGTCGTAAATGCACAGTTCAATGGGTGGCTGAAATGTGCATCTACGATCGCCTCGGAGTCACACAGATTCACAGATGCGTACCGGGTCTGAAGAACACACATCACATTACAGAGACGCCGAATCCTCTGCACACACACAGAGAATACACTGAAACACAGATACATATGTACACACGGAACATAGAATATGAATATATCTTGAATAAAGCATACAGCATCGCGTGGAGCTCTAAAAACTTGTCGAAAGCCACTCACGTACTTCTTTGTGTGTTGTCCTTCGCTGCACGTATCCCTCGCATTCTGGCGATTATCCTTGGTGTCATAATTTTGGTCCCCCTCCGCTGCCATTTTGCGTGTGTCTGTGTGTGTCCTGTGGGGACCTTGTGGCATAGCAAGTTGTGACCAAATTTATGAAAATATGCTGGGGACATCCTCCCTAGCTACTCGCATGATTTGATTGTTGTAATTTGTAGGGATTTGGGGTTTTTATTGTTTTATTGAATTATGAAGTGGCATCCGCTAAATGACTAGAACGTGCTACACTACACCCACAGAGCTACTGAGCCGCGGAGCCACGGAGCCACGGAGCAAGGATATCCATTTCATTGCTTTTCCGTTTAATATGAGCAGAATTCCTGGGCTCAGATGAATGCCTGCCTGCCTGCCTGCTGAAAGGTGAATGGATGTGCCAGCACGTTCGTGGCACTGAACACCAGATGGAACAGGTAATAACGTGGCTATACAAGTGGATCCACCATCCATCCGTTGATATGGCAAATAGTTCCACCATCTCCTACTCCTCCCACTTAAAGTGCAATTTAATAGCAGCAATAAAAGCTTTTTCTTTTGGCAGAACAATACTCGGGATCGCCCCCGGAGCCGGAGGATGTCAAAGGAAAAAAAAACAAATAAGGGATAACCGGACAAACACACACACACACACACACACACACACAGAAGAAGCCCAGAGAGAGAGAGAGAGTGCAAATATCCGGTAGTGAATAGCACTAATGTTGTAGTTTTTTCTTTTGCTTTATTAAATGAAATGCAAGCTTAATTGAAAAACGCTGACTTCGCAGAGGTCCTTTTCCTCCAGGTCCAGCTCCAGCTCCAGGTCTAGCTCTTCCTGTTTCTGTTTCTATGCTCTCCTGTTGCTCCATATGTAGCGTGGCCTCTTGCAATTTTAATTAAACAAAGAGCGTAAAATGTTTAACCATTTCATTCATGGACTTCTCTGTTTGTACTCCATCTCTCCTGCTCCTTGGTCTCCTGTGCGTCGGCTTCCAATTGTCTTTGGCACGTAAATTTTCTTTGCCAACAAGCACGAAATTGTTTGTCCCTCCGATCCGGCACCGGCCCGGGCATCGTGGACCCACGCCCGAGACCCAGACCTCGACTGGTGTCCTGTTTCTGGGTGTCCCTTTGGCGCTGCAAAACAAATTAATTGTCTGTTTTTCACATAAACTTTTTCGGTCCCCGGCTCTAACTTCGGCTACGACTACGACAACGGCTCCTGCTTTTCCTGGCGCCCTCTCTGTGGGCGGGTCGTCCGGCTTGAGGCCCTGTGGTTGTCCCAGTCCCTCGTCTGTCCAATTTGCAGCGCTCTGTTTGTTGCGTAAATTGCGGCAGTTCTTGGCTCTTTATTTGTCCTGATATCTCTCGTCCTTGCCGCCACTCAAATTTCACTCCCGCTTTTCGTTTAGCTCATTTGCTGCACATCAGTGTTTCGGGGCAGCTTCCGTTTCCACCGACCACCACCCACCACCCATCACCCATCACCCATCGCCCACTTTTGTCATAATTCAAATGTAATTTTCCTGGTAGCCAGGACGCACACACAATCTCTTTCTTCCTTCCACTATCTTTTTCGGTCTCGTCTCCCCTGTCGCTCATAATTATTTTTTGATTAAAGATTCCATCCACTGCTCGCTTTCCACGACGCTTGGCAACTTTTCTTTTGTGTACTGTTTGCGGAAAAGGAACGAAGAAGAAAATGCTGCTCGGCTCTGAATTTCATCTTAGATTCGAGGCAAACTTTAAAAATATAATTTTAAGAATATGAAGTGATGACAGCCAGTGATGATAGTAGAAAATATACCGAACCGAACCGAACCCCATCTGATCTTTGCTTTTAATTTAAGCTTAGAGCAGAATGCACTCCCCCTCCATGCTACTTGTATTTGTATTTTATGAGCTCTCTCCTCTTCCTTTATGATTCAATTTTGCTGCAGATGAATTTCCATCCCCCAGACACTCGTACAAGTCCATCTCCATCTCCAGTTGATTTATTGGCATTTATTCTAGCAGAACTTTAAGCTGAGAGCAGAGCTGGGGAGCTGGTAGATGGTAGGTGGCAACTGGTAGCTGGCAGCTGGGAAATGCAATTAAAATAACGAAAAGTGGAAAATGCGATAAACACTCTTCGGATTGCCAATCAAATCGGGAGAACAGAACCAGTTGGCAAATTAACTGAATTAACTCATCACATCTCATCGTTCGGATCGATCCCTCAGACATGTCACACACTCGAAGCCAATTAAATACAAACGAATCAAATCAGTTTATATATATATGTGTACATATATGCATATATTAGTATATATTTGTATTTGTGTCTGAACTGCAAATTGTATGCCAATTTTTTTTTTTTTGGGCCTGGTAGTCTTTTCCCTTGGAGTTGTAGGCGATTTGCATTTTAAAATAATGACAGCATAAAAAACTAGTTAAAAGTTGACAACAATGAAATGTCAAAAGCGCTCTGTAAACTCTGACAACTTTTTTGTTGTTGTGTCTTTCTGTTTAATGCGACCTCCCACGTACCCCCCTCCCCCTCCCCCTCCCGCGTTCTGCCTGTCCGCCCTTGGCCGCCTTTTACCCCATTTTGTTTTGGCCCGAACAATAACAGCAGAAATTTTTCTAAAATTTCATGTCCTCATCCCCCCCTCCGCAACTGTACTCCGCCACGCCCCAAAGGGCTAAGCCCCAGCCCAAGCTATTTGCAATTTAACTTTTTCCGACATACACAGATTTGTGGAGGAGCATGGGCATGGGCATGGGGTTAAAAAAGGGTAGGTATACATACATACATATAGTGTGTACTAAAACAGTGGCACGTAGAGGTTTAGTTTTTAGTTGGCTTTTATTAACTTTTGTCTCAGGTTTTCGTCCGTTTGCCGTTGTTCCTTGTTGTAGCCCCTTTTTTTCTTTGTTCTTCTTTTGTGGCATTTAAGTTGCACAATTACTGAGATTTGACACTAAGACCATGACGGCAAACACGCAAGAAAGGATTATGTTGGCCAATTTAAACGTTTCAACTCAAATTTCACAACAGTGAACTAAAAAATACAAAAAAATAGGAAGAGAAGCGAAGCCCTCAAAGGGAAAGGGGGACACTCGCCCTCGCCAAACCCTTCTCCATTTTCTTTTGGTCAATTGAGTTTGCAAAGGCTTGACGTACCCCACATACTCTAAAAGCTATTTCGTCGATGTTTTGTGTAGGAGAAGAGGTTTTGCGGCTTGCTTTGGGCTTGCTTTTGCTCAGAGGCGCGAAGTTTCTGCCATGAAACACGGGCACCGGCAGGATATGCATCTGCAGTATACATCGTTAAACTCAAAGGGAATCGCATCTCGGAGAAATTGCAGCACTCGGATGATCCCCTCGACGCGCATACGCTGCTGGTCCTCATGGAGCATTGCATTCCCCACATTGGTCGGGTATCTCAGACGGAATATGTTTTTTTCCACTAATTTTTTCATAATCTAATGGCGAAACGGGCAATATCAAGTGAATGAAAGAAGAAAGGGCTTATGGGGCTTAGCTTACCATCAAAATTAACTGTAGAGAGGATATGCATTCATACCCCAAGCCGTTGATTTCCTGGACGATTGTGGCAAAGCCCAGCTTCAGGGAGCCCGGAACGGCATAGCTGTGGCACTGCTGGACGCATAGAATCTGGTGTAGAACGAGCAGCACGTTGCGGCAGCGCACAGCGACTGGGACCGGCTTTGTCTGCCACTTGGGCAATATGACGCTCCAATCGGCCGGGTTGGTGCGGTAATCGAAATCGACCGGGCCGGAGGCGAGCCACGATTCATTGATGGGGGCATCATAGTAGGCCGGCAGTGGCAGCACCGGCCCCTCGAACAGCACCGCCAGGACAAAGTCGAAGCGCAGGCATCGACGCCCGTTAGCGTCCCGTCCACGCTCCACGGCCAGTATCTCGTGCATGAACGGCACCCGGTGGCAGTGGTGCGCCCTGTAGCTCAAGTCGTACACCACAGAATCGTACACGAACGAGTTTATGCTGCCCAAGGAGGCGATGGCCTGCTGCAGCTCCTGCTCCAGCAGAATGTTCATGCACGTGACGTTCAGCATGTTGCCAAAGAAGAAGGGATGGTGGTGGTTCCTGTTGGAGAGGGACTTCTCCAGCTGAACAGTGCGCTGCTTCTCATCGAAGCTGGGGGCCAGCGGAAAGGGCAATCGGATGGGCAGAAAGACCTCAGAGTGGAATGGCAAGTCCATGGATTGTCCCTGCAAGAATGAAGCTGCAGCTGGGACATTAGTGGGACATCCTAGCAGGAGGACTGCGGCCACATATTTACCTGTAGCCGGCAGCTCGCCTAGATAATTCTTGAAAACGGAATCATCTCGCAGCTGATCCGTGATGGCCCGGCCTAACATATGGGCTTCCAGCAAGAAGTGGCAATGCGCAATCGCAGCGGCATGGTTGACATTGGCCTTAAAATCTATTACAGAAGGCCACCAACAGGCAAACATTTGTTTCTTTTTGTAATCTACAACGAAAGTATGTATATTATTATTGTGTTTTGTCTGTGAGTTATTTATTGAGTGAGTGTAGCTGTTTCAGAATCCACAGGGCTCTTCATGCAGCTCAGTATATTCCTAGGTGTATTTATTTTAAATTTAAATTTTAGTTTGTCAAACGACAGCGAAAAAGCGGATTGTAAATAATTTTTAACATATATGAGTTGTTGAGTTGATAAATAAAGTGTTGTATAGCGTAGTATCTCGGCTGTGTAGTGTTGTGTAACGCATGCCGCAGTACGTATATTGTTTTGCCAACATTCGCACTTTTGGGGAATTTCGAATATGTTATGTACTCGTATGCTGCAAAAATAATAACCGTGTTGGCAATACGAAAACCTAAAATTTTAGCGAGCATACACTTTATTAGAATACCATGCTTCACCCTATGTTAATAGACCTTGCACAAATCTCATTGCTGCCGATCAACACATGCTCGTACGCCGCCAGTGCAGTGGGTGGACGGTGGACGGCGGGCGGTGACAGGGGCTGTGAATGAAATGCGAATGGGATCCAATTTACTATAAATTTTACTACGTTCCTGTTGCCAGCGCACGACGCTTCTGCGCAGTGGCACACAGCATCCACCAGGATGCAGGATGGTATATGGTATCCATGTTGCCAGGACGTGCCAGAGAAACATGAACGAACATGCACAAATGCTGGGGGACAGCGCAATCTGAATTCAGTTGCTGTTCGACGTTCCTCGTTGTCGGTTGTTGGCTCCTCTTCCTTTTCCGAGAAGTGTATTGTAAGTGTGCCAGACAGACAGAGCGAGAGGCAAAAGAGAGAGAGAGAGAGAGAGAGAGAGAGAGTGAGTGAGTGAGTGAGTGAGAAACGAAAGAGAGACAGAGTGATAGTGGGTGCCAAGCGGGAGAGACAGAGATGGTACGACCGAAAGACCGAAAGAACCGTTATGAATACCCAGTGGCAAAGAGAGCGCGCCGTCGCAGTTTTGTTGTTTCTGTCTTTTGGGCTGCAGTTCGCGTTGTGTGTACGAAAAAGCATGCAAAGGCGGCGAAAGTGCAATAGCAACAAGAGAAGAAGCGGCAAGAACGTGCGTGCCGCCGTGTAAATAACAGTCCTATACATATATACTATATCTTCTATACATATATATATATATCCATGGATATTTGTTTGAGCGTGTGTGTGTGTGTGTGTGTGTGTGTGAGTGAAGTGTGCCGGCTTCGTGAAGAACGTGAAATTCCGCCAAGTATGCAACAACGTTCGTTTTTTTTTGTGTTTGTTTTTGTTTTTTGCACTGATAATGTTGTGTCTAATGAAAGGGGTTCCCTCGTTCCTCGTGCTACCAGTACTCTCCCCCTTGCAGGGACGGGACCCACCTCCGTGTTGCATGCGCGCAAATTGAAAATAAATTGAATTGCAACAACGTGCTAAAATCATGAAACAACTTAGTCTTAAGGTTTCTTCTTTTTTTTAATATTTTTTTTCTTTGGACACATAAAATGGAAAAGTGCCCGAGTGCTTGCTTTCTCCCGGAGAGAGAAAATTGCATGCAAATTTGTTTTAGTTGATGAGGTCTTGAGATACTTATAAAAAGTGAAGTGTTTTGTTTGGGAGTGCTGTGAAGACAGGAAATGGGTTTATTTTTGGGAGTGTTTCCAGCTTTGATGGCTGAATGTTTTGGGGATTATGGGCTGCAGGGGGTGTTTTTTTTTTTGTGAATTTATAGAACATCTTGCCATGCTTTATTAAATGTGTTATGGATTGAATATACTCCTCAGATTATATACACATACATTATAGATTATATTCATAATTTGGGAAAGCTTACGAAAGATTTTCGTGATATTTGGATGGCATTCTGAGGCAATGGTTAAAGCTATTCCTCAAACATCCCTCTCCACTGCAAGAAAAGCGCCATATGGCCTTGCCTTGCATTACCCGTCGGCTCGGAGGCATGCCTCATCAATAAGGCATATGCATATCCCGCTTCATGGTAACCTCCGCTTTCTTAAGTGCCTCTCAGCTTTCATGCCAAACCCCAAATCGGGGCAGGGCCAACCCCTTTTTAGCAGAAGCTGAAGACACATTTAGCAACGCTTTCACGTAGCACCATGGGCAGGACGACGACGACGACGACAACGACAACGACAACGACAAAGACGACGACGACATCCTGCCTCCTGGCGGCACTCTCTCAACCTTTGCTGCTAATTGCCGCTTAATTGTTTGACATTTTGCCCATGTATTGTTCAGGGGGCAAATGGCATTTATTTATA
Organism: Drosophila helvetica; assembly: GCA_963969585.1. NCBI lineage: Eukaryota > Metazoa > Arthropoda > Insecta > Diptera > Drosophilidae > Drosophila > Drosophila helvetica. Next base: position 61,791,272 of record OZ018401.1, read on the forward strand.
CATTTCTTTTGTGTCTTCTTTATGCAGGCAATTAGCAGTCGAGAGGAGGCGATGCGAAGCCCTCATAGTACTCATAAATGTGTGTACCTTTCTGGAGACCGGCCGGCTAATGTTGCAGCAGCAGAGAGGACGATAGAGAGAGAGAGGAGAGAGAGAGAGAGGCCTATTGATTTTATGAACGAAACTGCATTTCTCGTGAGAGAGAAGCTGCAACTATTTTTGGCCAACAATGCTGCCCTGCCGCCGTGACAAACTATAAATCTGTCTGGTCTGTGCCGGCAATATACTCGTGCCACACATGCAGATACACACGAATACTCATGCCACTACTATACATATACAAACATATATACATATGGCTTATAGTGCAGCAGCAGCAGCAGCAGCAGCAGCAGCGGCGGCAACATCCAAAATTGTTGTTGGTCTTTGTTGCTGTTGTGGCTGCTGCACACACAAAATTTATTGATTGCCGCAGACCCACACACACCACACACGTAACACACACGTAACACACATGCAACACACACGCAACACACACTCACACACCCGTAACACGGGAATACGAGGCATGTGTCGCATGAGGCTGATGTCTGTTGCTGATGTGTAGTAAAAATCCCTCGTATTTCATGCGTTTTACAGCGGAAGTGACCAGCACACACGCACACAGACACACATGCACACATGCAGAGATTCAGACACATACATAGATACATATGTATCCACCCCCATCCCCCACCCATATGTGTGCGTAGTAGTTGTAGTAATAGTAGTTTCTGGCGTTTGCCGGCAAAACGGAGTTTTGCCTTATTTAAATTTTCGGTCATCGTAACGCTCTCTCTCTCTTTCACTCTCTGGCAGTACCACTTCTTTCTCTGTCTCTGTCTCTCTCTATCTTTTCGGTTGAGGAAGGCCTACTATAATTCGTGCTGCTGCTCCAACAGCTGCCCGCAGTGCGTATACGCAATATTTTTGAACCGTTCTACGCTGCGTATGCGCAATCTAGCGCACAAATATAACCAAAATATGAACCTTCTAAAGGCTGCTGCTGATGCTGAGGCTACTGACATTAATTAGAAGGAAGTAAGAATGAAAGGAGGAACAAGTTTCACTTTTCTACCTCACACTACTCCCGTCCCCCGTCCCACGCCCATCAGCCACACTGATCCATCATTTTCCACAAAAGTCACGTACAAAATGTTTTCTCCTGCCACAAAACAGGCAAAAGGAAAGGCAAGGAAAAAGCCAAAGCCAAAGCCAAAGGAAACTTTTCCTTGCCACTTTAACCTAGAGAGAGAAAGAAAAGGGAATGGGTGGTGGGGGGAGGTTAAAGTTTTTCCTGTAACAAATTAAGAAATCACACATATACTCTTGCAATAGAGGAGCAACGGAGGCGCCTCGAAAATATGCAAGCAAAATTGTTTGTCAAAGTTCAGAAATGATATTTTGTTTTGGGGAGGGGCTTATATTTTATTTAAACTGAAATGACAGGAGAGCCGAACCCCACGATCTCCTGCCTGGCTGCCCAGCTGCCCGGCTGCCTGGCTGCCATTTCGCTTTATGTTTGCTTATGCTTTTGATTGGCGTGTGACATTTTAAGCGCGCCTCGAAGAGCCTCGATCCCCAGCTCCCAATCCCATTCCCAATCCCACTCCCAATCCCTCGACTGACTTGGCATTTAAAATTATTGCTGCGGGTCGTCGACTGCTATTTATGATTGATGTGCTGCCGCTGCCGCTGCTGCTGCTGGGGCAGGGTCCTGGTGGGCAACAATCTTCTTGGATTTATTGCAAGGCACGCGAGCATGTTGCATAGGCATAGGCCCCACCCCCCCGAAAGCAGCTTGATTGGCAGCTGGAAGATACTCTAAAGTCGCGTGGGAAATGTATTTGAAATATTCCGTAAATGGTAGAGGAATACATTTTAAGGGAAAACCCCAAATGAAATGGTAGGGAAACTATGAGCTCTATAGAAATCCGTGCTCTAAAATTGCAATTTATTACTCGTTAAATATTAGAGCGTATTTCCCATTCAATTAAAACTAAAACATAAAGAGTTTCCCAAGTATATGTATTCCCTGACATCACATCAGTGCAGTGCTCAGGACTTCTTTCTCATTGTTTTCCCAAAGAATTTCAGTTGTTTCCCATTCAGCTTCTCCCCTTCTACATTTTTGGCTAGTTCTCAGGCTATTTTTGGAAATAACTTTTCGTGTGTTTTCCACAAATCAAAACATTGTTTTTCTGGGCACACAGAAACCCACATGACACCTCACACCACACACGTGCACTATTACTGGCATGGGTATATATTTTACTTAACCCAATATTTCCCTCGTTAGTCATAGACGAAACGAAGGAAACAAAAGACTAGTAAAGCGTGGCATAGTAACAGGCCCAGGAAAAATCACTGAGCAACCCAACAACAACAGAGGCAAAAGCAACAGCAACAGCAACAGCAAAAGCAGCCAAAACGTGTTGGCATCAGCTGCAATGGGGGAAAAGTTTATGACTTTAGACCCATTTTGTGTACATCCCCGCGTCCTCCGTACAGAGAGAGAAGGTGAGGGGGAAAGGGGTTCGGGTTCTCTCCGTTGAACTCAATTTTTTTGCAGTGAATCAGAGCGACGTGGACTTACCTTGGGAGCCCCAGCTGGAAAGTGCTCCTCCTCTGGTTTTCTCCTGCTCTTGCTCCTGCTGCTGCTGCTTCTGCTTCTGCTCGAGGGGTCCTGCCCTGGCCCCAAGCTTTTGCTCCTGCTCCCACTCCCACTCCCACTCCCGCTCCCGCTCTGCTCTGCTCCGTGTCTGCTTGGCTGCTGTTTTTAAATGATTTTTATGTGCACTTCAGAGGCAAGAGGGCAGGCAAGCAGGCACAGGCACTACCGCTGCTACCCCTGCCCACTGTTGTTGCCCTCTGCTTTTTTTTTCCTTATATATATGTATATATATGCATATAATTTCTTGCACAATTTTGTAGCTCTGGCTTTTCATTTCACAGTTTGTTATGCATTTTCCCCACTGGCTTCTCCGTTCTCCACTCGTTTTCCACACTCTCTCGTCTGTGTTCCTTTCTGTTGTTTGTTTGTTTGTTTGTTTGTTGCTTCATGCTTTCGGTTTATTGATTTTCTCTATTTTTTTTCTACTATTTTTTACATTCATTTCTATTTTCATTTGGTTTTTGTGTGTGTTTTTTTTCTTGCTGTGTGTCTGCATGCCGCTGTTTGTTTGCGGCCAGCCGGTCGGCCAGTGTTACAATGCATCAGACGACAACCTTCTGGCCAAAACCACTCTTCCACTCTTCCACTCTTCCACTCTCCACAGTCCACTGTCCTCGGTCTCTCCCCTGTCTCTGGGTTCCCGGCCCTTTTGTTTTGCCAGCCGAGATTCCCATGCAGTCCGTGGTTCTGGTCCTTTGCATTCTATTGATTTTTTGTGGCAGGAGCAGCACCATCACCAGCAGCAGCCGTACCCAGAGATGCTGTAAAAAGTCATTAGCGAGAGGGCCTCCTCTCTCTCTCCCTCTCTTTCTCTCTCTGTGTGTGCGAGTGTGAGTGTGTGTGTGCGGGGTCTCTCCGGCTCTCGAGTGCATAATGGCACAATTTAAATACGGCTACGCCATGTGAATGAACCGTGAACTATGACCGCAGCAGCGGGTCCCCGCTTAAAGCCATGGATCTTCATCTCTCTCTCTGACTGCGATTTTGAGGGGATTCCCGTTCCCACTTGCCCTCTCTCCCTCCTTTCACATAAACGTTAGATCCAATTTGTAGCCTACTTTTATGGGCATTAACCTCTGCCATTTGTCGCACACATGTTTTTCTATTTACCCACGCGAAAACAATAAGCTAAAAGCCATTTGATTTTGATTTATTGACGCACGTACAAGCCAACAGAAGAGACAGTGGGGATGGCATGGGATGGGATGGGATGGGATAGGAAGGGAGTTCCAGTGGCATGCAACAAGCGAAACAGATGCCCCAGACATGATAGAAATCGATGGCATAATGATTATCTATTAAAATAAATCACGTATTTGGCAGACACGATGGCTGCTGTTGCCATACGGCGGTTACTGCTGCTGCTTGAGGGGATAGACCCACGGAGGCAGACACGGACACGGACACAGACACGGACACAGACCCGAACATAGACACAGACACAGACACAGACCTGGCCAAGCGTTGAAGTCTATAAATTGCACTTGTCTCGGCCTTCGCTTCGCTTCTCTTCTCTTCGCCCTTTTTGGCCACATGTGTGTCTGAAGATGGGCCAAGGGAAGAGAGGCGGTTTCTTGGGCAGGCTTTAATGCATTTTCCATGGCACAAATTGTCACAGACAGGGACAGGGACGGGGACAGGGCAGGGAGACCCAGGCATACACAGCGTTAAGTGTAATACAAATAAATCGAGGCTGACTTCAAGTGTGTAAGCCTTTGGCAAAGACTCAAGATTCGATTCTAAAAAGGAAATAGAAGGGAAATAAGCGAAGAAGTCGCTTACAAAGACAGAGCTCAAAGTGGGGTTTCCGCTTTGATCATCAGACCTCTTATGATTGATTTCAAACGAGAGTTTACTTGGGCATTAGACATCATTGAAATATTTAAGTACGAGGACGTTTTTTTTTTTTGGGATATTGCATTTAAGGATCATTTAAGTAGAGACTTTGATAACGGAATGAAGAGCATCTCTAACTAAAAAACTCTTCTGATTGATTCAGTATCTGGATTAATGGAATCATTAGAACCCTAGTTTACAATTAATTAGAGCTTAAGCTATATTTTGGAGTATTTTTATTTTTTCCTTTCCTTTTTATAAGGAAATCTCTTTCGATTCATTAAAAATCCTTAACATATATTTTAGTGTATTTTCTTCTTTGGATTTTTCCCCAGTGCGATTTTCAGTAGAGTTCTCCTCTCGGCTAGCCCATTTCTCTGTGAGGCTCCATATAGCGGGTGAAGGGGGGGCGGGGGCTGTGCATATAGGGAAATCAGCTTAGGCTTGCAATTTTGATACATTTTTCTGCTGCCTTTTTCTGTCGCACTTTAAACTAATTGCCAGCAATTTAGCAAACGTTGGCAGTGCAATGCGGCGTATGCGTAATATTTATGCATGTTCTCCTTTTCTTGTTTCTTCTACTCTTCCTGCTGTTGCTCCTGCTCCTGCTCTTCCTTTCTCTGTTGCTCTCTCACTCGGTCTGTCTCCTCCTCATCTCTCACTCTGTGTCTTCCCCTCACTCATCTCTCACTCTGGCTTTCTGTGTGTGTGTGTGTGTGTGTGTGTCTGTGTGTGTGCGTCTCTGTTTCCTTTCTCTCTTTTGTTCGCTGCCAGTGTTGCCCGTTGCGCACATTTGCCGCATAATTGCCAAGTCATGATTTTTTACGGGGACACAGAGAAGAAAAAAACCGAGAGTTGGAGTAGAACCCATAGTCCGTCCGCAGAGTCAGAGGCAGAGGGAGAGCCGAGAGAAAAGCAGAAGAAAATACAACAAGTAACGAAGAAAATAAACGAAGCAATTTTCTTCCCGTCCTGTTGCCTGTTTCCAGCAGTTTGCTGATGATATTCGCACTGGGCATAATTTCCATGTTGCTTAAGCGGCATTTTGTTACCATTCCCCGCTATCCCCGCTGTCCCTGCTATCCCTGCTCTTCATGATATCCCTCTAGTCCCTGCCTTCAATGCCTGGTCTCCGACATTCCCTTTCCAACTCTCTACTTTATCGTTATTGACAGTTTTATAGGCTTCTTCTTTTTTTTTGTCGTTTTATCTTTATTTTTTCGTATCGAGTTCCTGTGTCCCTTTTGCATAGTTTCAAGTTTCGTGCCGCATTTTTTGTCTCCTCTTTTTTGGTTCTTTTTTGTTTTTTTTTCGTTTTTGTGTGTTGGTTTTATTCGTTTTTTACAATGTCCAGAAGTTTACCTTGGGGACTATTCGTCTGCTCGGCTGCCCCAAAGTGGGGAATGGGAATGGGAGGTTGCGTGCAGGCACACGTGTTTTAGCATATTTTTGTCATATTTTGCATCCGCAAGATACGAAAGATACGAGTACTCTCTCTAGCAAATACTCTGATGGCTCTCTGTGGCTCAGGCTGTGACTCAGGCTCTGGCTCTGACTCTGGCTCAGGCCCCAACTTCACTTCACAGATGAGGATGTCAGCACTTCAGTTGGCAAACTTATGGCGCTCCAATTTCGCGCTGATGCATAATTTTTCTCCGGCAGCATAAAAATGCGCTCAAAGGGGCGGCAAAAGCTCGAAACCAGGAAGAAAATGCCAAAATAGGGACTTTAAAAGAGGGAGAGATTCTTTACACTAAGCAAATGGAAAGTGTAAGAACTTTGGTAGACTTTCTTGCTAAAATTAATGGAAATTTCATTTGTTTCTGGCTTGCACAATTCACTGGAGAACATTGAAGTTTTCGTAGCATTTTTTTCTGTGTACTTTCTCGCAGAGCTGCCACAAATCTCTCCCTCCCCCATCCCTGCCACACCCAGTGGTAGGCGACACGCTTTGTGGCACTGACTTGACATGATTAATATCCCCGCTGACATGGGAATCGTCAAGTGAAATCAAAAGGAAAAAATGAAGCTGTGGGGCAACAAAGCTTTAACCAGCAAAAAAAAATCCCCATGAATTTAGCTCTGGCATAAAAAGAGAGGTTCAGGGGTCAGGGAACTGCAGTTTTCTGCAGAGTTTCTGAACAGAGTTTTCATAAATCTTCGGGAAATCAAAAGGATAACAGGGCTAGAAGAGAGTGCTTAAAAAAGGCCATGAAAAATCGACAGTTCATTCCTCTGAAAATAATCTAGAATTTTCCGTTTGTTTTCCAGGAACATTAAAACCGACGGCTGCATAAATCGCTTACTCTCCCACTCTACCGCATCGCATTCAAAATTCTAATTTTCGCGGGCACGTAATACGGAAAATAAATAAACAGCGAGTATATCCAGAAAGCCGTAATGCCGCAAAAAGCAACAACAGCAGCAGCAGCAGCAGCAGCAACAGAAACAGAAACAACAAAATAAAGCGAGAAACCATTAACATTTTCCAGCTTCAATCACGGCACACACACACTTTTCCATAAGAGCGGGCCAGACAGAGGCAGTACCGAGTGCGAGTGCGAGTGCGAGTGAGTGAGCAACAAAGAAAAGCGGAAAATAGCAAACAAATCAAAGCGAAATTCGGCATTTAAAATCCCAGACATAAAAAATGTAATGGAAAGCATTAGTGCTCATAAAAAATGGATTTACATAGCCTTTTTAAGGCCGTCCTGATCCTGTATGTCATACGAGGTGAGTATTAGCCCACAGCACAGGACTCTCTTCCTCCCATCGCCCCTTTTCCCGCCAAAAACAACAAAACCAACTCCCCTCTTTCCAATCACCTAATCGATAGGCACTGAAATGATTGGAATTAAATGGGATTTTCCAAATGATGGTGGTGGGGGGATGGGGGGGTTGGGATGCAATTTATGCACTGCCTAAAAGAAATGCAATTAAATTTGCAACATAAGTGAGCCAAAGGAACAGCAGCGTAGATGCATGCCGCATGTGGCGTGTTTTGTTAGTGGCATGGCGTTGGGGCTGAGGCTGGAGCTCGGGCTGGGGTATATTAAAAAGCGAAAAGCATTTCAATTAACGCTGATGTTGCTGCTGTTAATGAGGGACGCGCCTCCAATGTTGCCAACTTTTGAAGGGAGACAAAGGAGTAACGGGGGGTGATGGTATGGGGATCCCTCACCGGAGTTTGTGCTATAAAACTGAATTATTGAAAAGCACACGTTTCACTTTTGTTTTTGCATGGTGTTTGTTCTGTTGTTGTTGCCCCGCCGCCGCTTGCGGCCTCAAAGAAAACGAAGTCAACAGCAAAAGTTTTCCATGCCGAGACGACAGCGCCATGGACAAGGAGAAGGAGGCGAAGGAGGAACAGGAACAGGAGGAGGAGGACGAGTACCAGGAGCATTTGTGAAACTTTCTGCCACTGGCGTGGCTCGACACTTCGGGGCACACACAAAAGAGGTTGCTCCAAAGGACACACACCCACACACATGCACACGCACTCGCCAGTAGAGAGAAGTGCAGGCAGTGCAGGAGGAGTAGAGACCACGGACCACGGACCAGGACCAGGAACTGGGAGCAGCATAGGGATCAAATGTTAATTGCAGTTTTCGAGCCATAATTAGAGATCCTCATTGTCTAATGTGTCATGGCATTTAGCAACCGAAAGCTAGACCCGGGACGGGACGGGATGGGACGGGACTTGCCCGCAAAAACCAGCTAAACAAATGCACAAGTAGCCGGGGGATGAAAGAAATATCTTGGCAAAAAGCCAGGAGCGGAATACGTCCAAGAGGGTGGAGGGTGGAGGAAAACATAGATCCATGAAAATGGATAGACTGTGCACTGTAGATATTCCTTCCGTCATTTTCCGAGAGAAGATCTGGATGATGGAAAGCCTCTCAAACTTCAATGTGGAATCCATTGGATTTGAGCTCTCCGCTGAGTCTCTCCCCTTAACTTAGTCCCTCCCTCCTGCAAGGGGAAGAAATGGGGTCTTGTGTGTGAATTGGAGAACAGGTTTACGCCCAAAGGGCTTGCCCAAAGAAAATCCTTTCAAAGATCTTCCCAGAATCCTGTGGATTTCCTTAGCAGGCTAGAGTCCGCTCCTGTGTGCGCTCCCCCGCCTCACACCAAGTTCAACAACACGCCCTCGAAATGTGAATGACCTCGAATGTCACGTTATGGCAGCGCATGAAAGGAATGGGCGTGGACGTGGACGTGGACGTGGGGCAGGGGAGCGTTAGAGGGTGGCAGGAGTCCTGGCAGTTCGTCACATCGCATATCGCAGCAGCAGGAGGGCCAAGATTATGCAGCCTTCTGGCTCTGTCGACTGCTATTTTATGAAACAAAAACAGGGCTGAGAGCAGCAGGGAGCGGCAGAGAGTCTGGGGCCTGTTTGGGCTTTGTGCAAGGACCTGGCAACATTGTCCAAGTCACTGCAGAAGGAGCCGGGAACCAGGAGCTTAAGTCCAAAGCATGCAGAGCATAATCAGCTTCATCATCAGCAGCAGCAACAGAAGCAACAGCAGCAACAGCAGCAACAGCAACAAGCAGTAGGCTGAATGGAAGAAGGAAGGTCCTTTAGTGTCACAGTCAGCAGCGGGAGATGGAGATGAAGGAGCAACCAGCACCAGTAGTCGAATCAGCAGCAGAATCATCAGCAATGGCAGCCCGCAGCCTCTGGCCGCCTGGCCGCCTGGCAATGGGAAAGAAACAAAGCGCCTGCAGCTGCCAGGACCTGAACCTCGACGAGGACATGGGCATGGACAAGGAAGGCTGTCTGTCGTTGATCTTTTGCTGATAACTTTGGCTTTTTGAGTTGCACAAAAAGAGCTCTAGAGACAGAGACAGAGAGAGAGAGAGAGAGAGAGAGAGAGAAGGAGAGGGAGAGGGAGAGACGCTGTTGAGGAAGTGGCAAGTGTCGCAGTGGCAACACGGAACACAAAAGCTGCAGCCGCACCACAAAGAAGAAGTTGCAAACCAGCAACGCAGCTTAATTATTTTTCTACTTTGCAAATGAGATGCAAATTCCAGATACAATTCTTTGGTTTTTTTGCCATTCAATCGGAGCGTATACCCCAGTATTTTCGTGCAGTGTAAGCAGCACTGAAAACACACACAAAACACATTCACATTCACATTTTCTCAATTTCGAGGCATTTTCCTGTTTTTCCAGCTTGTTTAGTCAAAGGAAAGTCAAGTTGCTGAAGCGCAGTGCCATCCATCTGATGTGCCTCTGTGACTCAACTCTGACCTAAGCAAATACACTTTACACACACACACACACACACATTCATGGCGTGTATATTCCGCTTTGTTGCGCACACAGACAGATGAAGAATCCACCATCGTTTGCCGTTTCAGCCTTCGACAGCGCATTAGTCGGGGCTTTTAAGCTGAAAAATGCGTGCACTTGAGGCGCCCTCTGAACCGGAGAAGCGGCACTTTCTGTCCCCCGAATCTGGGAAGATGCCCCTAGACATCCAGAAGAGACTCTCCTTCTTCCCTCTTCCCCTTCTTCTCCTTCTTCCTTCTTCCTTCTTCTTCTGAACCCTAGAAATCCTGGGTCAGCCGAAATGTAGGCAGTGGCTGTGGGGTGTACTGGCGCCGCTTTTAATATTAAACGTTGCCAAATGTCCCACGTCCCAGGACTATCTATGGCCATGAACGACGTGTCTGTCTCCTGCCGCCTCCCTGCGCCTCCCTGCGCCTCCCTGCGCCTCCTGCGTGCTCTTCATAGTATATTTGTCAAGCCATTTTCCTCCTCCTCCCCTTACTTTTCACAGGGAAAACTGTCTCTCACGGCATATGCAAATCAGCTTTAATGCTTCTGTTTTTGTTGTTGTTGTTGTTGTTGTTCTTCAAAACGCTTTTCTCTTTCTGGAAATTGCTTTTTCATTTAAATCGTGTTTGCAGGGAAAAGTTTTTCCCTGATTTAGCAGCAGAGCAGCAGCAGAACTTCATTATTGTTTACAGACATTTTTCAAAAAGAATTTTCCACTCGCTTAGACCCGGACCAAGAGAGCCAAAGCGGAACGACAACGACAACGACAGCGTAATGTGAATTAAAGTCAGGAGCAGTGCCGTACCGCTCTTCTGTTTTTCATTTCGCACGGATTTTCTTCTTAATTAAACAGGACGCGTCGGTAGAGGGGCAGGGGTGCAGGGAGGGCGGTGATACACTTGGGAAAAACTTGCGAAATCAAATGATGGCTCGAAGAAGGGGTTTACTCAAAGGATTTCTTTTGTTTTTAGTGGGGAATGGATGGAATGAATGAATGAGATGAGATGAGATGCAATCCCCACTTGACTTTTATTTTTCTCTGTGTACCCTTTTTCGAAGGAGGAAGGAGTCTCGTTTCTTTTGCTGCTGCTGCTTCTGGGGCCGGGGCCGGGGCTGGGGCCAGTGCCAGTGCTGCTGCTCATTTGCATTTCTGTCTGTCAACTGTTCTTTTCTTCTACTTTTCGCTATATCTCAGCCTCTCAACTCTCCTCTACGGGCTCCACGGGCTCTACGGACTGGGCTGCCTTCCTTCATTTCCTTTTCAGAGCATCACGGGGAAATTTTAATGATCCGTGATAATGATGCAATGCCTGCCTGCCGTCCTGCCGTTGGCATTGCTAGTTTTCATTTAGTTTACTCTCTCTCCCTCTCTCTCTCTCTGCCATTTCTGCAACCATTTCCCTCTCTGTGTCTTGCACACATTTCTTTGGCGCGTAATTGATTTTAGCTGAAGGGAAATGTGCGCGGCACTTACATTAATAAGCTGCCGCTTTTCCAGCAGCAGCCCTGGACCGGACTCTCTCTCTCTATCTCCATCTCCATCTCTATCTCTATCTGGCGCTGCTCTTTGATTGACAACACTGACAAATGGCGAGGAGGAGAGTGCATCGAGGGATGTGGCTGGGTGGATGTGGCAGCCTCATTGAGTTTATCAGTCAGCCATTGTGCGAGAGAGCATCGCCATCATCGTCAGCAGCAGGCAGCAGCAGGCAGCAGCAGCTGTGGGAGAAGATAGGACAGGAGACAGGAGCAGTAGGTGGAACAGTAGATGCCATCAGTATAGTAGCAGGAATGGCAGCAGGAACCAAACATCTCCCGTTCCGTCCCCGTCCCCATCCCCATCCCCGTCCCCTGTCATGGAAATGTGGGACATTTTGATGACAGTTCTCCCCTGGTTTTCCGTCGGCTGAGGCGAGGCGGAAAACTCATCTCGAACTCCCTCTAATTAGCTGCAACTTGTCTCTGTGCCTAAGACAAAGTTTTAATTGAAATCCTACCTGCAAATCTCGAATCAACTCAAGACTCAACCACACGCCACCGCACTCCACACATTCCCCATTTCCCATTTCCCATTTTCCCATTCCCCAGTTCGCATTTCCCCATTAAGCATTGCCATTAAGTTTATAGAAATAAAAAGACATCCCATCTCTCTCGATGGATAATTAAATTTTCATTAGAGCGTGTCTGGAGCGGTGGAAAGTTTTCCCCAGTTTTCCACGGCAAAGGAGGAGGTGGAGGCGTAGGCGGAGGCGGAGGTGGCTAGTGGACAAAACTTTATCTTAAGTGACTTAAAAACTAAAACTGCAAATTTAATGTGCTCCCCCGTCGTCGTCGTCGTCGTCGACGTCGACGTCGTCGTCATGTGGCACATCCTACAACTTGCGGCAAACACTTTTTACTTTCCACAAACATTTTGCTTTTCTTTTTTGCCCCAGCTTTTCCGTTTCCCCCCTCATCCCGTTAGTTTTTGCTGGCGCATTTCCTTTGGGCATTGCAGTTGACAGCAGAAGCCTCCGCAACGAAAGTGGCACAAAGTTTGCTACACTTTTGGGGTTCGTGCCCCCTTGCCACGGCCCCTTGTCCCTTGTCCCCCTTGCAGCACGGCTGTCGTTATCTCTCGCCTAATGCCTTTTTGACAAAACAATTTTTCATATTATTACACGACTGCGGCGGCCAGGCATGGGGCAGTGGCAGTGGCAGGGGCAGATTCAGGGGCAGGGGCTGAAAATTGCTTACAAATTTAGTGTTGCATGCACTGCGGCGGGTCGGGTTGGGTCGGGTCGGGTCGGCTCGGCTGCCACAAGGACACCAGGACTCTCTGCTGTGCGACCAAGCGACCATGTGACTTGCCTCTCTCTTTGGAGAAATGACAACACAGATCTTCTGCTGCCTCGTGACTTATTCATGCTTCACCGTCGTCAGAGGAGGCTCCACTGTGGCTCGGACAGGAGACAACGCCTTAAGCTGTCCAAAGTCCAGAACGCCTCCCATCTCCAGCCGCCCCCCAGGGGCCTTGTGAATAATAAATAAGACATAAAAGCCGCATCAAAAGCAATTTTAAAGCATGCCCGAAAAATTATGCATTGCTTGCCACACGGGGCGAAGCAATTAGAGGAGGGTTTCTGTGGTCAGTAGCCGCCACCCGACGTCCACCCGACAGCCGGCAGCCACACAATGGCCGGCAGGTAAAAAGCAATTGTCTCCAGAGCAGAGCCTTTGTTGTGGTCCACGACGATGCCTCATTAAAATTTAGGCCAGGCCCAGGCTCAGGCTCAGGCCCAGAAGCCAGAGAGAAGGCTATCTACCAGCGCAGGCAAGGAAAGGCAAAAAAAGCCAGGCCAGTGGAGAAAGAGCCAGGGGAAAGCCGCGCGAAAGCCACAGAGCCAAGCCGCTGGCATCGACTCTGCTACTTAATTTTCGGGGCGGCGAAACTTTCTCGGTCTAACAAAAATTGAAATTAACTTTGGTCGCTCGTGCGGCACGGCGGCGTTCCAGTCCCCCATCTCCCCCCGCCCTCCACTGAAGAACAACCAGCACATTTAATTAAAAATTTAAAATTAACTGAAATTTCTCTCTCTCCCTCTCTCTCTCTCTCATTTATATCGCCATTCCTCCTCATTGCTTGCTCCGAGTGCAGCTGAGACGAGCCAAATTGTGAATGGACTGGATCTACAGGGACCGATATTTCTCCACGAGCCACCGCATCGCGTCGAATTCTCAAATAATTCGGGAGGCCTCATAGAATGCTCCGGCCATGGCAGTCCACCGCCAGAGGTAAGAACTGGCCCAAACCTGCACCACCCCACCCCACCCCACCCTTCCCATCTCATCTTAATATTGCTGTTTAATTATGCATGGCAGTGGTGCCACATTTTCCTTTTCCTGCCTGCTCATTTCCAAGTTAATTGACAGTCCAAAAGCAACAACAACAACAACAACAAACGAATGCCTCTCCTTTCTCTGCTTCTGTCTCCCTCCAGGTGGAATGGACACCCATACCACCACAGCAGGATATGGTATTCCAGCTATCGAATGGCAGCATGATGTTCTATCCCTTCACCGCCGAAAAGTACCGCCACGAGGTCCATGCCACAGTCTACAGGTAGGCAGCACTCGAATACTCTTTTATTGATTACCATCTTTGTGGCAAAATGTGCTCAATCCTTAATCCTTTATACTTTATTCGTTTCTGCTTTCCGATTTCCTGCCTGCCTACAGATGCAAGCTCCGCAATCTCGTGGGCACTGTCCTCAGTCGGGAGGTTCATGTACGCGGCGGTAAGTCCAAATAAATGTTAATTAATTTACAAAAAAAAAAAAGAAACAAAACAAAAACATACACACACACACACACACACACACACACACACACACACACACACACACACACACACACACACACACACACACACACACACACACACACACACACACACACACACACAACACGAACGAACGAACATTCGTGAATTTATAGCCACTGAAAGTTGATTTGTGCTGACGAAGTGAGTTTTCTGGCTTTCATCGCTTCTGTCGCTTGTTGTGGCTGCTCTGCTGTTGTTGTTGTTGTTGTTGGGGAAAACTTTGGCCTAATTGGAAAGTTTTTCGCGCTGGCCTCCGCCTCCCGCCTCCCGGCAGCCGCAGCTCCACGTCCTGCGCCCAATTTCCGTAGTCCTCTCGCTCACTCTCCCCCTGGAACGGCTAAAAGCAGTCAACGCAAGTTTTAATTACTATTGCTGCTGGCAAATGCCTGTCGACCAGGCGCCTGCCTGGCCCCTGCCCTCCCCTCGCAACCCATCCCCCACCCAACAGTTCTTTCCTTCCTTCCTCCAAAAATGTTGGGGGCAAAAAAATGGAGTGCTCGGCGCTAATTTGGCGCCTCAGTGTGTGAGAATTGACTTGGACTGGGATGAGAGGAGCCGGGAGCTTATACTCTGCATTTTGGAGCGGGTATGTGGAGACGATCGTCTTGGAGCCATGGAGTCTGTCTCAAGGTATCTTCACATACATTAAACACAACTAATTTAAGCAATAGATCAATACTTCATTGACTTATGGGTACTTTAATGGATTAAAATCACAATGGCCCTTACTTTTTCCATCCCTAGCCTGCTCTGCTCTTGGATAGTGCATTCAATATTCAAGATAGACCCCCTCTATCTGGCCTCAGGCCCACAACTTTGCCTATTCTTTTGCTAAACTGCATTAATGAACTCTGAACTCTGGGGAGTCCCGGGCGGCGCAATCATTTTGATTGCCATCACAAGTCGCATAGATTTTGCGGCTCATTGGGCTTTCGTTTCCAGCGAAGAAAGCAAGAGAAATGGGTTTTAGGGATAGGAATGGATAGGAACCAACGGCAGGACAATTAGCAATGACCATAAAAGATATGCCATATACTCGTAAATGGGGGGGTTTTGTGCCAGAGACCAAAGGCTAATCCTCAAAGGGTCCACTTGAGTTTTTGGGTGGTGTGGCGGGATGGCCTTTAATTAACAGTTTCCAGGAGAAAAAAGGGGGAATTCCGACAGATAAAGATAGAGCCAAAGAGAGACCACGGAGAAGTCAGTTCAAAGCAAAACAAATAGCACAAAGTCGCAACCGCAGAAGATCTAAGATAGAGACAGAGAGATAGAGAGAGAGAGAGAGAAATCCTCTCACGCACACCCTCAAATACTGGTCCCACTAGCGAACACACACACACAAACACACACAGACACACATGCGTAGGTTTTTTCATGCAAAAGTCCCGGCAAATGTCCGGCAGCCATTTTTCAACAGCTAACTCTCCAACGTTACGTTACGTATACGCCATGTCCGCTGGCTTATTTTATTTGCGGTCTCCCCCCATTCACTCCCCCCCCCCCCCCCCACTCTCTTTGGCTCTCTGTCTCCTTTGCAGTCTTTGTTTTTTTCTTCGTTTTTATGTGTGCCAGAAATTGTTTTTCCCCCCCTGACCCCCGGAGGAGTGGAGAGGGAGTCTCGTGGAGAGCTTTCCGCTTGAACAATTTGACAGCGCGTAGATTTGGCGCAAAACGTTTTGCCTAATTTGGGGAAAAGTTCTTGGAGGGAAATCTGCGATCTGCGATGGCGATGGCCACGGACTAGGACCAGGACCAGGACCAGGACTAGAACGCCAGGACCAAGAGCAGGACCAGGGCCAGGGCCATGGCCAGTAATTTTGTTGCTAATGTGGGACCCTGCCGTCGCGTTGCCACATTTAATTGCCGGCGCTTAAGTTGATGTGCCGCAGGACCTGCCTTTTGTTGCCTTTCGTAATTAGCGCAACTTTGAGGCAAAAACTCTTGACAAATTTCCCCCCTCCCACCATCCCCCCAACCCAACCCAACCTATATATAATTCAACTCAAGCTTAAACGCAATTGCTGGCATTTGGTTTTGTCAGGCCAAAAGGGACACATCCTCATTCTCATTCTCATCCACATCCACATCCTTTTCTTTGGAGAGGGAGAGAGAGAGAGAGAGAGAGAGAGGGGGACAGAGAAGAAGTAGAGAACTTTTCTTGACAGTGATGAATGGATGCTGGGAGCCACAAAGTTGCCGCAGCAACACGACTTTTCAGCGCTGACTTTTCCCCTGCACTTTTGCATTTCATCAAACAAAAGTACACACACAAACACACACACACACATCTATGCCTAAGGTGCATGCCACACAGAATCCTTGGAAGATTCGCTATGTCCCCGTGTGTGTGTTTGTGTGTGTGTGTGTGCGTGGAAAGTTTTGTGATTGAGCTAGAAAAGTTTTCATAGTTTCCTTAGTTTTCCAAGGGGGCTGGCTGGCTGGCTGGCTGGCTGGTTGGCTGGCTGGCACTGCCACAGCCTCTGGCTGCTTGTGTATGAAACCTGCGTAATTTGTTTCTAATTAGTTGAATGCACATTGTTGAAGATGCCCCTCGAGCAGCTCGAGCAGCTCGAGCAGACAGACTCCTGAAGAACAGGATATGCACCTCAAGGAGTTTTTGCATACGCTTGGAAAATTTCCAGTTCTGTTTAGCCGCTCTTCCAATGAAATCAGATGATAATTTAATACTCGTTGTATCCAGTATCCCAGTATCCCAGTATCCCAGTGTTCTCCCCTCTCCCAATATAAATGGGGAAATCCTCACAATGGCTAAAAATCAGCGAATAACTGGGAGCATCCATCCGGCAGGCACATCATAAGCATAAATCCACATCCCCTTTTGTTTTTTTTTTTGGGAGATGTGGGGAAAAACTTTCACATGCACAAAAACAAAACGGAAATGAATTCCCGCATCAAATCCGAGTGCAGCGCGTTTCTTTCTCTCCCTACCCCTCCCCCTCCCCCTCTCTCTATTCTCTTAGTTTGTGCTGCGACTATAAACTTAGCTTTCATACTTACTTTCCTGCCCAGCTGTCCTGTTCCTGTCCCCCGTCTGTCTGTCTGTCTGTCTGTCCGTCTGTCCGTCTGTCTCTCAGTCTGTCTCCGTGTCCTTTTCCGCTGCTGTGCAACATTGTTTGGGTTCTGCTACTGGCCCCACCACACCACACCACACCACTCCATACTCCATGTCCATGTCCTTCAGTTTGGAAATTTTCATGCAAAATGCAACATGAAAGGCGAAAAAAGTTTTGCCATTGCTAAAAATAGCAAACTTTTGCAGCACCAAAAACAAAAACAAAAAAACACAAACTAAAAAAGGAAAGAAAAGAAAAGAAAGTATGGGTGAAATTAGTGATCGAAGCATTTGATACCCTCGAAGATCGATTGCTTTTACAGAATATAGTCAGGGTTTTTTTAATAAATCGATTGAGGCATGAATGAGAAAAGGACATGTTTTTTGTTGCCAATTACTCGTGAAAGCTATGTGTGATATAGTACCTGGATGCTAGAAGGTTAAACGGTGATGAAAGAGCAACCTAAAGCTTGAAAACTGAAGAACAGATCCCAGTTGTATTACCCTCTGGAAAGTTGCACAAAAATCCGTAAAAATTGTCTGGTATCGTAAGAAGGAAAGGGACCACAGCTCTACGCCAGGACTCGGATCCCGGCAATACAAATGATGAAGATGCAACAACATAGTTGTACTAAACTACACTGAAAATAGCAGAACAGCAGCAGCAGCAGCAGCAGCAGAACAGGAGACGTGGCGGCGGCAGGAACAGGCATTGTGGCAGTGGCAGAGGAGCATTGGCCAGTGGAATTATAATAAAATGTTGTCACAAAGTTTATCCAACAAAAAATACAGCAGCACCAGCACCAGCAACAGCAACAATAAAGTCGAATGCAAACAATAACAACAACTTTTCAAATTAAACTTTTATCAAATTTTTGAGAATATTAAAGTTACGCCAACAAAATGCCACAAAACCACAAACAGAAAAAAAAGCTCAAGCCATACAAATATATTCGGATTTCCAATGGGAATAGTCGGGGATTTAGGGGAAATAGGGGTTTAGGATTGAGGGATGGGGGATGAGGAGTGGAATATGCCCCTAATCTATTTACGATTAGAACTGCCCCTCGAACAAAGTGAATGAACAATGGAACGCACTCTACGCACAACTGTTGAAAATTGCCTTTGTCCGTCTTAATTAATTTGCCAAATGCCATCAGCATCAGCCATCAGCCTCTGGAGCCGCCAGGGCAGTCTCTGGACCAACAAAATGCTCTTAACGCATTGCAAAAACCATGGCCCATGGTGGACACTGGTGCGGGAAGGTAAAACTAAGGAAAAAAATACTCTGCAATTCCAAGGAAATGTTCTACCCAATAGCTGAACAATTCTCTTGGTTTTCCATTTCCACATTGGAAAGTAGAACTTTAAACAGAAATGTACCATGGGATTAATGCCTGAGTTTCTTTTGTGGTATTTTTTCATTCACTTTCCATAGAAGTAAAAGCTTCGGAACTAAGAACCCAAGTCAGTAAATATATGCTTCTATTTTACCTGCTTTTAAAAGATTTCTCACCTCTTGATGATTTTTTAGCCATTGAAAGATCTGAGACCAAAGAAACTGAGGCAAAGCTGTTAGAAGTTTTTCCCAGGAAGAACTTACCCTACTACAGTTAAACTTCTCTATAACGAACATCCATGTGACGAATTTATTTCCAGAACCCTGAAACTTAGTTTAATTGTATTTCTTTTTTTTACGAATTTTCTATGCAACGAATTCCCCTTGAGGTTCGCTATATGAATGTTCCGACTGTATAAACAAGTTTTTCAGATTCCCTCAGTTTTTTTTTTAACATTAAAACCTTTTTCATTGGCTCTTCAACCACTGTGTCCTGCCTTTGGCTCAGTTTTGCCATTGTTAGGGGATCCTTGTCATTCTTAATTTGCAGTCGAGCGCTCGGCATTGGACAGCGGAGAAAGGACAACAGAACAAAAAATCTTTAACTCAAATTGCCAAATCCAATTTTTTAACGGCCTTGTCGACCCCGAGCCTTCAGCCCCTCCCCCGTACGCCTGCCTTCCGTCCTGCCTGACAAACGGCAACACTTTTGTTAAGTGTCACAAAACGTTGGACACATCCGAGGGAGGAGGGGAGGAGGGGAGGATGGGAGTGGGGGCAAATGGGGTTGACAGAAGTGCGGCTGGGGCAAAAGCCGGAATTTAATGTGCCACACATATTTTAGCTGCTGCTGTCGTAGCCCTTTTTTATGGACATTAAAAATGAAAACACACAGAAAAAAAAGCCAAATACGAAAAAAAAAACAGAGTTTGGCTAATAAAAGCGAATGGCACAGGGGCCTAAACATAATTGTTTTGCCCTGTTCCGTTCCGTTCCGTTCAATTCCGGCGTGTGCCCTTGAACCTTGACTTGTGTCAACGCTGCGTATGCGCAATATTTCACAAAAACATTTCCCTTTACCCTCTCTGTACCCACCCACGACAAAAGATAAAAGCCCGAGCAATTTACATAAAAATATGCTTTTTAATTCGTTCCAGTCGTCAACCAGAAGTACACGGTCCAGGTGCACGACGAGTACGTGATGACGGGGAATACGGCGGTGCTAAAGTGCCAGGTAAGCGTCAGCCAGTGCCAGAGATCCTGGAGCGCCTGCAGGCTCTGCTCTGAGTGTGAAAGTGAGAGTGAGAAAGTTCTGATCTGAATTCCCATGCCCATTCCGAGTCCGCCACAAAATTCACTTTGCTGAAAAATCTCATTTTGAGACATCCCAGCCAGATTGGGTTCGTCCTGTCATCAAATATGGTTATCCCTTGCCCTGAAGCGGAGTTCTGCTGACTCCTTCTGCAACTCCCATTCCCATTCCCATTCCTATTCCTACTCCACCACCTCCACCTCCACCTCCACTGATTCGCTCTGTCTACATATCCTGTTTATTATCACACCACCATGTCACCTCCTCCACCACCAGGTACCCAGCTACATGTCGGAATTTGTAATGGTCACCGCCTGGGTGCAGGACACGGGCATGCATCTGTATCCGAACACGGACATCGGCGGCAAGTACACGGTGCTATCGAACGGCGAGCTGTACATAAATAATGCGGGGCCCAATGATGCGTACAAAACCTACACATGCCGCACTGTAAATAGACTGACAGGTACGTGATAATCGCATTTCGCAGCTTAATCGTCCGGCTGAGCGATGCATGAATACGGCGCCACGCCGCAGAAATACGGATAGTCTGGATGCTACAGCCAGCAACAGAGTCCAGTGTCCAGGGTCCACTATCCACTATCCAGTGTCCAGTATCCATGGTCCAGGGATCCTGTCCTGTCCTGCCCTGACCTGCCCAGTCCTGCTGGTTCCAGCTATAATTACGTTGAATAAATAAGCAATGAACAGCATTTTGACCAAGGAAGGCGGAGGCGGAGGCGGATGTGCGTGTGGACCACCTGACCGAGCCAATTAAAGAGATTTCAGCACACAAACACAAAAACGCCCCTCCCCTGCCCACCACCACGAGTAAATCGAAAGCTTCTTACGGTCATAATGTCGGCCATAGATGGAACCCTTATCCTTGGCATAATTCCCATTTAAATTCCCTTAGAATTTAATTGCCTGGCCACAGAGAAAGATACTAATACTATATACGGTATTAGTCCTGAAAAATAACTAGTTTTCGCCACGCTCTTTGCTCCAGAGGGAAGTCGAGTTTTCCCCCTCAATTTTAGCCAGAGAAGGAAACAGTTTTGCCCCCTCTTTAAGCCTCAAAAACATATAGTTTTGTCCCCTCTGTGTGGCTCTGTCTCTTGGCCGAAAGTCAATTTGTCGTTTTGTGCATATGTAATTTATGATGCGTGACATTCAATCGCCGCTCGGAAAAGGGCATTGAGCTTTTCCCTAAGGACTTTGCTTGATAATGCCTTTTCCACCAGCACACACACAGGCACATAAAGGATGTCTGTGTCTACAGTCAATACGTGAGAGATATGAGATTCCATGTGTGTCTGCTGGCTTATTTGAAGTTTATTGTGTGTGAAAATGCGCTTAAGCTGAATTTCTATTAGCCTTTGTGCCGCATGTTTCACATCATCAATCAATACGATAAAAGTTTCCCCCCATTTCGAAGTTTTCCTTTACCTTTTCTCCGCTCCCTTTCTTTTCGTTTCTCCTGCATTCCTTTCAATCTTTTCTTTATGTGTGCGGAGGGAGCGAGGGAGAGGGAAAGGGAAAGGGAGAGGGAGAGGGAGGTGTAGATTGTATCTGTAAATGTTGGCATTGTTTGCTTTTCGTTTATTTGCAGTTCGTTTCTCTGTTTGCATCTTGAGAGTTGAATTTATACAAACATTTTCCCCAGCTACATTTCCAGGTAGTGGGCCGCCATTTGCGGTTGCCATTTTCCATTTCCCCACTACCACATCGACTACAACATCCACATGCACATCCTATTTTCGCCTGCTGTTTGCCTAATTAATCAAATTGAATTGAGCCACAAAAACCGCAAGTTGCACTGGAGTTTTGGCCGTAAAAGCAGCGGGAAATATGAGCTGCATATTAATTTGGGAGCGGGTGGCGGCTTGTTGCGGGTAGAGTTGGTAGTCGGTAGTCGACTGCAACAGCAAACAACAATGCCACCAGCTACCTGCCACCTGCCACCTGCCACTCCATGGCAACCACTGGAGCAGCCATTGGGCTAGAAGTGCCACTCATTAAAAGTGTAACATGAGCCCTGGCCTGGGTTCGTTATGGCCATAGCCATGGCATCGAGGATGATGTTTTTGTAGGAGTATTCATGACTAATTCATTTATCGCACAGACCAGAGCGCTCTCTCCCACTCTCTCCCACTCTCTCTCTCTCGCTGTCTCTGTGTTTCCCGCATAATTACAATTTAAGCCCAAAAATCCATTTATTTAGCCAACAATGAAGCGAAGCCAAAAACACAATGCACAGCCCAAAACCCAAAAACCCGAAATGTGGAACAATGGAAGCCATAATGAAGCTATCCGAATAGTAGAAAATTGAATTAGTTTTCGCTCTGCATACCAAACATACACGTATGCACAACATATACTCGTTCAGGACTCTTCCTTATGGATAGAGTTTTGCCTTCGTTTTGGAGGCCACACCACCACACAAAAAGGCTGAACGGGAAAGAAATACAAGGAAAAATTAAAAGTCCTGTGTGATGCGATGCGATGTGATGTGATGGCAGGTGCTTCACTCTGTCCAAGCAATCAACTTGATTGCTTTCATTTACTTTCAATTAATTAAAAATATATTGTACACACATACATACATAGGTACATATATATGCAAAAAGGAAACATATTCAGGTAATGCGATGGTCCGCAGGATATGCACCATAAATTCAGTGGCACGACCGCGCTTTAAATCTAAGTAAATGCCACAGGGCCAGCGATGGGGGCGCACATCACTTGAGTCCTTTTTTTTCGCATATTTTTCATTCTTCTCCCTCTCTCTCTCTCTCCCTCTCTATCTCTCCTGCTGTGGCACACACAGGTGAAATACAAATTTCAACATATCCTGGCCGCATTATTGTAACGGAGCCCAAGGGCATGGTACAGCCGCGCATCAACGTGGAGAAGCATTCGATGCGGCATGTTGTCCTTAATGGCCAAACAACGTTGCCGTGCATAGCTCAAGGACATCCGGTGCCAACATATCGGTGAGTAGCATGCAACACACAAAACACACACACACCACAATACACACCACACCCCACCCTACCCCACCGAAAAAAAACACCAACAAAAATATCGCGGCAACAACTTGAAACACGTGGCCATGTCACAGGACACAGCTGTGGCCGCGACTGGTCCTGGTCTTGGTCCTGGTCCTGGGAGATGGTATGGGAATGTGGATATGGGCGTACGGGTATGGTTATGGGGACTGAAGGACGAGTCGGAGTCCCGTCACGGGGCCATGGTCGGTCTCCATCTCCATCTACATTTCCATCCAGACCAGACCCCATCTCAAAACCGAAACCCAGAACCGCAGTTGGCGCTACTTTATGACAATGTGAAATATTTAACGCTTTTGCTTTTGCCAAAAAAAAATCCCAAAAAAAATGTGAAAGTAAATCGGGGCTGAAACGACGATTCGTTTGATACCCTTAAATATTGATAGAATATAGAATATAATTTGATTCTATGATTCTGATTCTGATTCTGATATGATGTGATATATGAATATATTCATTGACAACTCCAATATGAAACTTTGCGGGAATTATATTAAAAAACGGATAAGTTTTTCTTCAAGACTTGGTTTTCCACCGTAAACTATATGTTTTTCGGTTCCGATCTATGTTGTTTCATTTGGAACAGTTTACAGTTTTCTGGCCACAGGCAATGCCACAAGAGTAGTCACAGGATCAGAGCCAAGCAGGCTGCAGGAAGGAAAACGAGGCATTGTCTGAGAGTAGAGTTTCCCCAGCTTTTCTAAGACGTGGCACGGCCTTCATCGTAATCGGAATACCCTCTGCAAGGGGCATACAACAAGCGGAAGCCAACCAAAACGAGAAACGAAAAAATAAATGCCAAAAAAAAGAATCATAATAAAAATGTCAGCCAAATTGTCAAAAAATTGTGTGGGGCGAACAGGGGCGGCAGGGGAAATGCCGTGCCCATAGGCCCCCAGCATAGAGTGGGGCAATTTGAGGCCTTTCAGGACTCTCTAGGCGATTCTCTTGGGAGGTAGATATTGGCTGAGGCGCATGGATAATGGTTCCAAGCGAAGGCGAAGTGATTGCCAGAGAGAAGTTTACCAAGGAACTCAATCCACCTTGGAAAACTTTCGACCATAACTTAAAACTCTTCCAAGCCGCGAGGCATATTTACCACCCATCACGGGATGCTCGAATTCGTTCTGGCAACTTTTCGGAGCTGCTGGAATTTATTCCCCCCCCCCCACGCTGTCTGGAGGGGCAAGGTTAACAGATGCCACTCCACTCTGCCACGCAGATATATCCGTGTTGTTTATTGAGGCACTCTCAGAGGCGTTTGTCTTGACATGGCTTTCGCTTGAGAAGGAATGGAACGGGCCTCCGCCTCCACAGCCACAGCCGGAGCCGAAGCCGAAGCCGGAGCCATGTCGCAGCCACAAACACAAATCAATCAAATGCTGTGAATCGTTTATGGACGAAAATGGCAAATTGCTTTCAGAAATGTCGCTCAAGTTGTTTTTAGTCCGAAGAAAGGAAGAAAGTAGCAGGATAGCAGGATTGCTGGAGCTGGAGCAGGCCATACACCAGGAAGGACTCTCAGTGGACTCTGCTCGGCCACTTTGGCACTTGGCTCATCATGGGAGATTTTCAAGTACTAAAACATGCATGAAAGATGGGGATCTGGAATCGGGGTGGCGAGTGTGTGTGTGTGTGTCCTTGCTTTCACCGGACGAAAAGGATGTAGCACGGTTCCTCTCGTCTCTCTCACTCTCACTGTTTCTCTGTGTTCGGTGCTCCAGCTTTGCTGTCCTTCGTGGTGCATGCATAAAAAATGCGCCCAGGATGTGCCACATCGCCGCGACTGGCTTTCATTTGATGTCTCCCGCTGTGCCATGCCGTTGAGCACTGCCTCGCCAAAAAAGACGCTCCAAAAGAATGCTGGAGCAGCAGCAGCAGCCGGATGGCAGAGGGTTTTGTGAGGCGCTGAGTTTTGTTTTCCGCTGCATTGTTTTCCCGACCTGCAGGTCGGTCCCGGTCTCCGGCTGCTGTTGCTGTTGCTGTTGGTTCTCCTTTTCTTTTTTCTTTTTCTCATAAATGTGAAAATAGTTGAAACTTTGGGGGTTTTATTCTGCTGCCATCTCTCTCTCTCTCTCTCTCTCTCCTTCTCTTTCTGTGTCTCTAGAAATATTTGAAATCATTTTTTATGCGGCATTTGTTTCGCTGACATCTCTTTTGTGGTGCCGGAACTCCTGTTCTGGCAAGGATTTCTGCAGACACACAGACAAACACACACACAGAGAGAGAGAGAGAGAGAGAGAGAGGGAGAGGGAGAGGGTGAGGGAGAGGAGCAGTCAAAGGCATATTGATTCAGTTGTTGATAATCACTGACCATATTTCGTATTGAACTGCATTTCATATGCAAATAGCTGAGAGCTCTCAGAGCTGTCTCTCTCCTCGCGCCGTATCCTCTGTGTAGCATATGTACACACATATGTATGTGCTTGGGGAGAGAGCCGCCTCATCCTCGGCATCCTGCAAGCTTCTGCTCTTCGGATGGTTGGCATTTTCCATGATTTTAATTAAGAAATGCCATGCCGGGGGGCCCATGCACATGCACTGGCACATGCCTTTGCCATAAGACGGGAAATGCACTCAAGTGCAATTAAAGCCAAATTAAAATCAATAACTTTTATGGAAAAAATGCCACACCACATTCAGAGTTCTGTTGGTGTTGGTGTTGGTGTTGCTTTTCCTTTTGCTGTGGCTGTGGCTGTGGCTGCCTTGAGGGGTGGGCGTGGCAGGCATCAAACAGATTATGACACGCACGCCCGATAAAACTGCATTTCCTCTGTTGATTTACGCAATTGAGATATTTTTTTCAGAATTCAATTTCTTGCGTTGGAAAATGCATTCAAAATGGGGGTTGTGTTGGGCGAATTGGTTGGGTGGAATAGACACAGGAAATACCCTTTATTGAGGGATACATAAGAGGGATAACAGAAGTAAAAATAAACTCAAACTCCCTCTCAAATGTGACCCCATTTCCATTTACCCTTCAATGATGGTTGGGACAGTATGAAAGATGCATATGTATAAGGTATTTTTAAAAAATAAATAGCAAGGATTTTTCAATCAAAAGTAGGCCCAATTAGCCCTTCCGCAGGCACCATCACTCCCTCAATCCGATCATAAATACCCCATAAATAAAGCAGAACCGAACGGAGCATATGCATATATCAATAAATACCACTCGTCCTCCTGCCTCCTGCCTGCTGCCTCCTGCTGCCTCCTGCTGCCCCGCTCGACCACTTCCCATCGTTATCCCCACTTAAATGCAATCATTTTCACGAACTATAGAAATATATTCCAACAGGCTGAATGGCCTTCAACTTTCAGCCGCCCCACCCCACCCCACCCCCTCTCAAGAGTCCCCCAATCAAAGGCTACGTGCAGCATAATCGAAAAGAAATGGAATGAATCGAAATTATTGATAATTCAATCTTCATTTTCAATTTGTTTAAAGCAACAGAAAAACAAATGCCAAAATCGTTGGCAAATAAACGAGAGACGAGGAGCAAGGAACAAGGAACGAGAATTCCACGATTTCCCAGCCATTTCCCCCCAATCCATTTCCATTTCCCCCCTTGGAGCTGTTTGTCTTTGCCTTTATCCTGAGTTCCGAGTCCTTTGTTTGGCTAGCATTTCATCGCATGTTTCTTCTGTATTCTCTCTCTGGCATGTGCCTTGTGCCGTCGTCCTTCAGGTGGTTCAAGGAGGAGAACGAGCAGCTGCTGCCGCTGCAGCTCAGCGAACGCATCACCATCGTGTCCGCCGGATTGCTGAAAATCACCAAGGTGCGTAGGCTCCTCCTGCAGACCGGAGGGAAACCCCCCACCCAGCTCCCTGCTGATTGCCAATTGATTTCATCCATTGCAGGCACGTCTCGAGGATAGTGGAAAATATTTGTGCTGGGTGAACAATACGGCTGGCGAGGAGACCATCCAAGTGTCGCTAACGGTGACAGGTGAGTGTGTCTCTCTGTCTGTCTGTCTGTCTGTCTGTCTGTCTTTGGGGGGAAGGGAAGGGGAAGGATATACATCAGATAGATTGAGACTACGACTACCCTTCATCCCACATATCTGCAGCTCCTCTGACGGCCCATCTGCAGCCACAGGTGCAGACGGTAGATGTCGATAAGGATGCGCAATTCCAATGCATTGTCTCTGGCCATCCGGTGCACGATGTGAACTGGTTGCACGATGGCAAGCCCATACTGAGGGACAATCGTGTGGAGGTAAGACCACATTCCACCTCTCTTTCTCTCTCTCTCTCTCTCTCTCTGGCACATTTCCTTTATAAATGCAATCATTCATCTCTCCTCACACAGATCCTCACCGATCCGCCACGTTTGATCATCAAGAAGGTGCAGAAGGAGGATCCTGGAATGTATCAGTGCTTTGTCTCCAATGAATGGGAACAAATCCAGTCGACGGCCGAGCTCCAGCTGGGCGGTACGTACTACGTAGTATCATATCGCGAACACAGTTGTTCTAATTAATTTCCCATCGAGATGGCTATTAATAACCACTTATGACCGCACAGCACACAACCGCACACTCCTCCTCCTCCACCTCCTCCTACATCTCAATCAGCAGCGTAATTTCCTCCGTCGAGAGTGAATGCCATTCCTCCCCCTACTGACGACCGCAGACCGCACAAATAAATGTTTGTCATAATTGCATTTCATTATTTTCTAATTTAGCAAATTGCTAACATTTTTCAACGAGCTAGAGAGTGCCAGGGAGGAGTGCCAGGATACTACCCACAACAAATCACAGTGGAGCAGGCAGCAACAATGGGAGTAGAGGCTGCCCATAAAACGCAGCGACGACGACTTAATTTTATTACCAGCACTAAAAATCTAGCCGCAGACACTAAACACAGCCACAGCGGGGGTGTGCCATGGGGGCGGGGCGGCAGGACATTGTATCGTTTAGCAGCCTTAGGGACATACATACATACATATGTACAATCATTCGCACAGTGGTACAGATGATTGGAGGTTTATGCGTGGCCCAAAAAGCGATTCAGAAGGATCCTTAATGGAGGGAATGTTCACGAAGTTTATGGAATGATTTTTATATTTTTATATACATACGCCGCCAATTTAAGTTTCTCATAGACTTATACAGGAAAAGAATACATACACCACTTTTCAATGGGGATATCTTCCATCAAACACCATGCCTCCGATTGAGCATTTCCGCATTGAAATTGTTTCCTCTATTTGCCGTACTTTATCGCGATATCTTATCGCGTATAAACATCACAGCAGCAGGGGCAGCAGGAGCGGGGCAGCAGGAGCGGGGCAGGAGCAGCGGGGACAGCAGCAGACACATTCGCGCTTTGTCGCTTTGGCAACATTTCGTGATTTGCTTTTTGGGCGCAAACGGAAATTGATTTCGATATATTATTGGCATGCTTCGCACACAGTTCGTTGGTGCAGAGAATGCGGGGCGGCATGGGGGCGGCATGGGGGCTGCGGGGACAGCCAGGAAGAGGAAACGCTGCTTTCTTTTCGCCTTTCGGTGTTAAAGGCCCATCCCATCCACCCCTCCACCCCTCCACCGCCACGATACCCGCCACATGCTAGAGGGAAAACCCAAGCGCCATTAAGCGGCCGGATATGGCAGCAATTGTGTCAACGCTGCAGCTGTATGTGTGTGTTTGTGTGTGTGTGTGCGCGAGTATCTGTGTGTGCGTGTGTTTGAGTGAGCAAATAAATATGGTATGGCAGCTTATAACTGAGAATGTCAGGCGACATGATGATATGCGATGACTATCTCCTAGCCGAGAAATCCATTGCATTGCGCCGAAAAAAGGAAGAAAAGGAAATCGATACAATTTTCATCAGCTGGATAACATTTGCTGGCTTGTCAAATGCATTTTCCGTTTTTGCCTTGGCAAAGGAAAAGCGAAGCGAAGCGAGGCGAAGGGAAAGCCAAAGGAAAACGAATGGAAACTAAGGAAATGCAATGGTTGGGGTTGGGGACACAAGTGCGAATCTGGTTTTGGCTCTGGGGGAAAGATTCAATAGAGAGATGGAGTGGTGTCGGTGCCCCAAGCAGATGGGTATTTGGGGTTTAAGGGTTTTAAAGAAAGGATAGGGCGAGGGATAGGGATAGACTTTTCATTAGAATTAAAAAGTGTAACCATCATCAAAGATCATCATCACATAGGGCACAGAGGAAAGCCTTTTTCCATCATTAACGAAACTCCTCTTCCTCACTCTCTCTCTCTCTCTCTTCATTTGAGCAGAGTTCTAAATTCTTCTCCTGTCTCTTCTTCCTTTTGTTTCTGTTCATTTTAGATGCTTCCCCGGAACTACTTTATTGGTTTTCGGAGCAGACGCTGCAGCCGGGACCGACGGTATCACTGAAGTGCGTTGCCACCGGAAATCCACTGCCGCAATTTACATGGTCTCTGGACGGATTTCCGGTAAGTTAAGCCACCAAACTCCGCCGCAACTTGAGACCCGGATCGCCCCCCTCATTTAGCAAGTCATAGCGATGGCAGG
Source organism: Drosophila helvetica (assembly GCA_963969585.1). Classification (NCBI taxonomy): domain Eukaryota; kingdom Metazoa; phylum Arthropoda; class Insecta; order Diptera; family Drosophilidae; genus Drosophila; species Drosophila helvetica. Next base: position 61,820,765 of record OZ018401.1, read on the forward strand.
AGGCGGAAATGCAGGCAGGCAGGCAGGCAGCGTTTCCGTTTCCGCTGCTAAGAAGTTGCCACAGTGCCCAAATATTCGGGCATTGAGCAGAGGCTGAGCAGAGATATTTGTCACAGTTACAGTTACAGCTATCGCTGCTCATCTCTGACTTGCCCCCTCTGGCCACCCCTTTGGGAACCGAGAGAACATGCATAAATGTTTTAGGAACCCCTCAAGCCCCTCTCACAGAGCCGAAACCCCTCTTGATAGCCAGGGCTCTAGTGCATACTTGGGATTCCCAAGCTTTTGGTTTTCCTTTTCCTTTGCTTTTGGTTTTTCATTTCCCCTTTTTGCTTTTTGAAGGCACTCGAATTTTTCGTTTTCTAAGAAGAATTTCTGTTGCCTTTTTTTTGCCAAGGATTTATTTCGTTTATTTGCATAAATTTTCATTTTCTTTGGAGCTTTTTTCCCCACTTCCACTTGCACACCCCATACTCCACACCCACCCTCTGCTTGCCTCTCCTTGCTGTGTTTTTCGTCTCTCAAGGCTTTCCACTTTTACGTAGTGCAAATTTTATGCAATTTCAATCAATTCGATTTACATGAATTTTTCATTTTACCTCCGCTTCAATCTGCAATCTGCTCTCTGATTTCACCAGCAACTGGAGAGTGTAGAGAGTGGAGAGTGTAGAGAGTGTAGAGTGGAGAATGTTTTGCTAATTGGACCACTTTGATAACGTGTTCCTTTAACCACTCCACTCCACAGATTCCAGACAGCTCGCGCTTTTTAGTGGGTCAATATGTTACCATCCACGACGATGTCATCAGCCACGTGAATATATCAAATGTCAAGGAGGAGGACGGCGGCGAGTACACCTGCACGGCCCAGAATGCCATTGGCAAGTGAGTAGAAGCGACAGCCACATCCACAGCCACAGCCACAGCCTCTGCAGCTGCAGCTGCCACAGTACGAGTATCAATTCCATAAATAAAACACAGAGGCCTCTACCCCGATAAAAAGCATTTCCATGCTAAATCATAAATTTAGTTGTGGCATAGGGAAAAATGGAAACAGAAAACAAAAAAAAAACAAGTGGAAATAGAGACTGCGACTGCGACTGGGAACGGGAATGGGAATGGGAATGGGACTGCGGCTGGCATTGTTTGCAGGCAGACGAGCGACATAAAATCCAAACAATTTGCTGAGGCAGCCGTAAGGCAACTGTTGGCGGGGGGGTTTTCAGATATCACATAGTTAGGGATGGTAAGACAGAATCAGGCACGAGCATTCCCCAAAATATTGATTTAAGTTAAAGCTTAAGCTTGAGCTGTAAAGAATGCTTTTGCTTCGCATATTCACTTGCAGATAAGGGAAGATCATTTTAGATTACGTACATGTAGATAATCCTACAGATTATAACAGATCCTCCATTATCAGATCGTGCATATTGGCGTATTGTGAACTTTGATTCTAGTGAAATTTGGACAGATAATTTCAGATTACGTATACGTAGAAAATCGCCAAAGATGGTGGGGGATTGCTCTGGCTTTCAGATATAATGTACATTACATGTATAATTCCCTACACATAAGTGTATATCTTCCAGTATCAGGATCATGCAGGAATATCCTGAACTTGGATTCTAGTTGAATATAGATCTTTTAAGAGTGCATGGCATTGCGTTGGTTATTGCATTGAATTCAAGTCAGAAAACAAAACACGCTTCCATCTCCATCTCCAGTTCAGCTCCAAACATTTCCCTATATTCACATTTATTTTTTTTATGCATGTACTCCCTTCCTTAGGGTCTCGCATAGCGCCAAAGTGAACATCTATGGATTGCCTTACATACGCGAAATGCCAAAAATAACTGGAATCTCTGGCTCTGATTTGATTGTTAAATGTCCCGTGGCTGGTTATCCCATCGATAAAATACACTGGGAGCGAGGTAAGCATCACATACTGCTATATATAGTATATCTTTATGGCTCTCTCTACTATACATACATAAAACATATATATACATATATATATGTATACCCGCATGCTATGGCTATGTTTGCAAATATATTTGGTTTCCTTTTTGGTCATTTCGTGATTTCTCTTTATGGTTATTTGCCTTTTGGCGAGATAGTTGTTGTTTGTTATTAAAAATTGTATGTTTGTTATTGCGCATATCAGTGAAAATTATTAAAACTACAGAATGAACGCCGCTTCTGATACTGCTACTGCTACTGCTACTCGTATTCGTGTTCGTGTTCGTATTCATATTCGTACTTTTTTCTGACAGTCTGTTTTTCTTTGACTTTTTAAGCGAAATAAATTTAAAATATATACAGTGGTTGTTGTGTGTGTGTCAACATGAATTCGTGTTTATTATAGCAAAAATTGCCAAAAAGCACAATAATCATCATAAATACAGGAGACGAGGCCCATAAACAGAGACTGTGAGAGGAATACTCTTGGAATTGTCTGCATACTATATTTGGTTGATGAAATAAATTTAAAGGCTTAGATTCGATTCTGAAACAGAAAAGACACAAAGGCGGAAGGATAACTTTGAAGATGATACGAATATATTTACCATATATGTACATATGTATATAAACAGTAGGAAGGTAGATTAATGCACAAATATATACATACATATGTATATGGACAGATGTATGAGTAAATGGAAAGTAAGACTGGGAGATAAAACGCCATAGTAAAAAAAAAACACAATCATATTTAAATTAAAAATTCAGTTTAAATAGAATTCATTGGGATTTAAATAACATCTTTTTAATACGGCCCATATTTAATAGAAATCTAAAACACCTTAAAATAAATATATTATATTCAGGAAGGAAATTTGTTGAATTGAAATATACAAATATTTCATTTCAATTTTAAATATTAAATGCAAAATGTAAGTGAATAATGGCATAAATATTTAAATCTAAGTAAAACTATTCGGGTCTCCTTTTTCTCAGGGTATAGATACATAATAAGATAGATGGATGAATAATTCGAAAGCTATATATCTACTATATGTAGCTGGGAAAAGATAGATGAGATTTGTACATGAGTATAGATAGATATACTATATATCTAGATCTAGCTGAATCCACGTACATAAGTATTCAGATATTAAGATATTTCTCCTTAGGTGGGCTTTTATTTACGTACTTTTAAGTTCTCAGCAAAAGCGGCTCGTTCTGTTCTGGTCTTTTGTGAGTGTATGCAAATAAATTAAGCATGCCAAAAACACAAACAAAAAAAATAAAAATAAATTCAAAAAGTGCCATATAGCCATAAAGTCATAAATCGCATAACTTTGTTTTATGTGAGTCCCCAAATTAATTGCCAACGCCTTTGGTACGCTCTCTACCTCTCTTCCTGCTGCTGCTCCTGCTCGTGCTCCTGCTCCTGCTTGTGCTCCTGTGGTTCCTCCTGGTCTCTTGCTCGTTCCGTTCCGGGAAGATGGCCAAACGTTGCCCATAAATCGCCGACAGCGTGCCTACAACAATGGCACCTTAATTATCGAGCAACTGCAGCGCCTGGAGGATGCGGGCACGTACACGTGCATGGCACAGAACAAACAGAAGCAGACCTCGCGGCGCAACGTGGAGATCCAAGTGCTGGGTGAGTACTACTACTACTACTACTACTACTAGTGTGGCTCTGGCTCTGGCTCTGGCTTTGGCGAGATGTTTTCCCAATATTTAAAATTAGAAAGTGGCCGAAGAGAGAGAGCGAGAGAGAGAGAGAGAGGAGAGCTCTATCCACTCCATCCTCTATGCGGAGATGCAGCCGGCGTAGTCCTGGAGCCGTAGTCGGAGCTGGAACTGCTACAATGAAACTATTCCAATTAGACTGGCGAAACGAAACTATGCAGCCGCAACAGCAGCCACAGCCACAGCTGCCACAGCTGGCAACTATTTTCCCAGTTAATGCACATGCAGGCGGCGGTTGGATGGATAGTGGGTGGATAGTGGGTGGCCAGTGGGTGGCCCACAATGGAGTCATTGACTTTTGTGTTCTGTCTGCGGCGGCTCTGCTGCCTCCACGTTTCACTCTTTATAATAATTTACTCGGCTGCATCAGCAGCAGCAACAGCAGCAGCAACAGCAGCTGTTGCTAAGCCGCAAGTTGCATTGATGGCAGTGCCACGCCCCCGCTGCCACTGCCACTGCCACTAACAGTTGCATCCTTGATTATCAGACTCTCGACGGGTTTTGTGCTTAAGCCCAACTACTCCGGCAATTGTAAATGAGAAATGTTGCATGGTTTATGGGTTTATGGTTTCCTCATGGATTCATTCCATCCCGCCCACAGTGCCACCGAAAATTATGCCCATCCAGGCGATGACGAACATGCTGCGGGAGGGGATGCGAGCGGCCATCTCCTGCCAGATCCTGGAGGGAGATCTGCCCGTCAGCTTTCGCTGGGAACGCAATGGCAAGCCCCTGATTGGAACTGGGTGAGTCTTTCGGACATTCAAAAATGTACCTACGTATTCTTTCGAATCTGTAGCTCTGTTCGTTCCATTTCCATTCCCTCTCCCAGCAACGAGGTATTTCGTCGTTTGGATGAGTACTCGGCCAGCCTCGTCATCGAGCACATTACCTCGGATCATTCCGGGAATTACACCTGTATCGCTGGCAATGTGGCGGGCACCGAGCGCTTCACTGTGCCCCTGACCGTGAACGTGCCGCCCAAGTGGATATTGGAGCCAAAGGACTCGAGTGCCCAGGCGGGAGCGGATGTCCTGCTGAACTGCCAGGCCTCGGGCTATCCCAAGCCCACCATCACCTGGAAGAAGGCCATTGGACCGACGCCAGGCGAATACAAGGACTTCCTGTACGAGCCCACCGTGCAGCTCTTCCCCAATGGCACCATATACTTCAAGAAGATCAGCAAGGAGTCGCAGGGGCACTTTCTCTGCGAGGCCAAGAACAACATTGGCTCTGGCGTCAGCAAAGTAATCTTTCTCAAAGTGAATGGTGGGTATCCCAGTCTCCTCCCAGTCCTCCCAATCCTCTGTATTCTCTGTATGTATCTCCCTCTCCTTCTCTTCTCTTCTCTTCTCTTCAATTCTCTTCTCCTCTCTAGTTCCCGCTCACTTTCAAACGAAAACGAAACAAATCTCGGTGGCCAAGGGCAAACAGGTCCATGTGCAGTGCAATGTGCAGGGCGACAATCCCATCGACTTCAAATGGAAAATCCAGGCAACGCAACAGTATCTTGACGAGTCGCTGGATTCCCGGTAAGAGTGGGGTTGTTTTCCTACCTCCCTCCCTCCCTCCATCCCACCCCGTCAATCTAGAGCCAGGGACTACTTTCTCCCATTCCTGCGACGTCTGCGTGTCTGGCGAAATCAATTCCAAGTCGATTGCAAACAACAAATTGCTTTTAATTAAAATAGTTCTCTGTCGGGGGGCTGGTTACGGTTTGTAGGGATTGGAATTGGCACCGCGACTGGGACTGGGACTGGGGTTGGGTTTCCGAGACTGGGATTTCAGATTGGGGCAACCGATTGAGAGGAAAGATACTTCGGGGGCCAAGGCCTAAATCAATTTTCACCAAGAGTCTCATGTGTGGTGTGTCTCATATTCTTGGAATGAGATTCAGAACTTTTGATATTCCGAGATCTAATCAATTTTGTTGTGCCCAGTCCCGCCCCGCCCCGCCTCGCTTCCCCCAATACGAGGTACAGTACCGTACCCTTCTCTAAAGATGGCTGTAACTTCGGCTTGCCGATGCGCCATTTTCACTAGCGATTTTCCTTTAGCAAAAGCCTAAGAAGCACAGCTCTGGTTTCCCCCCACACCGCCCCCCCCCCACAGCATACTTGTCGAGTACTATTTGTGTATCGTAAGTGTTTTAATGTATGTGTATTTCCGGCTTTCTCTTTTCTTCCTTTCCCCCCTCCACCTGCCACATGCCACCCGTGCCCGTGCCCGTGTGCCTGCCGCTGCCGCCGCCGCCGCCTTCTGCTCGACAAACAACAACTGAATGCATGCGCGTTTTATTTATTTATGCCATTTGCACACGCACACTATATGTGTGTCTCTGTGCCTGTCTATGTGTGTGTGTGTGTATTTCGGCCTCGTACGTCTTCGTCTTTGTCAACAAAACTACAACAACTGTGACTGCTGCTGCCGCTGCTGCCGCTGCTGCTGCTGCTGCTGCAACGTGGAAAACATTGTTATAAAATTGCATTGCATCGCTCACGTTGCGCAAACACGTATCCACCGTACACATTCTCGTATCCTCGCATCTCTCTCGTATCCTGGTATCCTGGTATCTGGTTCTGTCCCATCGTTTGCATGTGTCGTCGTTGTATCTCTTAAATGCATTTACTTGCATATAAATCACACACAAACACACACACGCACACACAGCTACACAATAAGAGATCAAGTGCTTGACGATGGCATGGTCTCCGAATTGGGCATTTCGCACACATATCGCCAGGACACGGGCATTTATATCTGTCAGGCGAGCAATGCATTCGGACAGGTAAGTCACAGAACACAGCGCCAGAGAGATGTGGAACTGGAACTGCAACTGGAAATGGGAACGGGAACGGGCTGACTGGCACTGTCACTGTCACTGGCACTAGCACTGGCACTGGCACTGCCCTCTAAGTGATATTATTATGTATCGAATTGACTTTAATCAAACTGTCGCCCGAGCTCCATTGCGATCGGAAAATGCTCTACTTTGTACGACTACTGCGTTTAGTAGAACTGTAATAAATCACATCTCCTCCATTCAAGCGGAAAGTCTGCTGCAAGTTGCCAGGCTGCCAGGCTGCCAGGCTGTCAGGACTGCCAGTCCAATCCCATCTCCCATTTCTGTTTGACCCTAATTTATGGCTATTTGAATGAGAGTCGAAAAGCAGCAGCAGCAGCTGCTGTCATGTCTGGCTAAGAGTGGGCTACTTACACGCTCTTTCAATTCAATTCGATCCAAAACAGGATGAAATGTCCATTCAGCTCATTGTCCAGGAGGTGCCCGAACAGCCCAAGAACCTCCGGATCAACTCGCAGCAGTCGCGCAGTCTGCAGCTCACCTGGAGCCAGCCCTTTGCTGGCAACAGTCCCATCGAGGAATACCACATTTACTACAAGCAAATATCAGGTGGGAAAAGCCTGTCCCCGTCCCCTCCATATGAATCCCTCACTATTTGAATAAGTTTTTGTGGCAGATATTTGGCAGAATGCCGAGCACATCACCATCACCGGTGCCCAGACGGTGGTCAACATCCAGCAGCTGCGTCCCGCCAAGGCCTACCACATACGCATGTCGGCGGAGAACAAGCTGGGCGCCTCCGAGTTCTCGGAAGTGGTGCAGGTGACCACGCTGGAGGAGGTGCCCTCGGGACCGCCGCTGGCCGTGCGAGCCGAGGCCAAGAGCTCCACCGAGATCTCTGTCAGCTGGGATGCCCCCGAGCGGGATCACTGGAACGGCATCCTGCTCGGCTACTATGTGGGCTACCAGATGTCGCTCACGCCCGAGGACAAGGAGGTCAATCCCACGCAGGGTTTCAGCTTCAAGACCGTGGAGGTGCGCTCCCATTTCGGCGGCGAGACGGTCCTCAGCAACCTGAACAAGTTCACCCAGTACCATGTGATTGTCCAGGCCTACACCAGCCAGGGCAGTGGTCCTCCCAGCAAGGAAATTGCCGTGCAAACAATGGAGGATGGTAAGAGTCGGGTGAAACACGGACACGGACACGGACATGGGGCTGTGGTCCGGTCCGGTCTGGTCTGGTCTGTCTGCTGGCATACATTGATTGGATTTGTTAATTGCCCGTGCACAAAATCTGACCCCAGACCAGGTCCAGGTCCACGTCCAGGTCCCCAGCGTGCTGCTGCTGCTACCACCAGCGGCAGCGGGGGCAGCGCTGTTTGGGGGTTGGCGCCCTGCAGTCTGGGAAAAAACGTTTAATAAACTTTTCCCTCTCGTTTATACCCACCTCCTTTCCGCCCGCCCTGAATCGCCTTGCAGTTCCCTCATCGCCGCCAGAGTCGCCGCAGTGCGATGTCCTCGGCTCCACATCGATTTACATCACCTGGTCACCGCCGGACATTGACGGACAAAATGGCAAAATCAAGGGCTACAAAGTGTTTTACATATCGATCGATGAGCTCTACGGTAAGGTGTTCATTTCTTTTTTTAAACCATTTCCTACATTCTATATACGTATGTGTTTTGAGTATGCTATTGGGCTTGAATGTATCCTTGCCAAAAGATTACAGATAGCAGAAGCCTTCAAGTTGGACTACCAGTCGAATACGAAGTGAGACTTGAGATATAGAAGGTTCAGAGTCAAGAGAATAATGCGAGCGATTGAGCATTGCCACAGTTATATGCAAGGAAATCAATTATATTTTTAATCACAAAAGCTGTGATACATATAATATGATTAGCGATTGTCATACCTTGTTCGAAAGGAAAGAACGAAGGCTATCCATTAAAAAATATGAACTTATCCACGTGCCGCAAAGGCTGTCCAAGTTTCAGCCAACTTATGGCAACGGAACAGCTTCCGACTCCAGCTTTTCCAACTTGAGCATCTCATAACTCGAACTACGTGACTCCCGGGCTCTTTAGAGCTCGGAAACATCTGCAGAATGACCCAAGTGGCACTGGGATTTCGTTGCATTTATGCAACAGCATCATCATCATCATCATCGTCGTCATCATTGACCATTGGGTCGATTACGAGTGCTGTGGCATGTACCTACCTCAGCATTCCGGCATTCTGGCATTCCGGAAGGGAATGTTATGTGGCCGGCCAGCTTCTGGCCTTCTTCCTTCTGCGATTTATGACACTTTTCAATTAATTAGCCCACTTCATGGTCCTCATATTTCCAATCAGCGCTAATTGTTCTCGTTCTCTTTCTCGTTTCTGTATTTCTGTATCCCTGTATCCCATCCCTCTCGTCCTCGTAACGCTCACACATGCTCAGAGACCGATCCGGAGGTTGTCAAGTCAACAAATCAATACGTCACCATCGAGAATCTGCGCAAATACACAAACTACACGGTCTGGGTTTTGGCTTACACCAAAGTAGGCGATGGCATGAAAACCAAACCGTTTTATTGCCGCACCCACGAGGATGGTAAGTGGCATTCGGTTCAATGAACGCAAACGAGGTGCGGCGTCACTGCCACCCCCCTATCATGCCCCCTATCATACCCCCCTATCATACACCCCTATCACACCCCCCTCCATCATACCTCATTCGATGTCGTTGCCTCGCTTGCAATTTTCATGAAGAGAGAGCTTTATATATTCATGCACATATATTTATTTCTGGCGCCTTTCATTGCATTCGTGGAATGGAATGGAAATGCAGTGCCCTCCGCCCCGCAGGCAATCAAGGCGATACCCGCCTCGAGCACGAAAATCATCATATCCTGGCTGCCCCCGGACCTGCCCAATGGTGACATCGTAAGTAGACACTATCTGTGGCACCCTTGTCCCTGTCCCTCTCCCTGTCCCTGTCCCTGCCTCTGCCCTCTACCACGCCTAATTAGGCGACAGTTCATGGTAGAGCTACAGCTCACACACCCTCGCACACATTTCCTTCTGCAGACGGGCTACACCTTTTACATGTCCATGCTGGAGGGTGGCCGAGAGGAAGGCACCCACAAGAGACTGCTCGGACCCTATGTGGAAATGCACGAGACGGTCCGCACCCAGGAGTCGGCCACGTACCAGTTCTGGCTGACCGCCTCCACGAAGATGGGCGAGGGCGAGAAGACGCAGGTGGTGACAGTGCCGCCGAACAACAAGGTGCCCGCTCGCATTGTGTCCTTCAGCCAGAGGATTGTCACGCCCTGGAAGGAGCACCTGGAGCTGCCATGCCGCAAGGTGGGGGCCCCGGCACCGGTGACAATCTGGCGCCAGGACGGCCACAACATGGAGACGAGTGCTCGGAAGACCATCGCCAAGAACGGGACACTGTACATGAAGGAGTGCCAGGCGAGTGATGCCGGCAACTACACGTGCAGCGTGGAGAACACCTGGGGCAAGGACGAGATCGTGTACAACATTGTGGTGAAGGTGCCGCCTGAGGCGCCCAATCTGACGGTGATCAATGCCTACACGGACAGCCTGCACCTGGAGTGGATGGACAACAGCCATGGCGGCAGCCCCATCCTGGGCTACGTGATCAACTACAAGCGGGACAACGGCGACTGGGAGGAGCTGCAGGTGGATGCCAAGACCACCTCCCATCTGCTCAGCAATCTCTGGTGCGGCACCCGCTACCAGCTGTACATCACGGCCTACAACAAGATCGGCACCGGGCTGCCCTGCGACATCGTCAACTCCTACACCAAAGGCAATCCGCCCGTACAGCCGAAGCACTCGCAAATGATCACCAACAACTCGACGAGCGTCACCTGCTGGCTGGACTCCTGGGGGGATGGCGGCTGTGGCATCCTCTACTTCATGATCGAGTCGCGTATCTACGGCAGATCATCTTGGAACGTGGTCTCCAATCATATCCCTCCCACGGAGAGGATCTACACGGTCAGCGATCTGATTCCCGGCACCAAATATCAACTGAAGGTCACAGCCCACAATAATGCGGGATCCACGACGGCCATTTACAACTTTACCACTCTCTCCCCTCAAGGAGGTATGCCCCACAATGGTGCTCATCGCGGAGTAGTGTCTTTCAGTACAATCTCTCCTCCTTTCAGTACTCTACAACAATGATCACTCCACGCCTGTCTCGCACCTGAGCGATCTGCCGTTCTATGCGAACTTCAAGCTGCTGCTTCCCATCTGCGTCTCCCTGCTCATGCTGCTGGCCCTCATCGGAGCTGCTCTCTTTCTTCGCAAGAGAAGTATGTCGAGTCTGGGTGGGAGCTCTATAAGCGACCGGTGACTGATAATTGTAATCTCCAACAGAACTCAACAACCAGGCCCGCCTGGCCAGCTCTTCCATGTCGGAGTCGCCATCGCTGGCCAACCTACAGAACAAACAGAACCGGGATCAGCAGTATCTGGCAGTGCGTTGCAATCCGGGTACTTCGCAGCCCCGCGGCTCCAACTCCAACGATTCGGGCAGCTTTGGCAAGGCGGAGGGCAACGAGTACATCGAAGATATCTGTCCCTATGCCACTTTTCAGCTGAACAAACAGACCTACAGCGAGAGCTCCTACAGCGGCAATGTCTATAGCGGTCCGTACCACTCGGTGCGCGGATCCTTTGTCTACCACGATGTCAAGCCGGAGAGCTATCATGTGAGTGGGTGGATGTGGTGGACTAATGAGTGAAGTAGTATTCTTAATGCTGAATTGTATCCATCCAATCTCTAGTCCAAGGAGCCGGAGTATACAAAGGTGCGCCGAAAAGTGGGCCGCCTCCGGGATCCCCATTCAGAGAGTCAAGGTATGGATTCATTTTCATTCCCTCCCTCTCGCTCTCACGTATCACGAGCCCACATTCCCAGCCCCCAGCCACCAGGTTTAGCATTAGCTTTAAGCCAAATTGAATCATTGTTCGCCACCTCATATGATCATCCCCCATGATCCGCTGTTGTCCTTATTTAACTCATCTCTTTCTCATTGCTCTCAACGTTCTCTCCATTCCGCACATTCAAACCAAAACCAAAACAAAACCAAACCAAACCTCATCTCGATAAACAAAACCAACAAACAACGTACAACTCCATCGATCGTACTAAACTTTTAGAATCGGACAATCCAGGTTCCACAGATTCCGAAGTTAGGAAAATCCTAACGCTTCACATACCAATTACAGAATATGACACACTCGGCTCCGAGTCCGACAATGATGTGTCTGCACGCGCTCTAAACTCGGCCAAGTATCGCGCCCAACGGGGTGAGTGCTCGTCTGCGTCCTTGAATCGCCCCATTTACAGATCGATCCTCCATTACTGAACATTAGATACCCAAGATGAGACCTCGTCCTCATCGGAGACGACACCCACTAGCATGACCCGGAAGTCAAAGCCACCGTTTGCAGCCCGAAAGCCGGGAAAGCCCGGCACCAGCGGCAAGCGGCACGTGCGAAGTTCCAGCGGCTATTCGAGCCACAATGAAGAAACTACTTTTAGGTAAGCCAGCCATCGTCCCGAGTCGAATGTTAGCTGTTTCCGCTATATGTAGTACATAATTAGAACCCTGTACGTTTAGCATATCCAACTATCCACCAAACTATCAGGACCACATAAATCCACCAGCTCGTTTTTCGGATGCCAACGAGAAGTCAAAGACACAGACGTCGCCACGTATGCGTGCCAATCAGAAACTACAGCGGGAAGCCTTCCAGATCAATGTCTAAGGCCCTAAAGCATGAATGGATCTAGTCTTAGAGATAATACACATATATATATATATACCTATATATATAGTATATATATAATTATTGAGGATCTGTATAAACGAATACAAATAATAATTGCGTTAACGAAACGAAACGAAAATTGTAAAATTTGTTTTAAAATCCACCCAAGACAAGACAGACCAGACTTTGGCGCCCACTTCCAAAAACTGAACTTATATTATAAAAAAAAAAAAAAAACGTACAACTCCAAAGCAACAAATATCTTTCAACTATTTACAACAAGAAGAGCAAACAAAGCAAGAAAATGGCAGCAAGAGACAGATGGGAGAATGAATATTTGAAATTTTCGAGTGGATTTTGATTTTCAACGAACGATCAGATCAGAAACAGCACGAAAAATAAACCATAAGACTTATTTACACACTGATTATGCTTAGTTGAACTTGAGTAACAAAAAAAAAAATAAAATAAAAGCTGCATGAATACGAGTACTATACATAACCAACGTACATACATACATCTAAAATAAGTTGATGCAGAAAACATATAATTAAATTAAAATAAATTAAATTAATGTTATAGGTCCTAAATTAGGCATTTAATGTAGGAGAGAAGAGAAGGAACTGCGGCAGGCCGCAGATCAGAGAGTGCTCTGCAGACAGCCGCAAGAAACGAAACGAAGCTAAACGAAACGAAGAGAAAGTAGAACGAAAGAATACCATGGCAGAGCATGATCAAGTCGGATTAAACTTATATGTATGTATTGTAATACTAAACACTATAAACGATGAGCCATTGCGCTAACTGCAGAATTCTTTGCATTTGTAGTAAATTATAAAATTATGGGCATTTCGTTGAACTGAATTGTTTGTTTAAACCACTTTTTGCGTCAGTTTGTAAGTGTACTTGACAACTGTTAGCTAGTTATTTAAATGAATTTAATTGATTTACGGGAGAAATACAATACAATACACAATATATGTAATACCGAATGCATTCAGATAGTTTATGAAACTGTTGTAAATAGCTAAGCGTCATACAATTAATTCTACACAAAGCGTACGAGTATTATATACGAATATCAGCATAAATGTTAGTGGAAGGACACATTACAAAACAAAGCAAAAAAAGAACAAAGAACAAAGAACAAACAAAAAGCCAAAGTCGTAACCAGCATGCATTTCCATAAGCCGAACAACCTAAGCAGCCGCTCAAAAGACATCTACTAACTAACTACGGAACTACTACGGAAACACGGAACCCAGGCGAACCAAAAGATATAGCCGAATATTTGCCAAACAGACAAGACAGACTGACAGACAGAGAGACACAGACACTGCTCTTGTACCATACATGCGATTATAGTATATCTATTTTGCAATAGCTACAACGACAAAACCAGAAACCAAGCAAACAAAAACAATACATGACAATATGACACAACAAATACATAAATACGCGTACATATAAAAATACATTAACGAAAATGAATACGAGTAAAACCAAAGATCATGGATAAAAACTTATAAAGTTGAAGTTGAATTAGAACATTGAGAACACATTTGGCCACGGCAACAAAAGGCAACTCTTCAGACTGCACTTTAAATGAAAATAAAAAGCAAAAGCTAACCTGTAGGCATTTACTTGGTTGTAAATTGATTCAAACGTTGCGGAATTAAAACTCTTAAGCATAAACCAGTTGTAAAATTACACACTAAAACGATTCTTCTAAAACAGCACAACAGTTTATGTACATTGAAATGTGAAAAACAATGAAAAACTTCAAGGCAAAATACATGACATGACTTATGATAAAAACCAAACCAGAAACGGCCTTTTCTTTACATTTTTTGTTTTTTTGTTTGGAGATAACAATTTATCGCATTTATTTACACTTGACCGTTGAGTAAAACAGATGTGATTGCGGGATTTGCAATAGATATGGTACACCACAAAATACAAAAAAAAAGCCTCCTTACACACTACTTCTATTCGGACCTTATCCCCCACATCCTTGTTGTTTGCAATAGTTGCACTTAAAGCATTTTCATAAAGATATACACATGACAGATCGATAGTTTTCGGAACTAGAGCTATACAATGATTGTGTTTCACTTACACTTAACTTAGGGCTAGACACAGGACACATTAAATCTTAGTAGTGGTTTTTTCTTGATTACAAAAGGATGTTTACTCTAACATTTCGTTTACAGAACACACATAGGAGTACAGAAAGAGGCAAACACGTGTAAAACTCAGCTTGTTAGCATGTATAAAATTGGAGTTGGGTTCGGGTTTGGGATTGGGTTTGGGTTTTCTCGGATGTAGCAAAAACGATTCCAGAGGGGGCTTATCTGGTATCTTAAGGAATAACTCTAAGCTAAATACAGGATACGATTCAACTTTGATTGATTTTGATTGCTTTGTTGCTTATGGCAAATATCAGAACATAATCGGCTTGTCCTTGCACTGGTCTATTACATAGCCGGTGAAGCGCTTTAGAAACTTGGGATACTCGCGCTTGTACACAGCCCGTAGAGCACTCGCCGGCGCCCAGCCACCAGGATTCACTACAAATTTCAATAAACCAACACAAAATGCTTTAGAAAGATGTCAGCCGATATAGATACTGATAGGAATACATACCCACAGAGCAGTAGGTTATTTTGCAGGTTAAATCTTTGCGATTCAAAGGCTGACCCTTGACATAGTCATCGGGCAAGTGGGTTTGGCAGGCCAGTATGACGGTGAGGAAGATGCGCACGCATTTGCCATTCTTGGACTCCTGCTTGGCATACTCCGTGGAGTTGTTGCACACCACCCACATGTCCCGGGCACCCGGCTCGAGGTTGTCGGTGATTTTCCGCATATGCGACCAGAACTGTGCATCCCGCTGGCTGGCCGGCCAGATTCGTTTGTGGGTTTGCAGAAAGAGCAGAGTGTCTGCTGAGATTTTCTCCAGAATTGTGCAGTCTTCCAATGTGGCTTTTGTATAGAGGAATCATGAAAAGAGTTACAATTGTGGCAGAGTAGAGAAAGATAAACTGCAATACTCACTCTCCCAATCATTGCGGAACTCGGGCATAAAGAAGTAATGGCACATTTCGCGAGCTGTCACACCATGCACCGAGTGATAGGCCTTTAGCGGATCCATCACCAGACCATTGACCTCTTCCTCGCGTTTGTACATTTTAATTTCGCCCTCGTCCGCGAAGATTTGCCACCCATTGCCATCCTGGCCGACACCCTCGCGTGCATAGTGCAGTTGCTCCTTGCAAACGCGATCAATCTGTGAGACAAAATCCAATTAGTGAATCAATTATCAGAATCCATCGGCTGCTGGATTGTGCAATTTCCTGCCTTACCTCGGGCCACAGGGTATGGCACTTGGCCTCTGCACCGGTGCCGAACTCCTCGCGTGCCTCCTCACCCTCGGCCACCGCCTCGTGGGGCACATTCACCAGTGTCTGTGAGATTTGGGACTGCAGTTTCAGTTTGAAGCGCAGCTGCATATCCTCCTCGATTTTGTCCAGGCCCGTTTCAACAGCATCGAAGAACTCATCCTCCGGCAATGTGGAATGTGGTCCCTCCTGCAAGTGACGGAAGAAGTGACATCTCGATTAGCTAGGGGCACGATTCAAGTTTATCCAAAACATCTTCGAAGGTTCGTCCTAATTAATTTTAATGACGAGACCGCCTCTCTCAATCCAATTGGAATGAAACGAAACGTGCTTCGTATAAATTAATGGTCACCCGGCACAAGTGGTGCTGCCAAATGGTCCAACTAAATCCAATTTATGTTGTTTTTTCCCTAGACCTTTTTTTTGCGTTTGCGTCCCTAACCAGACAGCAGGCGGAGATTCTCGGCTGGCATGCGTAATTGAGCGAGCATAATGGCCACAAAGGCGCATCATTGTGTCATGAATACCCAAGCAGCAGCAGGCAGTCTGGAGTGTCTGGATTGTACAGTGAATAGTCTATAAAGGGGACACACTCTGAGATTGAGAAATGGAACTAGAAATCTTGCTAAATATTGAACCACTTCTATGCGGAAAGGGAAATAATTGGAAGGCATTTCAAATCGCTTCGGCATAGGCCTCACTGTACCCCCATTCTGACGTCTATAGACAAGGCGCGTGTTTACCCGGTACGGCAACAGGCGCGGAATAAATGCGGCGAATGGAATCTTTGGAAATAAATTGATATTTATTAATTAATGCAGACATGTGCGCGCGCCCCAGAGGCGATAAAATAAGCACACCCCCCCATAGGAGGAAGACAAGTGCATCGTACATCGGCAGCCACAAGAAAATAAAGAATACTATATAATCGTAATGTGGGCCATAGTTTAATGGCGATGAGGTCATTGCTAAACGAGTGCTTATCCCTGTGGCGCCGGATTGTCTCCTCTTACCAGACTCCTTCTCCTCCTCCTGTAATATTTTTGAATATACTCGCAGCACACGAAAGACCACAGAGGAAACCACGAAAAAAACAAAAAAAATTTAAGCGCGCAAAGTTTTCTCTCTTTTGGGTAAGAGAGAGTGCGAGAGAGAATGCGGCGAAAGCAAGCGGACGAGCGTCCAGGCAAATCCTTCCGTTTGGCGCAAGGACACGAAACAAACTGTTGCTGTTGGCCAAACTGAAAAGCCCTCCAACGGGCCAAAGCCAGATGGGGAGAGCTCACTGTGAGGGTGAGGATGAGGATGAGAGAAAAGCACTGAAAAAGCTTTAATGAAAAGGATTTGCTCGTATTTAAATAATAAATCAATGTGTGGGAGGTTTCGAGAGGGGTTCGGAGAGAGCACTCCTAATGGGAGGGTCAGGTTGGACCCACAAATGAGGGCAATTTGGTTTTGAAAGCAAACGCCCCGCCAACGTTTTATCTTTCGTTCCCGAGAAGCGGCGCGGAGTGGAGCGGAGCAGCTGTAGCACCTACCGTAATTTGTTTGACTTTTCCATTCTGAAAGCCAGAGCGCCAAAGAAATCGCACCGAGGGCATTTCAACTCAACTTTTGTTTGCGCGCTTATTTTCAGGTGCGTGCTGCGATTTTAGATTTGATTTTGGAGCTACCCAAAACGAGGCTTATAATTGGTTTTTCAATGCAACTGACAAAAGTTTCACAATCTGCACACAGATATTAAAACCACGACAAATATGAAGAAGAAACTGTTTCGTTTTGGTTGGGGTTTTGGGTTTGTTTGCTCGGCAAATTGGTTTATGATTGCTACGTGTTGGCGGCTCGATCGCTGACCGCGGACTGACCAACCATAAGCCATAAGCTACCAGCCATAAAGCGCGACAGGCGCGCAGCCAGGTTAACAGCGAGAGAAGAGCTTGGCTCAGAGAGAGATATGGGAGAGATGGAATACTCTATCTGTATTTTGAAAGAGAGAGCATATATGTAGGCCTAGAGTCCTACGTCAAAAGTAGAGCACGTAATTCCTGCTGCCTCATACTTGTCTCATTTATTACCTTCAATCAAAAACGGATATACCTCACTTCTGGTAAGTGCATTTCGATCATTTGTCAATCTCAATGACTACACTATTGGCTCATGGTAAATCTTCTGCAACATCAAACTGTCAATGCAAACCACTGAAACGGTCTGGACGCCCACTTTTTGCGCTTGAACAGTCGCCAAGTGAGCGAACGCCCCCCCTGCCCCGCAGAGACGCAGATATCTGATTGGGGTCTATCCATAAATATTGTTCCGATGCATATCCATAGTTGGGCAGTATATATTAATTGAATAGAACACGAAAATAACTCAATTATCGCGGAAATCAGAGAGAGATAGCCAATTAAACGGCAAAGGGATTGCATGCGGAGCGTTAGATTTGATCGGAACATGGGAAAATAAACATAACATTCTCCATTATTCAATCGGGAAATTGTTCGAAAAATAATACGGGCGTGTTCTACTTTCCGCACGTCTGATGAAATCCGTTGATACAACATCCAATCCGTACAACAAGAGAGTTTATTTTAAGACGAAGCGACGGGCGGGGCACGCAAATTGTTTCTCCTTCTCTGTTGCTGTTTCTGCTTCTGTTTCTGTCTCGCTCTGCCATGTTTGCATTCAGCATTCCGTGGCAGTGGGAACGTGTTTGGCCCGAATTGCTCTGACCGTGAACGCAATTCGGTCGGTTATTGTGTGCTAATCAAGGCAACGGCCATTGCCCACGTGGGCACACCGAACTGAAATTGTAAACTGAAACTCACCTCGAAATCTGGGCCAGGATATGATAGGCGTTTCAGCCTTTCGATTTCGTCCTTAGATCTCCTGCAATGAAACCCCCGAAAATGTGGCTTAGTTTTGAAATCGTATCGTTTTAAGGGAGCGGGTCAACCTACTTATTCTGCTCCTCCGAGCGACGGCGCTTATCAATTTCTCGCTCCAGTTTTCGCTTCCATGACTCATCGCTCTCGGCTATGATTTCCAGGCAATGTTGCAGGGTAGTCAGCACACCGGATGTTGTGGCCCGAAACGTGATAGATTCGCCCTTTTGGAATACAAGTGTGTTTGGTACATTCATGGCTATACGATTTCCAGGTATTTATTCCAGTTTACCTTGAAATCAATGCACTTGAGGCCATCGCCCAAGTCCAGTGGCTGGGGATTGCTCTTGTTCAGCTCCGAGCAGGCATCGAAGTAGCGCTGTAGCGTTTCTATTTGCCCGAAAAGAATGTCCTTGAAGGTCTCCAACTCCCCGACCTTCTCGCGCAAGTTGCGCTGGGTCTTCTTGAGGCTTCCGCCGCTAGTTAGCGAAATGGTGTTGGACTGCAGCGACATGGTGCTCCCATGCCGTCGCAGTGAGGTTGTGTCCGTGCTGCCAGTGTCCTCCTTATACAGCTGGAGCACCTCCACCCAATGCATGCGATCCTCGCTGGTCTCAGCACGCAGGCACCAGTTGTTCAAATTATTCACCACCACATCGAACCGCAGCTCGTCCGACTCGTGGGCCTGCAACAAGAGGGAACAATCATTCGAATCAGTGGCCATTGTTTGCTCGGAATTAGTGCGAATTACAGGAAGGGTCCCTCGCATGAGTCACCATTATATATATATGTATATATGGGTCGGTCTTGGCCGCTTCGACAGTATAAATAGATAAAGTATGGGCCACAAGTGCACACTCATTTCGAAACGCCCTCCGTCAACAACACACGCCCTCCTGTCAACACCCCCAACCAAAGACATTAATGTCCGGGCCCCTGAGGCCCTGTGCCCGTGTGTGTGGTGGCAGTCGGGCGGGCGGCTGGGGGGCACCCCACTTACATTGATGACTTCAATTTGGTCTATTTTCGTCGACGTTCGAGTATATCGCTGTCCAGGCAACGTTAATTGATTGCGCTGCATTGATTGCGTCGCTGGGAATGCCAGCGAGGAATTGGAATGGGAATAGAAATGGACATGGAATCAAGCCGGGGTCGTGGTCATCGGGGCGGTTTCGTTGGTTAATTTCACCGAAACACATGCGCGCACACACACACTCACGCCCATTACTTTTTTATTAGTTCAATTAAGAACACTTGCTGGGGCTCTCCGGCAGGCAAGTGACGAACCCTTCCTTACCTTAATGGTTGCCTTTGTCAGGCTGATGGCTCCGCGGCAGCCGAAATCTGACTCGGACTCGGATTTGTAGTAGGAGAGGGTGCCGTCTTTGAGGACAATGTAGCGTGGTTGCCAGCCGTAGATGTAGTTGGTCCACTTGCTCAGATAGCCGCGCAGCTCGATGCTGTTGTCCAGGTACTCCTCCTCCTCGGAGGCATCGCTCTGGGATCCAGCAGCCGCTTCGTTGCTGGATGGCGGCGATGTGGATTCCCCCGCCGCTACGATGGCCGTAGTCATAGCGCTGTTTGTCGTCACTACATCCATGCCGAAACTGAAGGCCGTTTAAGTTATCTATCAAACAGAAATATCTTAATCAGCAGGTTGCCGGAGCAGAGTAGATTAAAAATATATTGCGCCACGTCCGCGCAATGTAAACAACTACAACGCCGGCTCGTCAGCCAGCGTCGAATGGCAATTGAAAAAGCCACATCGTGATAATCCAATTCAATCATCATCAAACGCCTGACTCAGTCTTCGGGTGCAAGCAACTTTGTTGTTGGTTCTGCTTCTGCTGCTGCCACTTCTAATTGGGGCCGGGGCCGGGTGGCATTTACTTTGCCTCTGCGACGCCTTCCTTTCAGCCTTGCTTGCCTTCGCTTGCACTCACCTTTCGTTTATTGATTGTCTTCACTCTCCACATTCAGTTGTGCAACACGTAACAAGCTCTTCTCGGTTTGTGCAACCGCACATATTTTATTCAATTCAATTTGTAAATTTGTTGTTTAGATCGACAGGGGTGGACAACATTCCAGGGGTGCAGCTATACCGTCTCTCAGAAATATACCGAAATATACCGTAAATATACCTATGGAAACGCGAACTTAACACACTTAACCCCCATCTATTTAAACGAGTAAACATTTTGATATAAGTAATCTCTTTGTAAATTGTTCTTGTAGAACCATATTATTCTTCCACTTACCTTCAAAAAACCCCACTACATCTTTCACCTGAACTGGGCTAATATTCTTCAAGTTGCATCAGTTCCGTGGAATGTATTTTAATAGCCACTGGTCTACAATGGGCTAATCGTTCGCTGTCCATGATGGGATATTATATTCTTCGATTTTTCTATTCGGTTTAATATATCTAGCTAGCTAGGACCCTCAGCACTGAACGCATAATTTTATCCGATTGATGAATCAATTTTCTACAATACTAGCTATATCTAAGCCCTCCTTTTTATTGCGTTGTTTATAAAATAAAGTTTAAATAAAAAAAGTCAACAAGAAAAAAATGCATAGAACTTACGTGGGCATGAAATGTTATGTCAGTTGAACACCTGTTGCGTGTCAACAGGTGGTGGACATCACCCTATTTCCTGAAATTCTGTTTTCCAAGCTGCTTTCAAACCTAGTTCATTTTATTAATTATAATTAATAAACTGTAGTTGCTATTTTTAAAAGAATCAGTGGCGCCTCCTCAGAGATCAGTGGTCATGTCCTGAACTACATTTGAAAAAATCAGTTACACAAGTGGCTCTTAATCTATCAAAGATGGCTGCTTTGTAACTATTACAGCTGGGCTGTTGAGAATTTATGGGGTGGACGTGGACAGCGAAGCAATTTTTTTTGTACCATCAACTGCATCGGTCACTTAGCGTGACGTCAAACCTACATAACAGTTAACCATGCTTTACGTGGCATGCTGCCTGCTATGGAACTAACAAAACTGATTGCTAGGGAATTGCAAATCCACCTTATATCAGATTGAAAGCTTTCAAAAACTAGAGGGATGGTAAAACGACAGCCGTTAGAAATGGCGCGAGTTTGAAATCATTTTCAGGGAAATGGCGCATGTGCAATAAATAAAAAAAACATAAAAAATTTTCGAATTGAAAATGGCTAAAAATAGAGTCAGCGACAAGCTCCAGCTGCAGCTACCATCGGGCTGTGAATGTGGAATTGCTATAGAGCAAAGCAGTGGAAATTGTAATGCAGCATGCGGAGGTGCTTTGATTTTGCCAGAAGGGCATTTCTTTTTTCACGAGGGCATCAAAATGTTCTTGGAATGTGGAGAATTCGATGAAGGCGATGCAGCTTGGCTGCTGGATGCGGAGTTCAGGGAGGCCATGGCCAAGAAGGATGTGTTGTACCAGTTAATGTTGCAGAACCTCCTGGCCACGGCCACCTTCTACAGGGGCTCCTAGATAGATTTTCCGCTAGACTTTGAGCAATACATATCTATGCGGAAGCGCAGCCCTTTCGCATGGCATATGCGCCGAACACCCATCCGATGGTGACCAATAGATACGTGAATCCCGAGAGCTATATATTGTAGATGAATGAATGTGTGCATCTCTCTGTGTGCTCGCAGATGCTTCAAATTCACAGGGATATCTCTGACCTTTAGGGTGCATTGTGCGGGCTCTCACAATGATGCACTTCATCAATTACATCCACGTGGATCATCTGAAACAGTTGCTTGGCCTCATTTAGGTTGAGGGGGAGACATCCACTTCAGGCGTATACACTTTCTCACATTACGTATACGCAAAGCAGGTGCAAACCAAACCCGATATATAAACGGTTGTGGCCACGCATTTGTTACTCGGAATTTATTCTAAATATTCATTTGTTACGGATCGGCTTCGCATGGGAATTAACGGGGTGGAAGGGGGTGGAATATGCCACAATTGCAATTATTTACAGGCTTCACTTAGCACAAAAACAGAGCTACAAGTATATTCTAAGCAGTTAACAACGCCTACAACTAACAATAAATACAAAAAAAAATAATAATAATTAATAAATTAATTAGTAAATGTTAATTACAGACAAATGACTGAATGTTCACTCAATTCATGGGCAGCGCAACCTTCTCGATCGGATTGGATTGCCCGCTCAAAACTATCCCTAAACGAGGTCAACAATGTGAGTTTTTCTTTCATTCGGATTTTCTCTACATATAGACATTATTATTATTGCTGTCCCGACTGCGATCCCGACTGGCAGGCAGCTGTATGGCCTGCTGTTCGTGGTACTCTCCCATGGGTCGAACGGTGGTCGTCGTCCTTTTCGTCTTGCTTGGGTTCGAGGATGTGGGTGGCTTGGCGTATTTATTGGCCAGCGCCTTGAATATGCTCTTGGGACAGGCCTTGAAGTAGGGGAAGCATTCGCCAGGTGCCTGCTTGCCTTCGCCGACCCTCTGGGCCTGCACGTAGTCGGGCACTAGATCGGCAAATGGCGATTCCGTGACCCTAAAATGAGGAATCGCTACTATCATTTCCAGTACCATTTTCATGCAAAAGATAGCACTATACTGTCTATCGCACTCACGTTAAGAACAATTTGGTCATCTCTCCGAAGACCCCGAACTTCTCCAAGCTCCGGGAATGCATCTCGCAGATGGTACGCAGCAGACACGCCTTTCCATCCATGCCAAAGGTGGATAGGAAGTCCTCCACCACTCCATAGAGGAGCACCCTTTCGCCGCCGTGGAATATGTGCTGCATTCCTGCTGGCAGATCCGGGAACTTTGGCCCCTCGTCGTGCACCCTGAACGGCGAGTCCTCGCTACGGCTGCGCTGCTCACTGAGATCCCGCTTGCGGCGTTGGACGTGGAGATATCTAGCGACATATTCGCCCACCATGTGCCCCGCCTCGTGACCAAAGGAGCGGGAAAACAGTGGCGGCAGATCTCCCAAGGGATTCTGGTTATCCGTCAGGCCCAGCTTGTCAAAGTCAACTGCATAGATTGAGATTGGGGCAAGCCAGAGATAAATGAATAATCATTGGAGAGCGGACAACGACTCGACTCACTTGTCACTGGGAAACTGATGGTCAGGTTGGAGAAGAAGCCCTCGGGCGGATGCCGCACCAGTGGCATGGCAATCGTCGGCGTGAACGTCAGTGAGGTGCCCGGCGGCAGTGCCAGTCTTCCGTCGTCCGTAATCCAAATCAGACGCTTTTTGCGTATATGCGGTGCATCTGGATCCGCCTCGTCGTCTGTCTGGGCCTCAGCCTCCACATCCGCCAGCTGTGCGGCCGCCAAATCTTGTGCATCCGCCTGTCGATGAAGCGTTGATGTGCCTTGACATAAGCAGAGGATTGGCAACAGCAGCAGCATTAAAAGCAGTAGGCGGCCGCCTGATATGTTGCACAGCTCCATGCTGGAGAAACGATTGAACATGTGATTAGAGATTAGTGATTAGAGATGGGAGATACTAATCCTTATATGATTACACCATCTATGGAGAATTAGCCACAAAGCAAAGACTTGGACAACGGACTCGATTAGCTCCCCAAATGGAACTGCTAAAACATCGGCCTAATGGCTATCATTATTCAACAGTTGTATAACATCAATTGGCGACTCTCGCACACCCCATTCTGCATTCTCATCCAGCTCTTAGCCCCACCACCCGATGGCACTCGATGGAGCAGCAGATCCACTGGCAACTGGTTTCCCTGTCGAACGTGTCTCGTTTGTTTGTTTTTTTTTTTTTTTTTTGGGAAAGCTCCACTTCACTCCACTCCACTGCACGATCGGAGATCTGGCATTGTTCCAGCAACTGCATATGCCCCGTTAGGCCTGGCAGCTTGAATTCTGATTACGACTCTTGGAAAAACCAAAAAACAGCTATAAAAATCCGCATCAGGCAGAGCTCGGGATTAGGAATTGGCAATGGATCTGCCATCTGTGATCTGTGCGATCTGTGTGCGTGTGTATTCAGTGAAAGCATATCCCAACAAATTGATTTATCATTCTAAACGAAACCTGTTGAAGATTTCACCCCGTAAGGAATCCAATCCAAATAGAGAGCACTACAAATTGATCTCTCGTTTCACGACGCACTTTTACTCGTACTGGAGCCGAGCAGCCGAGCAGCAGAGCAGCATCGCATCCAATGATGCAACAAAGTGGAGAACACTAGCTGCCAGCCAGTCAGGGAGCCAGGGAGCCGGTTCGGCGAACCACTTGAAGGCGGCAGAGACCATGTAGAAGGAGGTCTGAAGTGTAGGCCATGATTAGAGCCTAACCATATTCTGTGTTGCACTTTCTCAAGGCTACAATTTGATGGCCATTTGGGTGGCAGGTTTCCCAGCAGCAATAGCAGCAACAGCAGCAGCAGCTTTCTAGACCAAACATTCTAGTCCGAATCACTCAAAGGTTGGCTACCAGTTGGCTAGTTTCTCCTTATTGGACACTTGGTTGCACGCAAATTAGGCCTAAACAAATACGCTGACCGCTGACAAGACCAGACAGGTGTACAGCCGATGGGCGTGCCTGTGTACACATGAAAAAACACACATAAAATTCAGATGGGATTAATTGCAGTGCAAATGATGGACGTGAAAATGAAAATGGGGCCACTAACTAGGCTGAAAGGAGGAGTGGACTGTCGACAGACAGTGGCAGACACCAGCAAGTGCGTTCCATTACCCAGTTACCCAGGAGAAGGAAGAACTGGCTGGGGCAGTGGCACTGGCACTGGCAGTCGCAAATCCCAATCTAAACCCAAATCCAAATGCAGTTGACACACAGCGACAGTGAGAGAGACGCCTTTTGCTTTGACTCTCGCTTATGGCCAAGGATTCATTTTGATTTCTATTGAAAATCAGCACAAGAAAAGCAGCAAACAAACAAGAAAATCAGAGTCGAAGTTTGTATGCCTTTCAATTCTGTATCGGTATCTCGACTTGTATCTGTAATACTCTTCATGCGATAGTCTCTCTACCCTTTGGACAGTGGCTTGGCAGACATTTACAACAAACACGCAACAAATGTCAGCTTGGAATGCCGGTCGAGAAGTGAGAAGTGAGACTGAGAGACTGAGACTGAGATTGAGAGAAAAGCCTTTGCAACTTATGGCGAATTAGTGCAGCTGAGCTTTAATTGGAGTTCGCTAAGTATGGACGGACGAGTGTCCATCCACGTCCGTCAGTTTGTAATGTCCGCATGTCTGTCTCTCTGTCTGATTGTCCGCTGCCAGAATCCAAAGAGTGTTTTTACTTCAACAACAATCAGCGGGATACGATACGATACGGTACGATACCTGGCTGTGGCGCGACATAAAGATATTTACTTAATTTTTGCAATGAAACCGAAAACTGGGTCAGCAGGTGAGTGGAGTGGAGTGGCATGGAGACGAAACACTTGTACAACACATTGCTGGAATCAACAAAATTCGAATGATAATTTTGATTATTTCATTCCCAATCAAAAATAAAAAAAAAACAACAAAAACTCACAACCAAGTGGCGTCGAGTTCGTTGCTCAAGTCTTTTGTTTTTGGGCAGGCACGTTGCACCCGCGCACTGGACTGGGACTGGGAGTGGGACTGGGGCAGGGACTGGGACTGGCACTGAATAATTAATTAGAAATCCGGCAAATGATTGCGAAAGGCCATACATTTCGGCAAAGGAAAGTGCAAGTGGTGTCGTCCAGTGCGTGCTCGGCATGTGCGAGGAAATCAATCAAACATCACACAACAACAAAAACAAAAAATGGCACTCGTATCAGGTATCAAATATCAGAGGGATGGTATAGAAAGTTGAATCAAGCTAACACCGGATGCATGACAATTAGCTAATGTAATTGTCTTTTTTTTTGGGTATTTTTTTTTACTTATGAGGCACATTCTTTCAGAGGAGGAGAGCTTACATAACACTCTGCTCGATCGGCTGGGACAGATCTTCGAGTTGAACTTGGACTTGCCGCTTGTCCTATTTTCCTTTTCTCGCTGAAAAGAAAATTCCTATAGTCTGGCCCCTTCTCGCAGAGTTCAACGCAAGATCAAGTTCGGCTTTTCTAATGCTTGAGTCAGGAAGAGATGAGGTCTCGACACGTTTTTTCACTTTTTAATATATACGCGCTGCGCTGTATTGTGCTGGTCCTTTGATAGAAGGAGAAGCTTCAATGGATTTCGGTTTCTTTTGACTTTTTTATGGGGGAACCCGTGCCAACAACCGCGCGCGCAAACGTTTGAAATTCAACTAAAGCGGACAGCGGCCGAGGCGAACGATAAAAAGCAACGACGAACGGGCCGTAACCCGAAAACCACAATGAGCCAAGAAGAGGAAGCCAAGCCGCCAGCAGAAGAGGCATGGGCATGGAATCCGAGGCAGAAGCAGAAGCTACCGGCCAGCCGAAACGGCAAACCAGTATGAACAACACAAATATGTGATCCCCTCCTGTGTGTGGGTTTCTGTGTAAAGTTGCCAATTCGGTGTTTGATTTTCTTTCGGCTAAGAGCGAACTGTGTGTAATGGGGCATAAGTCAGAGCCAAAGCTAGAGAGTAGTGGGTGAAATGAACTGCGACTCTATCTGGGAAGAGTCTGTAAGGAGCACTTCCTGCCATTCCAGTCGTGAGTCATCGTGAGGGTTTTCCTATATCGGATCTGGGTCGCAATTAGTTTCACTCTGGACATCGGCTGGACATTGTTCATCAACATCACAGGCAGGCAGGCAGGCCTAATCGTGGATCGTGCACAGACAAGTTCTCAGGCCTAGACTTTGCCCCGACTCTGTCTTGCTGCAATTAAACTTTCCATGCGAAATGGATGCGACAGTGCGTACACAGCACAGCCGAATCTGGGATGCGGTTTCCAAGTGGCTTGGCAATCGAAGCAGTTGGTCAGCCAGTCAGCTACTTTGCATACACAGATGCAGATACAGCTACAGATACAGATACAGATGTGCATAGAACATGTTTTGTGGCGTGAGTGGAGCCTCAGCTTCCGCTGCGGTTTGAAAGTGAGTCTCCTCCCCATCTAGAAATAGAAGCAGAAGCTCGGATGTGGGTCAAGGTCTCTATTTGGATGGAAAGTCAATAAAAATTGCATTGGGGAAAACTTGACGAATATTTCACAATTACCATAAATATTTATCACTCAATAAAGCTAATTTGTTAGCCATCATTAGGGTACGTGGTGAAAATTTATTGGGTTGAAGACAGACCCAAACGTTATCAGAAAGCCTGACCTATGTACGTGATGGTAGCTTCAATTGAATTGATGTACATCAATTCACACGCACAAGTGCTTTCCATTTGCAATTGCTATTG
This sequence comes from Drosophila helvetica, assembly GCA_963969585.1. NCBI lineage: Eukaryota > Metazoa > Arthropoda > Insecta > Diptera > Drosophilidae > Drosophila > Drosophila helvetica. Next base: position 61,848,695 of record OZ018401.1, read on the forward strand.
CCTCATTTGAATAAATAGCCAACATTTATGGCTTTCTTGCGTAATGATAAGATCTTCCCAATAGATTTCTATTTGGAAAAGTGTCAAAAAGCATTACAGGACTGGGTAGGATAAGATTATATTGTCAATAGTCAGATTGTTGTGTAGTTCGATTTACTTATACAAGAATAATTCAAAAATCAACGAATCGATATTCTAACTTATCGTTCTTCTTAGCGATGTGCACAATAACGATTGGACAGCGATAGTTCGAACAGCTGCGTATCTATCATCTCTAACAAGTGCATTTATTCAATCTTTGTTTTCATTTTTCATTGGGAAAAAAAACTACCAGAAACTCCCTCCATAGCCACCCACAACACACGACATCGGCCAGATATAATGACCGCCCGTAACCCACAGACTTTGATGGCACTGCCCAACGAGGAGAACTTTGACTTCCTGTTCAAAATCGTCCTGATCGGTGATTGTGGGACGGGGAAAACCTGCATAGTGGACAGGTTCAAGACGGGGAACTACATAGAGCGACATGGCAATACCATTGGAGTGGACTTTTCCATGAAAACCATAGCCGTGGAGGCAAAACAAATTAAGGTATGCGAAAGGACGGTCGGTCGAGTCATTTGAAGATGCTATTAACGAATCATATTCCTGCAGCTACAAATCTGGGACACGGCTGGTCAGGAGAGGTTTCGCACTATTACGCAGAGCTATTATCGTTCTGCCAACGGAGTCTTAATTGGTGAGTCTGGTATCTTTCGGATACGCCCATTCATTTGTCATGCCGCCCGGCGCTATCAGTAGGAGAGCTCCTGTCGAGGAACGGCGTGATTCGCTGATAACGAGCCCCGCGCCGTGCCGCGCCACGCTTTAATGTTATTGCGAGGCATTGATTTTAAAAGCTTTCGCTCTGCTGGCGGCCTCGTTATCTTCTCGCCAAGCGTCGCATACGTAGAGATACATACATGTCATTAGTTTATAAATTTGTAATTGTTTACGCTGCAGTTTATGACATCACAAAGAGGTCTTCCTTCTCCAATCTGCAAAAGTGGATCGAGGAGGTGCGCAGATACACGGCATCGAATGTGCTGATCATATTGATTGGCAACAAGTGCGACCTGGAGACGGAGCGCGAGGTGGACTTTGAAGAGGCTCGCCAAATGTGTCAATATATACCTGAAATCCTATTTGTGATGGAAACGTCAGCCAAGGAGAACATGAACGTAGAGGATGCCTTCCGCTGCCTGGCCACCGAACTTAAGGTGAGATCTGGACTGTTTTATTCGAAATCAAATTTAACATTAGGTGTTTCCATTGCAGCGCCAACACGACGCCAACAATGTGGAGGCAGTGGACGAGAACACCATCACCCTGGGCCAGGGGAAGCCCCTGAAGAGTTGCAGCAGCTCCTGTAATCTCACTTAAGCTTAAGCATCACTGTTTTGATATTGTTTTTATTTTGCTTTTACGTTTTGTGATCAAACTGTTCGTGTGGCTATATATTTATTTATTTTGCTTATATTTAAACCTAATCCTAAAACTTTTTCGAGTTACTTACTGGCGGATGCGAGTAAGCCTTTTAATTTATTAACTAACTATACACAACCATGTATTTATTTTAGACGATAGAGTACAAATCAATCTCACACATCAACAAACAAGCGAACCGCGCTAACAATGTCAATTAGAAGGCAATGTTCGAAGAGAGGAGAGATACGTCCAATTCTGTATTCAATTTAATACGAAAACAGTTTCGAAATAAACTCTTTTTTGTAATTTTATTGGAAGTAGTTAATTGGCTTAGATCTTAGACATTATCATTATACTCATACTCGTACACTCTTAAATTTTTATCATTGAGGGGTTGTTATTTTATACACTTAATAAAATTGGCTTGGCAACAACTTTTCAAACAATCGGCGAAACGCTTAAAATCTGTTACATCCTTTTCTCAGTATTATGTGGCTTTACATTTACAAAACAAAAAAATTGATTTACTTTTCTACAACTATTAACTATGGTCATACGCTACAGTCGCCTGTCATTTGTTCTTGATGCGCTGAACGATCCACTCCAGGCCCTGATACAAGCCCTCCCCGGTGAGCGCACAACACGCCTGGATGTGCCACTGGTGCTTCTTGATGGAGGTCAGGTCCAGTTGCCGTGAGATTTCGGCCGCCGACATCGATCCCTTCAGATCCTGCTTGTTGGCGTAGACCAGGAGGCTGGCCTTACTCAGGTCCTCATGCTGGAGCATGCGATACAGTTCTTCTCGCGTCACCGCCAACCGCTCCCGGTCCGTTGAGTCTATGACCATGATCACCAGCTCTGTGTTTGTGTAGTATGTGCTCCAGGCGGCCCTTAAACTCTGTTGCCCGCCCAGGTCCCACACCAGAAAGTGTATGTTTCGCCACACAACCTCCTCTACATTGGATCCGATGGTGGGACTCGTGTGAACCACCTCGTTCATCAGGAACTGGTACAGGATCGTCGTCTTTCCCGCATTGTCCAGACCCACCATCACCAGTTTGTGTTCCTCGTTCCCAAACATTCGCCATAAGCGGGAGAGTAAAAGCCCCATATTTTAATGCTGGTCCGTTCCGTACGCGCACTGCGTTTTCTGTTTGTTTCAATTCAAACTCTCGACTGGGCTGGGGGACAAACTGAGGCGATGACGGTGATTGCCTCACACCAGGTTATCTCTCTCACTCTCCTCTGTGTGACTGTGCGTGCGTTCGCGGGTGCGAGAGTGTGAGAGCGAGTGAGTGAGTGTGTGTGGTCGTAGCTGCTTTGTTGTTGTGGTTGGAAAGTGGAAGGCCAAACTGTAAATTATATATGCGCTCGCTCCGATCCGATACTCTCCTCGAATGAATTTACATATGCATTCCAACAAACACTTGACTTCTGATATGCGATGGCTAAAGATTCAGAGCGAAAAGGCCTGCTTCAGGTTCACTTCACAGATTTCTTCGAGTGCTGGAACGGATGGGGCGGTACAAGATTATAACGACGATTCAGCTGCTCGGAGATTTTAGCTACGTTTTAGCGTCGTAGTTGGTTCTTGTTGCACTTATTGTTAATTTAATTAACGCAGTTTATATTAAAAAAGTAAACAGTAAAAGTGATTAATTAACGCATATGCGCTGGTCAGTGTTGTATTTGTCTTTGATCGATATCGGCTGTGCAGTAGAGGTGGGAATGTTTCCGATGTTTTCAGTGCGCCCATAGCTTTTCTTCAAATTTTCCGTTGGAATTTGAACTGTGCATATTCATTTACAATTATTATATTACTTAGGTATTTAACAAAATAACATTATGTAGTTTAAAAGTAATGAAATAACTTGTAAAATAAGCAACGCCGACAGAACTTTCTGAAACCTGTTTGTCAGAGCTCGGTTCACACTGTGAACATTAAGTAGTGTGGCCAAAGTTTCCACAGATTTGGAATCATATGGTGCTCTTTGTGTTATTAAATTAGCCAGCACACCGGCCGCATTCTTCCAACAATGAGTTTATTTTTGAACCTAGTGCTGCTGGTCCTCTCTGTCCACTTCGCAGAGGCCCAAACGTCAAGGCGAGAGGAGGCGCCTATCGCCGAGTGTCCTGGTCGCAGTGTGCCACAAGTCAGAGCCGGGGCATCTGACTTCGAGATTGCGATGATTTTCCACTACGTGTCCTGGTCGAGCGAGGCCAAGCGGGCCAAAACTATCTACGATGGGCTGGCACACTATTACCACGAGTACGCATTCTTCGGGGCCGTCGACTGCTGGCATTTTCAGTGCAACTGCAGCAGCACTCACGTTCCAAACCCAGGAGTGGTTGGCGCTGGCGGTTATCCGGACAAGTGGCCCACTCTGATAGTGCGCTACAACCAACGAAATATTCTTCAATACGCCGGAGAATGGAACTTTGAGGACCTCGCACGGTTCATGAACTATCTGATCGAGCCCTTCGATCGGGTGCACACCAGTCTGGAGCTGGCAGGACTGAGGAAGCACTCGGATGCTGTTGTCCTGGCGCTCTTGGACTCTGCAGATAGTCTGGCATACAAACGCTTTATAGCGGCCGCTGTTTGTTGGCTGGAGTTCGATCCCGAAAGGAATATACGGTTCGCCCTTAACTTCGGGAAGAGTGCAAAGAGCATGTTGAAAGGGGAAGACGTCACGCTGCCGCAGTTGGTGGTCATAGACAACAGGAATGGTGTGCATACGTTCAACACATCGTCAAGTGACTGGCGAGCCTTGGACATCGTCCGATGGGTACGTCATACCCTCAAGAGTCTGGCGTTCTTTTCAAATGGCTATGGAACCCCAACGACAATAGCTTTAAAGGCACGCTACACGCCCGTGCTGGCCATGGGCGTCAAGATGCATCAGACCCATCAGACTGCAAGTGCCATGCCCTTGGTAATGGTCAAAGAAATGGCTTCCGCGCTCAAAAAACAGACAGACAGTTGTGATTCGTATTGGGCCAAAGATGACATCCATGCAAACGTAGAGTCATTTTCCCTGTTGCAGATGCCCGCGGAACTGTATGCAGAAACCTCTGAGGATAGAGAACAACATGGCAAGCACTGCTATAGAGCCTGGCAGCTGAATGCAGCGACTTTGGCCAACTACTATAGAATCAACAAGTACCTCAATAATCTCTGGCTACACTACACCCACCAGAACCACCTAGAGCTCTCGGCAGGCAGTGGCACGGATTCGCATCACCTGCTGGCCCTGCACCGGCGCAATCTGTGCCTAGCCCATTCCAACCATGGCACGCCGGCCATGAAGATTGGCATCGCCAATATGGTGACCAAGTACAGCCAACTTATCTGGCAACATTCCGGAGAGGATTTCCCAAAGAATCGATCTCTGGGCGTCGTGATCTTCGATTCCATTAAGTACGGCGACTACGTGCAGCAGTTGGGCATACAGCAGCATCAGCACCACCATCCCCATGAGCGAGACGCCTCAGCGGTACAGGTCTTTATTTTGGATATGGCCGAAGAGGCCCTGCATGTAATGCCGCAGGACCATCCGTTCTCGTATGTGGCCCTCAAGGATTTCATCCGTCAGTTCTATGCCAAGACACTGCCGAAGGTTTACAAGAACGCGTTGCCACCGCCGGACACGGCTTTCCATCGCTACTTCAACCGCCAAATGCTTTTGCAGGCTCTTCAGCGGCCAAACGCCACGAATGTGGTATTCATGTATCGTCCAGACTGTGCCTTATCCGCCGTACTCTCTCAAGCATTCCTCCAGGTGTCGGCGCTGCTCACCAGTCCAAGCCTAAATTTCATACGCTTTGATAGCCAGGCCAACGACCTTCCGTGGGAGCTCTCCATGCCGCTCTGCCCATCGCTGCTTGTCTTTCCGCAGGCACGTCCCACCGAATCCGTCGTGTTTCCAAATTATGTCCGGATTGATGTGAAGAATGTGTTCGCCTTTGTTATCGCCCAACTGGATCCTGAGCAGCAATTGCGATCGGTTCTGACCAGCTGCCGACGACGGATTAAGCATGTTCGAAGCTGCCTCGACTTTGCCCGCAGTTTGGTGCTCAAGCATGTGGGCCAGTACCTGAAATACTGGGAGATCTATGAGCACGAGCGCGACCAGATACTCTCGCATCTCAAGGAGTTCAACGAGATGCACTTGGCCATAGATCGCAGCATAAGATTATAGCATAGCCCTTCCTTCTAAATTCTGTAGGCCATTGGTTACTTAAGATATATTGTTTCCTACCAAACTGTAGTTCGTAAACTGTAAAGCCAAACCATGTTTTTAATTAAGCATTAAACACTCATAGCTATAAGAAGGATAAAGCAATATTATTAAATATTACAAAACTTATTCGATTTCTCGATTTGAATTTTTTGTTTTCTTTTGGCTCGACACTTGATTTTTCTGCGTTAGCCAACACTGGAAGAGAACAATGCTACAATTCTGCAAAAATGCTGCGGCGTTCGGATAAATTGAGTATTATAGATCAGAGCACGTTTCAAAATATCCAAAAGGATGTGGCACAAACAGCCCCAAGACTACCACGCAGCTCCAAGTACAAAAATAAGCACAAAAAGCCGGCGCTGCAATGCACGCTCTTCGATTTTGTTGTCAAGCCGCGACAGACGCAAAAACAGAACAAGGCCAAAAAGCTAAGGCGTCCACATCTGATCATCACGAAACCCCTATATGGGACAAAGCGCAGAGGAAAAACCCGCCTTAATCCCAAGAAGAAGGTCACTGGGTTGAAAAAGATGATATGCAGCTATCGCAGGCTGAAGAAGCTAAAGATGTTAACCGTTCAGAGCCCTAAATACGAGGAGGAGCTGGGAAAGAACCTGGAGTGCCTGTTGCTGGATACAGAGGAGGCTTTTACAGAAGAAGGGGCGAAACTAGAGAAACTTCCTACCGAAGAGGAACATCAACATCCAGAACATCTACATCCAGAACATCCAGAAAAAGTCCATTCAATACATTCCCGACGCTTCAGAAGGTTCTCCTCTAAACATTTAATTATTATATTTAATTTAAAGTATAATTTCCTCCAGCTATTGCGACAACTGCACTAGGCCACAGCTCAAGCAGTTAACCACTCAGCTTTTGAAGGATCTGAATCGGTTCCAGAAACGCGCCTATGCCAAGAACGAGATCAAGGCGCGGGCACATCCTCGCTTCGTTTTGGGCATCCGCGAGGCTTTAGCCCGGCTACGCATACAAAAAGTGAAATTTCTAATCATGGCCACCGATTGTGAGATTTGTCCAGGAGAACGTAAGGGCGTGTCAATTCTACGATCAACAAATAATGATATATGTATTCCTCTAGATGGCCTGGACGAAACGATTGATGGCTTGAAGGAATTGTGCCAGCAGCAAACAGTGCCCTACTGCTTCTCACTGGCACGACGCGAGCTGTCCTATGCCCTTCAGAAGCGTGCACAGATCTCTTGTGTGGCAGTTTTGGATTACGATGGGGCGAATGCCACATTTAGTGATCTTCTCAGTGAACTAGAAGAGGCAAGAGCAGAGTACAAACGCTTGACTGCAGTGTGATGATTTATTAGGTGCTGAAAGTGGACATATGTAAGTGCAGGAAAAGGGTGCAAAGAAGACTAAATATACATCAGCTACAGCTTCATCTTCAACCTGTTGGCGTTAGCATGGTGGTGGTCACCAGGTCGTACAAAGTGGAGCTACCGTTGTCCAATTCAGTGGCAGCGCCAACCAAGCTGGCGGTATCATTCAGCGAATTGAATGTCTGAATGGCCTCCTTGGCCTGCTGAGCAGCCAAATTAAACTGAATCAATATGATGAGGTAGCTGGTGATGCCACCACTGACGCCGTATAACGTTTCCATGTCCAAAGTGAAGAATCCGCAGGCGGAGAAGTCCACTGAGTGATTGAGCAGCTTCAACGACAAATGATTGACGATCTCGAAGAGCAAGTTATCATCTGCGACCACGCCGCACTTGTGCAGGCTGATGCCAGTGCGCTTCGAGGCCAGAGAGGTCTTCCAACTCAGGTAGATAAGATACACACACTTTCCGGACGTATAACTCAAAGCAATAACAGTGATGAAGGGATTCTTGGCCGAGCGGAACAGCGACGGTATCGACTGGAACTGTGTGGCGCAGTAGAGGAAATACAGCTGTGCCGTGAATATCAGGAAGCCATACGCCATCAAAGAGAGAATCGGGTAGCTCCACAGCTCGTTCATGGCCTTGCCAATCTCACAGATCTCGTCGTGCACCTGGCAGAGATTGTTTAGCTTCTCCTCCACTTTGACAGCGTTGCTCAGCTCGCTCTCGTGTGCCATATTAACGGATATCGGATGATGAGTGGCCTTGTCAGAGGCCTCAATGGATTCGCCAAAAGAGTTCATCGAGTGGGAAACTGAAAGCAGACATACCAATGGACTGCTGAAACAAATATCCCAAATGTTCACCCACCAGGCGCCACCTTATTCTTTCCAGATCCTTTCAGGGAGCCCATGTCCAAGCCGCCCAGCTCCTTGTAAAGATACTCTAAATTGCTGTCATACTCCGGTGGCTGGGAGCTGTCTAATGTTCGACTGCTGGTCTCATGATCGCCCCGCAGCCACAGCTTGAACTTCTCGTGGGTGGCTACCAGCTCCTCCAGCGTCTGGTTGATGGCCTCGAAGCGTTCCTTCAGCGCATACAGCGAGACGGCAAACCAGATCTTGTCCAGCGTATTGATGAAAGTGGGAATGGCCGAGACAATCCACAGAACAGACATCCATTGGGTGTAATCCACGAGCTTGATGTACGTGGCCAACAGGATGGAGAGCTCAAAGAGGAACGTCATGATAAGCATAAACCGAATGCGTCCTCCAATGTGGCTGTTGTCTACCACACACTTTTCCCTGTACAAACGCTCGTCCACCTGGCGAATGCGCTCGTAGAGCTCTCCAATTCGGCCCTGATTACGCAAGGCTGTTAACTGGTCCGTGCCCATCATAATGAGCCCAATGTAGGTGAGAAACAGGCCAATCACAAAGGTCAAGGTGCCTGGGGGATGGAATGAAACAAGGTTGAATAATTGCGCCACTGCCACTGCCACTGCCCTACACTCGGCATGCTCTACTGACTCTGCGAGGCCTTGAGGGTGCGATCCTCCTCTCCGAAGGAGTAAATCAGGATATTGTAAAGCAGCACATAGACGATTAGCATGGCCAGCATGTAGACCATGCCATTGCGCGACTTTTCCAGCACATTTTTGGTGCGAAACTTCTCCAGATCCTGCGGCAATATCCCAGCAATCTTGGATATATAGAAGAGTAGCTGGAATTGCTCTAGCAATGGCTTGACCATTGGCGGCGCACTTTCCGACCGGACCTGCGGCATGTTGAATGTCGACTGACTAACGTCTGACCCTCTAGATATTATGGATGGCCTGCAGGCCATGCACTTAGCCTAATTAAATTGCTGCCGCACATTACAAGGGCAGCCCCACTCTAATCGGTATTATCATTATTGGTAATCTATTATGGGGTGCTTGGATAAAGATAGCTCCATTTATGGGTACAATACTTTGATGAATTTGTCTTTAACTTGGGCTTTATTTAAATATAGAATTTTTCGCCTGGGCTTTTGCACAATGAACAATCGAATGTATTATAATTTAAGAGCCGAAATATGCACGGCCGTAAGTTTGAAAAAATTGGGAATTTTCTAACGAAATCAGTTTTGTAGTGTACATATGGTAGATGTATATATGGTTTGTTTGTTTCTTTTGTTTTTGGTTGTTGTATTTTGCTGCTACCGCCGGACCTTAGTTCCTCCTGCGGCGTTCGTTCTGCTTTCGCTCCTCCTGAAAGTAAATAATTTAATTAGTAAATTGCTTTTCGCACTTTGTAGACCAAAGCGTATAAATATAGTTTCACAAAAAGCCAGAAAACTTTGCAAATGTTTTTTCGATCTCATTGGAAATAAATATGTATGCTTCCCGCAAAATGGAGGAAAACTTAGGATCCTAGCTGGGAATTGTGAAAATATAATTATTGCCTTGGCTAGGCGGAAAGACTCGGAAAATACCGTTTGAATTTGTTAATCTCAAGAGATGTTTGACTTGGGGAAAACTATTGCAAAGTGTTCGGCGACCATTTGATTGGATTTGCTTGAATGCGGCTACTAAACCATAAAGGTCTTAAGCTGTGGAACGGTGGCTTACAGGCTATAGCAACTTAAATGTAATCCCTAACGAATGGAGCATACCTTCTGGGTCAAGATTACGAGCAAACGGCGGAACATGCTCAATACGTCGAAGAACAGATCCAGGGCATGCTGTACAACATCGCGGTTGCCATTGCGGCACTTCTGTACTATGTTTTGGGTATCGTAGACTATAAAAGCGGCCATGACGAATACTCCCACGTAGAGTTGAGTCTGTTTAACGGAGAAAATATGCGATTTAGATGGCATCCACAGATGAGATTCACTTGATTACATACCACTTGAACCACGTAAGATTTGAATATCATGTTGAAAAGGCTCAAAAGGGCCATGGTGTTGACAACGCTAACTAACATTCCGCCCAAATATAGATACTTGCCCTGCTCGGCCAGGAGTGCGGCCAGCGAGAGTGATAGAAAGGTGACGAAAGTGCCAGTGAGGGCCGTGACTATAATGGCCGGATTGATGCTGCTTATGTAGCCCAACAGCGGTCCCAATGTCTGGCCAGAGCAAAATCCAAAGGCATATAGCATGCTCAAACGTGTGCTATAGTTCTTGCCATTATCCTTGTAGAAATGCAGACCCAATACCAGCACCAGCGTGGCCAGGGCAGCAAGTACACCGAGATCTAGAACATCGCGCATCTGGCAGACAGCTCCCACGGTTGTCGCGGCTGCGGTGCTGCCCAAGACCATGTACACCTTGGCCAGGTGCTGGCGCACATGCGGCTCACTGGGGGAGGAGGAGGAGAAAGACAAGGTAAGCTAGTTTCAAGGATTATCGATTCGTTGGCGACCAACTGTTGATGTGGTTCAATACCAAAACAACACGTCAGTCCTATCCCTTATGACGCAGCGCGTCCCAAACAATTTAAATATTGGACACGAGACTCAGGGCGAAGTGCAAGTGCACCCACTCCCGCTTGCCCTTGTCCACTATTAGATAAATACTCACTAGCGATCGTTGAGGCCCGTCATAAACGTCTGAAAACGTTCGTTAATTTTCTGTGCTGTAGCTGCTGCCATTTTTCTTATATTTTTTTCACTTGCTGAATAGTTTTCAGATCTTACTAATTTTTCAAACGGAGGAGTGAATATTATATGTTCACAGACAAACTGCTTTTATGACTAGTCAAATAAAACTCTAAAGTTACAGCGCCTACTTTCTTGTTTTCTTTTTCTGTATTTCACAAATTTCAGTGACATCTATAAGGTATACGGTCTGACCCTCAGAAATATACCGAAATATACGTCACAGTTGCCAAATATACCGTAAATATACCGAAACATAAACCAACTCAGCCCACATAAACTCCCTTTATTTAAACAGGATAACAACTTGAGTTAAAGTTAAACCGCGTAAAATAATACATATAATAATATGCATTTTCTAAAAATTTACATTGTTTCAAGTGATTTCTCCAATCGGAATGAAAGAGGAGTGTTGGCTAACGCTATGATTTGGAACAATCCAGAATGACTCGCGCGCCACAGAAAGATACTACACAATACGTGTATAAAAATTGATTGATTTTTTGTTCATTTGGCGCCAAATTCAAAAAAGTCAATGGTACATATTTTTGAAAAACAAAATACGACGGTATATTTGTAAATTATAAAATATTGCAAAGTATTGGTTTGTCTTAAAAATTGATCCACATTGATGCGAAAGACTAGATTTGGAAATTGGGACGTTGAGAAAGTTTACAAACTATATAAAAACACAATGTTGTAGTGTAGAAATAAGAGAACATTACCTGTTTTAAACATGACTTAATAGACTGAGTGTTCGTTTGCTTAAATTTTCATAGATTTCATTCAAGATCGCTATCACAGTTTTAAAATTGTACAAGACATCGTTTTTCTGCAGTTAAGCTCGTAATATTTGATCCCTAAAACCTAGGCCTCTCCCTGGGAGAGTTACAGGTGCATCAAACTGGTAAACGTAACATTCTGGTTTACAGAGGGTGTTGTAAATGTTTGTAACTAGGAGTTAGTGCGCCATGATCTTATTTGAATATCGTTTACAAAATGTATGCCAAATAAAATAAAAATTAAACCTAAAAATATCAAAAACTAAAACGTAGATGATACAATACGAATGCAATGCTAGATTACTTTTATCCGCAAACTTTTTAACACAGATCTGTTGTTAGGAACTACATAAAAGTTCGATTCGAGCGTTAGTAGTGTATTGCTACGCTAAATGCGGTCAGGGCTTTCGTTTATAGAGTAATTTAGTCTTATACTTCGGGCGGAATACACACTCATCCAACTTATCTTATATAAACATGATTTCACTAAGTTTCCTATCAAAACAGTACGCTCGGCGGTTGAGATCAGTCGCGATTTAAAAGCTACAACTCCATTCACACACTTTCGAGACAGGCACACGGCAATGATCGACTTAAATATAGAGTATGGTATGGTATGGTACGGTGTTTACGGTATGTATGATAAATAAAACAATTTAAAACAAATGCATGATGAATGTTTACAACAAAAGAATCATTGAAAGTCTTTGAAAATACATTTAAGTTGACGATTTTTGGCCTCAGTCGGCCTCAGAAATGATTTTGTTAATATAACAATTTCAGTACAAATTGCACACAGCAGTGCAATAATAATTTTGGCATATTTTACATACAATTTTGTTGTACAATTATAAATTCATTAACTAATAAAGGTTGGTGGGTTTTGTTATTTTTTTTTTTAAATATATATATATAATAAATACAAGAAGACACACAATGCAAGACATTTTTGGTAAGGTTTCGTCGAACAATATTTTTTTTTTTCATAAGTATATGTTTTATTAAATAAACCGAAATATTAGAGTACAATAAAATTGAAATTCTGCTGCGAAGAGGGCGGTGAAGGATTAGTTGTGTGATGATCATCCATCCCATTACCCATCTGTGTCGAAAATGTCCCACGATGACTGCCAATCGCATGCTGCTTCCATACAGTAGCGGTGGTGCTGCTGCTGCTGTTGCCGCTGTTTCAGTTCCTCCTATCGCTGCAAGAATGTGTCGAGGGAGGGTCCAGATACAATCTTTGCGTCGTTGCTGGTATAGAGGCTTGTCAACATATCGGCTTATTGTTTAGTATGTCTAGGAGAAACTATGTTATATGCCATATTCATATCCTACGTATTGGTAATGTTAGATACAAATTGAAAATCTGTTAATTTGTATAGCTTGTACGGCTGGCCGGCCACTGCCCACTGACCACCAACAAGCATGCGGCATTATTTGTTTGTTAATAAGAGTGTTGTGTTTGTTACTTTATAATTCCTTCTCCTTTACTTTCGCTTGCGTGGCTGCTCATCCTCCAACAGTCAATGCCTGGACCGATGCTCCTCCCGCCTGTCGCGATCACGCTCCCTCTCACGATCGCGGTCCCGATCGCGGTCACGCCGCTCTCGATCCGATGAACGATACCGTTCCCGATCCTCGTAATAGCGTTTTGATGACGGCGCCTCAGCGGCTTCTGCCACAACGGGCTCTGGCGACTTCCTTGGACGAGCCGAGCGACTGCTGCTGCAAGCAAGGAGTTTGGTGCCATTAAAGATGGATTCATATAGAGCGCCTAGAACAATCATTTCTGCATTACCTTTCATCCCTGTAGTGATCTTGAGCCTGACGTTCTCGTTCTCTGCTGCGCGACCGTTCGCGATAGCTGTTGGATAATCGAAAATCGCATTAGTTTATCGATTGTAAAAGATTGCTTTCCGCATTTCGTGCTCACCCGCCATCCCTTTCACGCTCGCGATCACGATCACGCTCTCTTTCACGAGACCGTTCGCGATACCGCGAGGATGAGCGTTCACGCCTCTGCCTGCTGCGGTGGGATCGCTCCCTCGAGCGCGACCGTTCGCGTCGGTTATAGCTCTTCGCCTCGATGCCGTGCAGCGTGTCCTGCAGTGAGCTGATCAGAATCTTGCAACGCTCATCGTGAGCCACTTTTGATTGTTTTATCAGCGAAATTGCGGTGACCAATGTCTCAATGGCGCTGGAGTATTCGCCGGCTGCGGCATCAGACACAGCTCTAAAGGAATAAAGAATTTATTGAAAATGCAATTAAACAATTTGGAGATGGAAACGCACCTGGCAATCGCTGAACTGCTGACCGTGCGGTTTCTGCTCATCACCTCCTCGAACTCAGCCTCCGTGAGCTGTGGGCCCATTTGTGGGTCGGGGAACGGTCCTGGCGGCTTGCCCTGCGGTGGTGGCCATGGGCCCCGTGGTCCATGCTGTGCAAACTGCGGCGGTGGCCCGTGCTGCGGTGGCATATTCATACCCTGTTGCGGTGGCATATTCATGCCTGGCTGTGGACCACCTGGACCGCCGTGCGGTGGTCCGCCCATGCCCGGATGCTGATTTGGACCGCCAGGCTGGTTGAAGAAAGCTGGATTCACATGTGGTGCAGGTGCTCCGTGCGGTCCGCCTGGCCCTGGCGCTTGGGGAAGACCACGCGGCGGACCCTGGGGCGGAAAGCCGCCATGCATGGGTGGACGGCGCCAGTCGGGACCTGGAGGTCCCCTCACAGGCATCCCCATGGGTCCCTGGAACTGCAACGCAAAACAAACGAATTAATAACGATTACCGGAGCACGGGCAAAATACTGAGGAATGAATGAGAATACTTCATGGATAATAGGTGCAGCATGGAATTATTTCTGAATGTTCTGAATACATCTCTTATGCGGCGCATACATACAATGTCGTACTCTAAAGTTAGCTTAAATAATTGTTAGTTCTGATTTGGTTTCTGGTTCTTCTTTTTCGTTAGATTTTTGGCAGTAAGTGGCGTATTTGACATATGGATATGGATTTTTTTCTCATTTTCATTTTCGGTTAGGGATTTTTTACCATTGGTCGTTGCGGTGGTCCGTTTGGTGGACCTGGTCGCGGCCCGCCAGGCCTCTGACCTGGCCATTGGCCCTGTGCTGATGGATATCTGGGTGGCGGCTGTTGATTACCCATTAGACCTCCCTGCGGATGCATTGGGGGCTATATTAATACGTATATTACGTTTCATATTGTTGATTGATGTTGTTGTTGTGGGAGTGTGCGTAAGCGTTGTCATAGACATGGAATAGAATATAAATATAAAGCGTAATACATAAACATTTGATTATGGAATCACTTAATACAGATTTACAATTACAAAAGGTGGAAACAAAGAGGACAGTTCAGTTCAGTTTGCATTCGCCATTCGCGTCACAATTTCGAAATGGGATCTAGACTAATTTTCATAAAACTAGGAGGAGTATTATTAGGCGTATACAAAACAATAATATACAAAAATTTCTCTGAAGTTACTTGTTAATTGCAATTAAACCGAAAAGGTGGTTACTATTAGAGTAAATTACTTAAAATCATAAACAAAAATATTATGCAATTCGTTTTAAACGATGACCAATAAAGAATGGATTTATTCTAAGTCGAGTGCAAAGATCCGCGAGGGAACATTTCGTATAAACTAAATATATAAATTTTAAATTTATTTATCGTAAAGTTTTACAGAATCAACAAAACTTTGCATTCAGAACAATTTTAATGAGAATCGGGGGGAGGGATCAATAATAAAATGTGTATGGCGTTAATAATACCGAGAGCTTTCTAGGAATCTGAGGGGAAAACTGTAAATGAAACTTAAACGAGAGGGGGAGAGAGAGCATGCAGAGGAAGAGTATCAAACAAAATTATAGAAACACACCTGCATTCTCGGAGGTCCAGAGTTGGGTCCCACCTGAGGGACTTGCGACATATGCTGGGGTCGATACTGGCCGGGCGCCATGATGGGGTTCATGCCGCGGGGCGGATGACCAGGCGGACCGCCTTGTGGGCCACCTGGATGTGGGGGCATGGGCCCACCACCCATATTGGGAGGCGCTGGACCGCGGGGTGGACCATTTTGCTGCGGCGGCGGAACGGGTCTCGTTTTTTGCAGACTCTCGAATTGCGTCAGAGCTTGCTTGCTGGGGTACGTGACCACCGGGGCCTGACCGTGCATCTCCTTCTTTGGCAGTTGATCCAAAACGGCTCTCAAGCTTGATTCCGTGCCCAGCGATATGACGCTGAAACCTTTGGACTGTCCGTTCGCCCGATTTTCAAAGAACTTCACCTCTTGCAAGTCGTTGACTCCAATGTCCCTTAATGCATTGGAGATGTCCTGGTCAGTTGTCCACCAAGTGAGATTTCCCACGTATAGCTGGTAGCGGCGGTTCATGGTCGGAGTTAAGCTACCACCGCCCTGATGGTAAACTCCATTGGGACCGCCGCCTCCGCTCGATGCCGAGTCCCCCGAGCCTGGCCCGGCTGCGCCATCTGCCGAGGGCGTGCCACCGCCACCACCCCCCGAGGCAGCCGCCTCGGTGGGTCCGCCAATGTCATCGTAGAGATCAACGCCGTCGCCACCGAATTCGTCCTACAGGGGAGGGGGAGTCGCGAAAGTTTGTGGGGTTCATTGAGCGTTAGTGTGACCAAATCGATGAAAATGTGTACATGCACGCAATTCGCACGCCATCCATCGAACCGACTGTCGTCACCACTTACCTGAGACTGGCCGGCAAAGTCCTTGTCCAGGTCTTCGGCGTACAAGTCCAAGACCACATCGGCCATTGTTGCCACGAACTGAGCCTAATTTAATATCGACCTAATTCGTATCTGTGTTTGCTGCACTTTTCCACTTTCTCGCACACGCGCTTCGTACAGTCTTCTTTTCAAGCCGGGGCAGCCACCGGCGCGCGGCTCGTATACTCGCACTTGCGCTGGTTATCTCGCTTAATGGCAATTAACAAGTTAATTGCCTTGCTTTTCACCAAAAAAATGTATTCTACGCACAAAAATGTACATTCTACTTATGTATACACAACTTTTTTCTTTGCGAAAATTTTCAACTAAAAATGGCGGAGATGTAGCAGTGTGACCGCTCATTTATCGATAAAGTAAAAGGCCAGACTCTCAGCAATATACCGAACTATACCGTCTTATTTTCGAAATATACCGTGAATATACCGATGAAAAAACGTATTTAGCCCACTAAACCCCCTCTATTTAAACGGGTTACCACCTTGAGTAAAACCGCAGATAATAATACGCTCGGTGAATTCTCCCCGTAAATCCATCCCATCGGTTCTCCTTACCTACAAAAACCCCACGAAATCTTTCACCAGAACTGGGCTAAAACTCTTCAAGTCTGGAGACGGCTACGAACACTAGTTTTGCATTTTGTATCGATATCTCGATAGATACCGATGTTCTCAGCGGCCTCTTTTGAATGGATATAATCTGGAAAGTCATCCCATTTTGGGCTCCGTGGTTTTTTGTTGCCGGCCTTCGCCTCGAAGGTAATATGGCAAGCAATAAAATATGTACGCAGCAAGACGCGACGAGGTTCTCTTTTTCAACGAAATTGGAACAATTTGTTACGAGAAACATGCAAATGGCCGTAATTCAGCGACCAAAACTGTTCAATGCGGAAACAAGTGCTGCAGCACGGGACATTTGGATAAAATCGTTATGCAGATCTATGAGGCGCAATACTCCATCGACTTAGCCATGTACACAATGACTTCTATGGCTTTATTCTTGGCCATAGAGCGATCGCTGCAGCGGGGAGTCTCTATTCGCGTGATCTGCGATTTTAAAATGGTGTATTCCACTCAATCGAAGATATTGAAAATTGCTGCCCTCGGTGTTCCCGTACGCGGAACATTCACCAACAAGCATCGGATGAACCACAAGTTCTGCGTGATCGATGGCGTCGCCAGGGTGCAAGAGATTCTGCAACTCAAGGAGCGCACATGGCCACGACCCTACGAAAGTTTCGTGATAACCGGCTCTGTCAACTGGACACAGAAGGAATTCTCTGCAAGTTACGGCAACTGCATCATTAGCTCAAATAAAATTTTGGCTTGTCAATACCAGGAGGGGTACAACCGAATGTCGAAGGAGGACTTTAAGGCGGAAGCGTTCCTAAAAAAATTAAGTACCGAACCCTTTTACCAAAGAATAACAAGGATTTCTTTATGTTTAAAGACAATCATCAAATGTTCCTTATATTTTGTACAACACTCCTACATTAAGATTCTTTTAAAATTACAAAAGGCATTAAAGCCGTTACGATTACGAAGAATTCATTAACTATTTATGTAAAAATCTGGAGGCCAAATAATTATTTCAACTAACATACAAACAAAAATACAAAAAAAACATATATTTTATTATAAATTATGGATTGTACGAAACTTTTGGCTGGAGATCACAGTAAGTCATTCCAGGCCCAAGGCAAGAGGCATATCCCATCATGAAGGGTATGGTATTTTGCTCATAGACGCCTGTAAACAAATGCGCCCAAGGACCTGAAAAGGGAATTGAATTAATTGAATTATATTTATAGATTCTCCAGCTTACCGTGAGCATACACAGCCACGTCGCCGCCACCATGTGTCTCCTCCGCCATGGGCACACCGTGAGGATAACGGGCATCCTTGTCACCGATATCCGAAGTTGTGAGATCAACGCGTTCTACCACGCCATCCTTCGATTGATAGAACTTTTGATATTCGGGGCCGTTGGCATATGAGAGAGTGGCGTAGGGCTTGGAATCCACATCACTAAACTCTGAATTTAGGCCGGCAATGCTGTTATTCACATCTGGATAGCCGCTGATAGAGACGGTGTGTCCGTGGTCGGCGGTAACGACAATCAATGTGTCCCAAGGATTCGTCAGGAGGCGAGCTTTTTTGATGGCATTCGAGAACTGGACAGTTTCATCGAGGGCCTTCTTGGCCTTGGTCTCGTGATGGGCATGATCGATGCGGCCACCCTCGACAAACAGAAAATAGCCCCTTGGGTCTCTGGATAGGACATTGATGGCTGACTCTGTCATCTCCGCCAGCGTGGGAGTATCTATGCTATCGTCCAAGTTATAGGCCAAGTGCGATGCATTGAACAGACCGAACAGGAAGTCCGTACTGCGAGCATCGTTGGCCAAGAGGTCGGTGCGATTAAAGACCACTCTGGCGTTGCCTGGCTTGCTCCTCTGCCATTCCTCTATGAGGTTCCTACCGTCCAAACGCTGACCCTGATTCCCATACACATCCTTCTCGGTGTTGGGCAGGAACTTAGTGGTGCCGCCGCCCAGAATGACCCTCAGCCGCTGCCCCACATCCCCATCTATCAGCTGCTGGGCAATGTCTGGGCAATTGCTAGCATTTTCCCCAAAAGAATTAACGTCAAAGTCGCTCTCGAAATCACGATTCGAGGTGTGGGCATAGACGCCCGCGGGGCTGGCATGTGTTATCCGTGTGGTGGTTACCACGCCAGCGGACTTGCGACCCTTCAGTGCCCAGGCGGCAATCGAGGAGAGGCGATTCTGGGGCAGCCTGGCGCCAGCGCAGTCATTCAGCTGGACATCGGGGGTGACTCCGATGGTCAGGTAGTTGGCTTTAATCCCGGACAAATAAGCGGAGGCCGTGCACGCCGAGTCGGAGACCTGTTTGTTCACACAGTACGTCTGCAATGAAAATGAATAAATTAACAAGAAATTACCTTTCAGATCAGGTGCGGGTGCGTACCTTTGAGAGTCCCACGAAATTGAACTTTTCAAACTCCAGACGATTCCGTTCGCCCACTACTCCTCGCAATTGGCCCTCAAAGATGCGACTGGCGGTGACGGTTGGCACGGACATGCCATCGCCCAGGAAAAAAATAACGTTTTTGGCCACATACTGGTTCGGAGGCGTCGACAGCTTCTCGTAGAGTGTGCGCTGGGCATCGTGGAACCAGAACTCCTTGCTCTTCAGCTCCTCCACGGAGTGTAGGTTCCAGGCGCGCTCTGAAAGTGGAATTCAAAAAGAGTTGGATGAGCGTCATTCGGGGCGAAAGTACATTCTGCGACTCTTTGTATATTTAATTAAATTATTTGATATTCTTTTAAATTCGTTTAACACTTGATTAATCAAATTGGCATATGTTTTGTGTTTACTTTCTGTCACACTCTCACTCTTCACAGCCGAGATCAGATCTTGTATCTTAGGTATATTTTACGGTTACTGAGAAGTCAAACCCGTTAGGCATCACGCACCTGGCCCATATTTGTACTGACAATGGCACAAAACGAATTGGAAGGCAAACGCTAACAAAAAGCCACGCATCGTTGTCAGAATTTTGATGAACCGCTGACAAGAAAGCCCCAAAAACTTTCGACTGTTCCAATGGATCCGATCCGACTGATAGCGAGAATTGAGTCCGACACTGGGACAAACCTTTAAGAAGTCTACGGACCGACTAAACCGCATTTGGTTACTGTATTCGTATTTATAGAACTCTAAAAAACACCAAAAACAACGACAGAACGGACAAAATACCAATACACTTGTACGGGGGGATAATAAATGAAGGCTTGCCTTGTTAGATACATTCTAAATGAGATTCTCACACAGGAATTGGGCATTTAAATTTCATCACCATTAATGCCCTTATTTAAATTAGATGCGATGGGTTATTGTCCATGGTTGAGCCTCGCGAGTCAAAATCAGGTTCTTCGTTGCATCGCTGCATTCATTAACATAAGATCGTTAAAACAAGACAAACGTGGAAGAGATTATGCATTTCATTAGAATAATTAATATATTCGGATGCTGGAGTCACTAAAACTTTTTATTTAATTGGACGTAATATATTATCAGGTTTTTGGTTCATAAATTAATGGGTTCGTTAACCTTTATGGCGGGGCTAATGCCGGATACTGATCTAAAATGCATTTCGGCCGTCTATCTTCCCAATTTACTTAATACATTAGTGCTCTTTATTGCATTATTAATTTGTAAATGACGCAGGGGACTTTTATTTCTTATAAACAGGTTTACCAGTTAATTAAAACAAATCGAGTACTTGAAAATTTAGAATTGAGTACATCATTAGCATATTTAATGATTGTAACTGCGTTTCACACAATTTTGAGCTGCAGTGAGATTTGAAAAGTGCGCCAAGTCACTGTTTCAGTTGCAAAGCTGGAAAATTTGTATCCATTACCTAAAAATATTCTTAAGAGACATTAATGATTATATTATAATTTACAGTATTTGATACATTTTGCATAACCTCGGGAAAAGGGTATAATAGAATTGAGGAAATGTTTGTCACCTCAGGCTCCAATGCAGAAACAAGACAGTCCCTATTTTAAAGCTCAAAGAAATTTTTGCTCTTCTTACAAAGGAATATAGTATACAGGGCATAACAGGAAACTTATTCAATGCATAAATATGTCAAAAACATGTCAATCTGTGAAAAAGTCATTAGCAATGCAATGTTTTAAATAATCAGTTTTTACTTTAATTAAAGGAAATTCCATAGATATGTTAATATGTACCAAATACGTAGTTACCGTGTAGTTACGATGTAAAATAAAATGAAATTTTGTTTACCCTTTAGGTTTAAACCTCATTTTATAAACAAATCAATAAAAGAATTTCTTAAAATTGGCCAATCTTGTAGTGAAAGTATTAATTTATCGGATAAAACGATAAGTTCATTAATATTAAACCGAATATCAAAATTGAGATATATTATATTCCATCAAGAAAATTATCAAACTTTAGAATTTTAGCCCAGTTGAGGTCAAAGATATAGCAGTGATTTTTTAAGTAAAGAGGAAGGATAGAATGTATCTGCAAGAAGAATATAAAACAGATTATTTTCCGCGGCTTAACTCAAGATGTTCAAATAAAGGGGGCTTAAGTGGGCTAAGTTCATTTTTACCTTGGTATATTTACGGTATATTTTGAAAATAGTATGGCTTATTTCGGTATATTTCTGAGGTTCAGACCGTATACTTTATCGTTAAGCGCGGTCACACAGTATTTATCTGTTGTGAAAAAGTTTGTAGCTAAAAAATTGCATTTGCATAGTTTTATTTTTATTGGCTCTTAATTAATTAACAAATTGAAGAGTGTGCTCTAACAGTAATATCTATTGGTCAATGATGCATTAAAATAAAAGGCACATACCGAAGGTCATCAAGCAGAACAGCCAGGGCAAACCAAATAAAAGTGGGTGGCATTAAACAAAGGGCGACACTTTCGCAAACATCATACAAACACACAGATATTACAGAGCCTCCCACCTGAGACGCATATAATGATATAAGTTTTGTGGGACAAACGCAGCTAATTTAATTGTGAACCAATTGACTTGCAGGAACGTGAACCTGCTTCTTGTGTGCCACGTAAAAGTTGAAGGTCAGCAAGGTGTCGGCCTACGAAAGCATGGACTTGCAGCATATGGAGAACGGCGGTGGCCTGGGCGGCGGCGGAGGGGGCCTCAGCGAGATCGACTTTCAGCGACTGGCGCAGATAATCGCTACCAGCATTCTGAAAGTCCAACAAAATGGTGCAGTAGTACAGGAAGTGCCATCATTTGGAAGGCGATGACTAATACGAGTATTCTCTTTTACAGTGTCAACAATGCAGCGCATGGTTAGTCAGCTGAACACCCCACAGGATTCACCCGAGTTGAAGAAACAGCTGTAAGTACGAGTGTGCCAGGTCAAAGTTATCAACTTTTTATCAGGTTGAGACATTAAAATGCCTGCTCCATACAGGCACCAACTTATGACCTACACCAACCAACTGGTGAACGATACCAACAATCAAATCAATGAGGTGGACAAATGCAAGGAGCGGCACCTGAAAATCCAGCGGGATCGGCTGGTGGACGAGTTCACAGCGGCACTGACCTCCTTCCAGGTTCGTTTTGTTTTGGCTTTGTTTACGCCCGAAGATAAGCAAAGGTTTCTTATGAGTCATGAAATCGTTATCAAAAATGCGATTTTTGCTAATTTTAGGCCGTCCAACGTAAAACGGCGGACATTGAAAAGATCGCTTTGCGGCAGGCGCGGGGAGACAACTATAACATTGCCCGTCCGCCTGGTTCCTCGCGGACTGGCACTGGCAGCTCCAACAGCAGCGCCAGCCAGGAGAACGGTTCCTTCTTCGAGGATAATTTCTTCAATCGAAAATCCAATCAACAACAGCAGCAGCAGCAGCAGACACAAATACAGGAGCAGGCTGACCTGCAGGCGCTGGAGGAGCAGGAGCAGGTCATACGGGAGTTGGAGAACAATATTGTGGGTGTCAACGAGATCTACAAGAAACTGGGCGCCTTGGTCTACGAACAGGGCCTAACGGTGGACTCCATCGAGTCGCAGGTGGAGCAAACCAGCATTTTCGTCTCACAGGGAACGGAGAATCTCCGCAAGGCGAGTTCTTATAGGGTGAGTGCCGAATTCTTCTGGGAAGTGCATAATCTTTAATCTCTTTTCCTATTTTGCAGAACAAAGTTCGCAAGAAGAAGCTGATAATGGTGGGAATACTGAGCGCCGTTCTGCTGGCCATCATCTTGATACTGGTCTTTCAGCTGAAGAACTAAAGCAGCGAATGAATGCCAATGCGAATTATTCGAAACCAAACTAGATAATTGTTGTGAAAAGACAAGTGTTGCCGAAAGCAGGCCCCCTTAACCACCCCCACCCCGGCCCCCTTCTTCGGACCTTAGACGCATTTGTGGCTTACAAGTTTAAACCTTAAATCAACTTCCACTATTGGCTAGAGATCGGGAAACTCAAAAAACCGGCTGCATGGCACGTATTAAGAAGTATTCACACCGTGCTGCACCTGCGCATATGTTTTATTCGCTTTAAAATTGTATCTTATTCATATATTTTATATTTCTATACCTTAATATTTACGCACCCTGTATATTGATATATTGATTAACAAAACTGTTGGCTGCAGATTCTAATTATGTCAGCGCTTTGCATTGTATTTAGGCATAAGATGAGGATGATGGGCATATGGAGGAATACACACATGTACGAAAAGAATAAAATAATACAGAGTAATCATGAAACCGATATCGAAGAGAACGATCCCTATCCTGTCGAGCACTTCATTTGGGGCCCATGAAACGATCAATGAATGGAGCCCCCAACTCTTTGGGCATTCCAAATGTGCCTGATCATCGCTGTGGTCCTCCTTTGCCTTAACGATCATTAACGATCGATGTGCCGGGACCATTGTTACGCATGCTTTAGCGGCTTACCCCAATCCGACTGGGTGTTCATCATCGCACTGCACTCACACACACACACACACATACATAAATACATGTGTAATATTAATGCAAAGGCAGACGCACCATGGATGGGGATGTGGATGTGGTGGAGCACTTGAGCGGCCGGTCGGTCGGTTGTCGTCGTTCGGTTGTTGAGGTGTGTCAAGTAAAGGGTTTCCTCGTCGTCGATTCGGACCGGACTCTGGCCTGCATACAAATTGAGTTTAAATTTTTTGCCAATTCACCGACATTGATAGTTCGTTTGGGCATCATTTGTGTGGTGGCTTCTTATCCACTTGTTGGCTTATCGAGTGGTTTTCTCGCATGCATTTAAGTGCAGCTCATTTCCTTCTCTAACTCTTGCCTTGGGGCTTGCGCTGCCCAACAATAATTTCTCGCCAAGTCATGCAGTTATTTTTGGACCAAGACGATGCTGTACTCTGCTCCGTAAAAGTCCCTTAACTACTATAGACTACTATAGATTATTGATTGAAATTATAGGCTAAAATGTTAGAAAAGAGTGGAACCCGCTATAGTATAAAACTCTTCTATTAATCCAGCTAAAATTACTAGAGTACCTTACGACTTAAGTGAAACATACATATTTTGTCATACTGGAAAAGAGCATCTAGAATTCAGCTAAGAAATTCCCCAACTGATGTTGGTTGTTTCTTGTGGGCCTGCTTGCCCTGTCAGTGGCTGTCCAAATACGTCACCGAATTCCCTGTGCTGCTCGATTGAGAACTATTGATTGCGCTCTCGTCTCGTCTATGGTTCCCCCAGGGTTAGGTCATGTCCACCTCCACGTCCACGGCACGGCCTAATCACATCGATTATGAGTACATGTGGCCCTTGGCAGGTTGTGGACACCCATTCATAAACCAAATCCAAATCCAGCCCCGAGGCCACAGGTCACGTTGCGAGCCCGACATATTCGAGTGCCGAAGGTGTTGGAAATTAACAGAAATATGCACACCTACCACCTATGGACCGACCGAGCCGAGATCTCCCAGCAGGTAGTCCGAGGCGAGGCTCAATTCTTGTAGGTCTGTTCTGGTGTTTGCATAGGCGGCCGGCCGCCCTGGACGTCGCGACGTCTGAGTCCCTGGCCCATGATAATATTGACACATTGGTCAGGCCTATGTGCATCCGAATCCGAATCTCATTTGCAAAGTCATTTTGTACAAATAAATCCAGCCCTCTGTCTTCTATGTCTTCTCTGTTTCTGGCCTTTTCCCAACTTAATGCGCGAACACAAAAACCGCATGTTTTGACTTTGGCCAATATGGAAACGGCAATGGATGAGGGAATTTCCGTATATTGGCTAAGCAGTGGATTGACTTACCAACTTGGCAACTTGCTGGCTAGGATTTGGGCGCTGGGAAAATTTGGGGAATCGGGAATCGGAATCTGCAGCAACAGCAGCAGCAGCAGCCTTCCGGTGCTGCTGAACCCGTCTAATCCCGTACACATTTCACACGTTTCTTAGACCAAAGATCCCTTCAATCTGCCATCTGATGATGATGATGATGTATAATGTATAAAATGTACCGTATAAACATCCGGTTTTTGTGGCATTTCCCAAATCAATAAACTTATTAATATCCCATTTTTCCCATTTTTATCTGGAAAAATTCTTAATTAAGCGTTTGCTTTGGTTTTCATTTTTATGAATGAAAATCTAAAGTGGAATACACCATCCACCTCCTTCTACTCCAACTGTTAAGCCCCATGATGTTTCTTATTACAGAATTTTAAGTGGAATTACGGGTCGTAGAGGAGGTGTAAATCTTTTGAATTTTTATTAAAAACAAAAATGCCAAATCAAAAGTTTTCGTTTGATTGTTCTACCTGCTGGTGGGCGGAGCAGGGGCAGGGGAAGGGACATGGCTGTGGGGTACGTAGCACCATCGACAGTTTTATTAATGAAATTCGCAGAAAAACCTGCCCACTGATACTCGTACTGATGGGATCTCTCTATCTCTCTCTGGATCTATCAATCTATCTATATCTCTTGTTCACTCCCTGTACGAGAATCTGTTGGCCCGTTTTTATGAACTGCTTGAGGAGGCTGTGTGCCCCCCATTTTCCCTGCCACCGCCCAGATGGGGCGCACACTTCTAAACAAATTGGGTGTCAAAAAGTGCGCACATTTCAAAAGATTTAACCGTTTTGCAGGCGGTTCTTGCCACTGCCTTTGATCTCAGCCGCCCCCAACTGCAGACGCCGTTCATGCGGTTGCCACGAGATGTGGCTACCGATCTGACGGCAGGCGGAGGCGGTGGCGGTGGCGGAGGCGGAGGCGGAGGAGTCTCAGTGGCAAGTGCCTTCTTGGTGCGCTGCACAGTGGGGTTTTATGGCTATTCAAAATCCCAGAACTCTAAATATCCGATTTTTTAATGGGATAATACTTGAAAAAGATTTCACAAATTTCGGGGCTCCATGATAAAATATGAGAAAAGGTAAGTAATGCCAGGGACATATTCATTAAAGGTACTCTTAAACAATTTAATTTTCTTATATTGGAATTGATTGAAACATCCATCTAGCATCAACCACTGTGCCATCATCCATCAGATCTACTCTTTTCCACTCTCAATATAAACACTCTCCTCTATATCTTTTATCTGATTCGCTTTTAATATACCACGCGCCTCGCCTCGTCCTGTGTGAAAAAGCGTCAACACTGCAATAAAAAAGAAAAAAAAAAAAAAAAAGTAAAAAGAACAATTTTCGCCAAACACGAGCCCTGTCTGGGGGCTGTTTTTTAGCAGAGCATAGCCGGGCCACAGAATGGAACAGAAACAGAAACAGAACCCCCTAGGATGGTATTACAACTACAAAGAGATCGGAGATCAATCCGAGCGCATCGCAATCGCAACTGTAGCCGGAGTATTGAGTTGTCTGTGCGAAGCCGCAGGCGGGGATTAGCCCGAACATACAATTGAATGGCGGATTTGGTATGGGATGGCTGGGATATACTCGTCCACGTAGATACATAGATGCCACCGTGCTTGAGTTCCCATTGTAAAGCAGTCTACGGCATCTATTCTTTCGGAAGGTGTCCAAAGCGGCTCCTGCCTCCGGATAGCTGGATAGCTGAATGGAGGAGATCCCTGGCTGGCCTGGGCTGGGCAGCCCTGTAGCATCTATCTATCGGTCTGTATGTCTGTCTGTCTGTCTTTTGGTTTTTTGTTGGCCCATTTGCCGATGCTTTGTTGGGTAATTGTTTGTTTACGAATTGGCAACAGAGCAGCAGCCGCCCCGACAGACAAAAGGCCATGGCCAGGTCGAATTTTATAGATCATCGGGTGGGTTCACACACGTACCAAAAAAATGAATCAAATTGGAAATCGGAAAGCTGCAATAACAAAATGATCATCATCGGATGATCGGCCTCATCCTCAATCCTCAGTCTCAATCGCAGCCCCAGTGTCTCTCAATCTTCTCCCTGTCCCTGGCAGGGCAGGACGGCTGTCAAATTATTTCTGGTTGCCCATTCTGCTCGCCTCGTTTATCGTTTTTTGATTGTTTCTTTTTCTACATTTTCTGTTTTTCTTCTCTTCTCTTCCCATGTCTTTTCTTTTTTTTGTTGATGCCTTTTCCGCTGGCGTTTCCCCGACTAATTATGCCTGACATTAATGTCACTCTGTATTAAATATAGCGCGCCGCGGATTTCGAGGCTCTTTTGCTCCATCTCCTGGCTGCCTGCCGCTCGCTCCATTTCATATTTGGGAGTAAGGGCCCTGCCCTGCCCTGCGTTATGGAGATCCGCTATGGGGATCGGTATCCATGGACAGTGGGGGCCGGGCCGCCTCTTCCTCGGCAACGTGTTGACAGCAAGTGACAGACACATTCATTAGGCGGAATGATTCATATTGGAGGGGATGCTGTGATGCTATGGAAATGGGTATGGGCTAAGGGGCATGGGGCATGGGGCATGGGGAATGGGGCACTGATCTGACAAATGGTCGACTAATTTGGAGAGCATTAGACCAGATGATTTAGGGATTTGACTTGCGGTTAGTTGAGTTCCGTCAATAATATGGATGGATGATACTTAGTCGGGGCATGATAAATGGCTGAAACAGGGGGAAGATTACACGAATTTAAGTGCACATCGATTTGAGAGTTTTGATTAAATTATGAGCTGTCGAAATCAGCAAAACAATGACTCTACCAAAAGGTTTTCACTACTCGTACTCCTCTCCTAGAAGTGTTAAAGTATTTTCCCAAATCAATATCCTTCCTTACTTCCCTTCCTTTTTAATCGAATATTCTGCTGTTGGTCGTTATGTCAATCCCTGAACCAATTTTCACTTATTGGATGAAATGGCAATGGTCAAACCAATTATGGATTACGTCCTCAAGTCCATATGCGCGAATAATATTTTGACAGTAAATATTGCTCTGGCAGGAATCTCGGGGGAAGGCACTAGGGTGTGTGGGTGGTTTCGTATGGTTTCGTGTGGATATCGCACATCATTTCATATGCAGGCCGTGGGCACAGCTTGGACACGAAATGGGCGCGGCCAAGTAGCCGCCGGTTGCTTGGACAGAGAGGGCGACAGTGCGAAAAATTGTGCAATCGATTGGAGGGAGCCACAGCCACAGCCACAACGGACCCCAACAACAACAAAAAAAAAAGGGGGAGAATTTGGGGCTCGAGCCACACATACATATGTTAAATCAAAGAAGAAATCAGGAGTGGAGCTTCGATGGGGGAAACGGGGATGGGGATGGGTACGGAGCCATGTGTGTGGGAGCCTGATTGTTTTTTATCCATAACAAGCCCGAGGTAACAATTTATAATAGACTCTCGACTCCATCACAGAGACTCCATCACTCGTTCATATATTCATATGTGTACATACATATCTATGTATTTTGTATCTATTGCACAGGTGCCAGGGTTCACAAGCCAGGGCAGAGTCGAAGTTGGTGGAATTTCTTTGGAAATTCTATAGAATTTTAGTTTCTTGGGCATTCCCGGGCTTCCCGTTACCCCCGCCCCCGCCCCCGCTCTGTACTGCTGCACCATCTGCATACAGTAAATTATACAATGAATGCGTAACCATAAAACCTGTCCCAGTCACAGTCACAGCCACAGTCCCAGTCCCAGTCTCAGTCCGGACTTAGAGACCAATTCAAATTCAAGTGTCATGCTATTTTTGGGCAAACACACACACAAAAAATTGTCGCAGGGTTGCCTCAAGTGGCAGCAGCCAGCAGCCCAAGACCAAGAGACTCCAATGCGAGACGAGACCCTAGTCGGACCAGACTGCCGGGCGACACTTTTGTGGACGTCATTCCGTAGCCCTTGCCCTAGCCCTAGCCCTGGCCCTTGCCCTCGTCATAGTATTTGCTCATGTTACATCTTCTGCAGCTTCGATCGATTCAGGGCCTGGCCTGCCCTTACATTGTTTCTGCCTCTGGACAGTGGTTCAAGATGTGACAGAAATCGGATGTAAAACGATATAAGAATATAAATTATACATAAGTTTTAACGTTCATGCATGAACCTCTTTGGAAGGTTTAATCTCTTTCAAAAGCGGAATTAATTAATTAATTAATTATTAATTGTTTATATATAAACAAAGCTCAGGCTTTCTTTTGGTTGATAATATCCCTAAGGAGTGGCAATGTCTTTAGTCTTTCATTTCCTGTAAGCTATACTGTAAGCCACTGTGCCTGCACTGCCATGCCCCTTCCCCTCCTTTTCCTACAGTATTGCTCTCTAGCTGGAGAGGAGACCAGGCCAGATTGGATGATCTTGGGCTTGCTCCTCGCACTTAATTGTTGGTCATGCCCTGACGCTGCATTTATTTATGGTTTTCTTAATGAGTCTCATATTTATTACACAGAGGACCACGGACCACGGACTACAGACTACGGGACCACGGCCAGAGAGTCATCCACATGTACACACACACACACACACATCCCTCTGAATGGGTCAGGGGAAATACGTGTCATATTTCATTAACGGGCTCCCAATCGAATGGAAATGAATATTGGAATGGGAACGTCTCCGTGTCCGTGTCCGTCTCGGGGCATTTAAATATCGAGTGTAATTTGAATATGCACTTGAAATTGCATGGAAATTATTTGTCGCATTTGACTTAACACTTATTCCGGTCGGAAATGGCCCGTACTTGGTGGATATTGCATTTGAATAGGTCATTCATTCATTCATTCATTCATTTGTCTACAGATACTCGTATTTGTTTTGGGTGTTCGGTTTGGTTACGCTCTGCTCGGGGGAACGGAACTCAAGAGGGAAGTGGGTGTGGCATGCGGCATGTGGCATGTGGCAGAGACATTTGACTTGAGCACTAACCTAATTAGAGAGTCCCAGGGATAAAGTTTTCCCACATAATCCTCCTCCATGGCATTGCAAATAAACATAAGCCATCGGTTTCCATGAGGTTTCCCAATCTGCGGCTGCTCATCTGCTGCCTTATGCTGGCAATCAAACCCAATCCTTCCTCCACAATCAATTAACCCTCCATCTCCCATCCATCTAGCATCCATCTCGAATCCCCATACCCATAACCACACCCATCTCCAGCTTCTCTTCATCATCGTCTGCCCCTTTATCTGGTGGAACACCTTTAAGCCCACACCCACAGACAGACCTCTCAGAACAGACAGAACAGACAGAACAGAGAGAACAGCCTCTGGGCACAAATTGATAACATTGTAACATTGAATTTTCTGCATATAAATGAATTAATTTTCTGCCATCGGATGGGATGTCGGATGTCCTGTCTCTCGTTGTGGCATCCCTTCTACTGCTTCTGCTTCTGCTTCTGCGGCTTCGGGCATTGTGTACGGGGATAATTTCCATAAACCCCCCCCCTCCCCCCTCTGAAGAAGTCGCAACGCCATTGTTATGCTAAAGTTTGCTCTACGAAAAGGGGTTGCTTGGCTGCTTGCAATTCTCGAGGATTTCGAGGACCACCAGCCTCGAGTGGGAATCCGCTAACAAACTGTTTGGTAGCCAGCGGCCTCGGAGGATAAGCTCACCACCAAACCAAATTGTTGCACAAATGTCTAATGTCTTCACCAGAATCGAGTCCCAGTGCGCATTCAGAAAACGGAGAGCCATAGAATAAAAGAAACAAAAAAAGAGCAACCCATGTAAGCACCTTAAATATATCGAAGCCGTAGCGCCCCTAAACCTGCATTTGATATTGTATTGGATGGATCGATGTTTCTCCCATCCGAAGGGAGGGAGGGAGTGTAACTGTGTTCTCGCATGGGCCTAATCGTGCGTGTGTAAGAGATGGTATATGGTAGAGATCGACCGTATAGGGTCTGTTCTCCGATCTTCTGAGCTGCTTATTGCATTGTGCAGTTTTTCTTTCCCTGCAATTGCCTGTGAAATTGCACTGAAATGCGAATTGCATTAGCCCCCGCCCCCTCCCCTTCGGGCCGACCGACACAGTAGCGACTGGGAAGATCTCCGAGAACAACAGCAGATCGACGCCCCGGCAGTCCTGTCAATC
Source organism: Drosophila helvetica (assembly GCA_963969585.1). Lineage (NCBI taxonomy): Eukaryota > Metazoa > Arthropoda > Insecta > Diptera > Drosophilidae > Drosophila > Drosophila helvetica. The sequence continues at coordinate 61,880,009 of OZ018401.1, forward strand.
ACAGCAGATATAGACGGACGGACGGACGGACGGTTCGGATAGGAGAGAGTGAGGGAGTGTAAGGTGTTCGCTGTCAGATTTTCTCCAAAACGAATCGCTATAAATTTTATACGCTTCTCGAAACTTTATTTTATGGCTGTGGCAACAATGGCCAAAAACAAGAAAAAAAAAGAGAAGAGAGGAAAACGGGAGAAAATTGAGGGAAAATATACGTACTAGCCGAATGGAACGCCGTTAATTTACGAGATATACTCCCCATGGTTTTTTCGGTTCTATTCGTTCGATTTTTGTGTATACAAAATACCAGAACAGAACAGAGCAGAGCAGAGCAGAGCAGATATCTCCAGAGTGCAGAGATCGTGCAACGGATCCGGAGGAGGCTTGCCTCTACCGGAGGCATCTACAAGTATTCGTGTGAATTTGAAATAAAACACACTGCAACCAGAACGAAGGCATGCAACAAAGTGCACAGAGGTGTGGCAGAAGGGGTACAGGAGATGCTGTATCCAATCTCTCAACTGTAACCAGAACTATCCAAGTTTATTCTGAAGATCTGCAATCACTTCTGCCTACGCATCTGCTTGGATGCAGAGCAATATATTATATTTTTCGCGGAATGCAAGCGCCATAAAATCCACACCATATTCCCCTCTTTGTGGACCCCATTCCGGGTGCTACGCCCCTGCCCATGGGAAACCATCTCCACCTCCTTGGCATCCACAGATGCCAGCGACATGCCACAAATGGACTACCACCAGCCACCAGCCACCCCTCCACACATCCATTCTACATGTCCCATTCTACATCCATCTCTCGGATAGATAGTGACAGGAGACGACCCCAAACTCGCGCGACCCACCCGGACCCGGACCCCAACACGGACCCGGACCCGGACATATGTCAAATCAGCGCGTTGAATGTTTGTGGAGCATTTAAAAAATATTTTCATGTAATTTGGTAAACTAATTGTTGCTCCTTCTTATGGTATTTGTTGCTGCTGCTCCTCCCATGATTTTTTGTTTTGACAATAAGGCATTTGTAGCTTTTCAGCCATGAGGAGGGGCCCGCAACGCCATCGATTTTGATTGACTTGGGCCTGACAGACAGTCGATGGTTCCAGTTTCAGTTGGAGGTTGCAGTTGCAGTGGCAGTGGCAGTTCCCATTCGCGTTCCCGTTCCCTTCTTTTCTATTCAGGGGTTTTCCGGTATTCATCTGCCATGTTGCATTATGCCCCGACATCGACATGTAATTGATATATTGGCTCCAGGCGCTCCTCTCTCTCTCTCTCTCTCTCTCCGATCCCTCGGGCACGGGATCCCCATCCCCAACCCGACTCCGATCCACCCACTAAACAGATGTTCTGCATGCTAATGTTTGTTTGCTTTTGGCTTGTTTTTAAACTAATGCTGATGCTTCGGTCTATGGCTGCTGGAGTTTGCACTGCAGCCGATCCGCTGCGGTTTTCCATATGCCGATCGATGGGGGAAAATGCTTAATTGGTTGGATATTGGAAAGCAATTAAGAGTGGCCAGAGCTTGGGATGCAATGAGGCCCATGAGAAGGTGTTTGCTTCTGTTTGAGTAATATACATATATATGTACAGATGTGTATATATCTTTTGAATGGATCCACTGTCTTCTACCCTCCACTTGACACATTTCCACAACGCTTCTTTCGGTTCCTTTCCTTGGGCTACGGATACATTGGTCCCCTGCATTCGCTCCTCCACTGCAATCACTCAAAAATTCTATAGAAAATGCATAAAAACTCAAGCATTGCTTGTATATACAAATTTGTTTGCTGGCAATTAACAAATTTAGGGGAAACAATATCATTAATTTCCAACAGTATAAAATCAGAGTTTATTTCCAACAATAATACAAACATTACATGTAGAAAACAACTCGGTTTTGTTGTCCTAGGGCTGTCCAGAATCCTACTCCCGCCTCTGTGCTGTATATCAAAACTCTAATAAGTGGAGCAGAGGAGTACTGCCAGAGGGAGACAGAGAGAGACAGAGAGAGAAAGAGAGAGAGAGCGATGAATGCTGTGGTATGGTTGATGGGGGTCCGTGGCAGATCATCAATCCGCCTGGGCACATGCCTCCCTCAAATGAGGGAAATGTTCCGATTGTGTTTTTTTTTCTGGGAAAAAACTGTCGACGCAACGTCTACGGTGCGCAGACAGCAGCAGGCAGAAGCAGCAGCACCAGAAGTCCATAAAAATCAGGCGAGCGCATAATGGCAATAATCATTAAAAAAGGTGCAGAATTCTGATTCTGATTCTATTTATGGGCAAATCGTACTGATAAATGTACAGCACAGATACATATTATAGTATACGTGAAAAAGTGCCAAAAGGCTGGGGGTTGTCCGCAGTAACTGCTGGAGAGAGAGAGAGAGATTGTTGAGTCTTACACCTCGCTATGCAATCACCTTACTATAGATATATCCTATGCAATCTTTTCATGCAATTTACTTGTCTCCACTTGAAAGAAAGTGCCCTTGACATTTGCCTTTTACTCCTACCTTTCCCCAATTACACACATGGTACGGTACGGTACGGTACGGGCCTCGTTTCGGTTTGAGCATTTCCTGTTTGTTTAACTGATTTCTTTCCTCTTTGCGCGGCTCTGTCTTTTCTCAACTTTCCAGAAAATTTTCCTCAACGATCGCTGCACAAAATGGCTGCCAAAGTTGTGCCAAAGGTAACCACCCAACCATCCATCCATCGCTGGCTGTGGCCTGCCTCTATCTCTATCTGTGGCTCTGTGGCATAACCACCCTGACAGACTAGACAAATATTGAGTTTTTCAATTAGCACCCCCAAAAAGTTGTGTGTCTACCTTTGCAGCCCCTTGTGCACCCCTGGTCCATCCCTGTCCATCCATACTGCTACTGCTGCTGCTGCTGCTGCTACTGTGGAGGGAAAACTTCACCCTGGCTGGGATGCTCATGCTCGATGCTCGATGTTGCCTCGCCTTGATTCGCCTTTTCTCTCTCTCTCTCTCTCTCGCTCGCTTGCTCTCCCCCTCTGTGTCTGTGTCTCTGTCTGTGTCTGTCTCTGTCGCGCTGCACAGTGGTTGCCCTCTGCCTTGTGTTTGTCTAAAGGATCAGGCCTGTGTTTGCGTATGGCCGCGTTAATTGCCCATAGTGGCAAGCGTTTAAAGCCGCCACAAATCCCCAAACCCAAACCAACGAAATGTCGCCCCTTGCCACGTGTTTCTGCCTTTTTACCTTCCGAGTACCCCAGGGACTCCTCAGATGCAAAGCCAGAGAGAGCGAGAGTGAGTGGGAAAACGTTTCAAATTGCTTCGTTTGTGTGTTAAAAAGATAAAGCGAATGGATCTGGAGCGACTCCTTGTTGTTTGCCTGCCGCTTGCCGCTTGCCGCTTGTTTTTCATGTTGTAAAGTTAATTATAAATTAAATATTGATTCGGGCCCTGTGACGTGTGCCATGGATCGACCAGTCTCGTTGCATATACATATGTATCTCTCTTGCATTTTTCCATATTTTCCATTTATAATTTTTTAACCATCCGCTCGCCATGAAATTGATTGGTCACGTATGATTTATTAATATTTTCTTTTCATTACGCATACGCCGCGTGGGCCGGCAACGACAGCAGCTGTTTTAATTGGTTTAAAATTTCCAATGACATTCAATTGAAAGCCGCTTCCACTGCAGCTGCTGCTGCTATTGCTGCTGCTGCAATTTGGCCCGCAGTGGTCTGAGGTTTAATGGGCCACAGTTGTTCCATAATTTGCATATGTCTATCCAGAGCTTTCCAGAGAGTCGATTTCGAAATGCAACCGAATCTGTCCGTGCGACAGATACTGGTGTCTTCTGAGTAACCCATCAAATGGAGGTGATTTTGTGGATTGCTTGAATCAGTCTTAGTCGTGTCTGGATTGGGAATATACTATGCATGTAGATATCTGTTGGATATTGTGGAATACAATGAGTGATTACAATATAATGACTATAGTTTCAGATCTTTAATGTAAGACAAGATGGATTTGGTATGGTAGTTGGTATTTTCATGGAATTTTCTGTTTCAGTTTTCTTTTGCTCACATTATAGAACATATTTGCTGTTTTGGAAATAGGAAAATATACCTAAAAATTTATTGGTCTAAATATATTTTGTAAGATATATACATGTATGTAGGTACTCGTGGGAAAAGATAGATTAGATACAACCATCTATTGTTTTCATGGATTACAAATACTCTAATAAATCTTTTCATTAATTCAATGATGGGTTCTGATGTTCTCAATTTGAATATCTGCGATATCCATTCAAATCTAGGATTTTAGCTTAAATTTGATGAGAATAAGCCCCAGATCAGACCTGTATCTCGACCAAATTTCACGATTCCACATTTGGGGAGTATATCCCCAGTAAGCTTTCGGTTGAAAGGAAATATTGAAGTAGCGACGGCAGAACCAGAAATATGCACTGTCCACACAAACACACGCACACGCGCACGCACACGCACACGCACACACAGAACAGGCACAAACTCGGAACACACACTGTGACAGCCATTTGTATCTATGTGTGCTGACAGGTAAAAGCAACCAAGATGGACAGACCAACGGATGGACAGACAGGTCGGAACGGGTCGTCGGATCGCATTGGATCGGGTTGGGTTGGGGCGAGAGAACGGTGCGGTACGGTCTTGTTGGAAGTAATTTATGTGCGGGCTGCGGTGGTGGCAGTGGCGGCAGTGGCAGTGGCGGCCATCGATGATACGGCAATGGAGAGGCAATGGCCACACCGACTGACCGACTGGTCGGTCATCAGAAGGTGGGGTGATATGGAGGGGCCATCGTCATAGCCATCGCCATCCATGCGATCTGTAGGGAACCACTGGGGGCTGTGTGGCAGGAGAGTAGAGTCGAGAGTCGGATTGAGTCAAGAGGCAGACAGCGCGGCCCGAACGAGTTGAAATGTTCAATTGCCAATTGTTGTAGATGCTCTTTCTCTGGCTTTTGCCTCGGCCTCGGCCTCTGCCTCGGCCTCTGCCTCTGTCTCTGCTGGCGTCGACTGGCGTCCTCTCTCTCACTGCATGTGTGTCTGTGAGATACTTTTTTATCTGCTGCGCAGTTAACGCTGCCGCTGTCGCAGTCGCTCTTCTGTGGGCGTGGCCTAGCGCTCGTACGAATTTTGCCAAAATACTTTTTGTCGCTCAATTTGAATCCAGCCCCTTCCGTTCGCTCCCCTGACACTGCTCCACTGCTTCGGCCGTTGCCTGCCACAGCGGCACGCCCCAGTTAGATACATAAATATTTATAAACTTTAGATACTTTTCGCTTGGGTTTTGCTGCCAAGGTGTGAACTCAGAGAGAGAGAGAGAGAGAGAAAGAGAGAGAGGGAGATACGAGTAGATGGTGGGGGGAAAAAGGTGCAAAACATTTTTCAGCCAGATTATGAAAAAGTTTTGCTAAACGACAAAACAAGAAGAAAGGCCATGGAAATAAAAGAAAGAAATGGAAAATGGCTGCCACCTGGAAATGTATCTACATACTGTACACTCAGCCGAAACTATTCCCGAGGTACATACATACATATGTATGTTCATTTAAACAGCTAATTGAATGTTCAAGATTGATGGTATCTGGTGACAAATTTTGACACTTGAATATCCCAAGAACCAATTCATATTCCAAATGTGTTATTATTAAATACAGTTTAAAATATTCTCGTTTTTCCGCGGTTTAGCTGAAACTTTTATGCCTCGCCTCGCGACGTCTTGTATTTATTTGGCCAGCGATTTCTGTGATTTTTTACAATCCGCAATAACTTGGAGCCCGCCTCCTGCCCCGCCCCCTCTTTAATCTATTTTGCATAATTTTGCTAATTTCCAGTGTTTATTTTTGCAATCGATTTGCCCCAAAACCCCCATCCCAGCAGCCAGCCAGCCAGCCAGCCAGCCACCTTCTTCTTTTATTGGCTTTGGGGTTTGTGTCAATAATCGAGTTTTCCTACGCTCCGCGTTTTTTTCTGAATGTTTGCATTGTAATTGCTTTGATTTTTGGCTAAAAATTGCCCGAGTATTTGAAGTTTTAATTGTCAAAATATTGCTATGGATTATGCGATTGATTTGTTATTAAACGGAAGTCATGAAAATTGAAATTGAAAATTGGAAATTGATTACATTGATTACATTTGAAATTGTTTTCATACGGTCCGTACATTCTGTCCGTCTATTGTTGTTATTTATTTGAAATGTATCCGGCGGATAAATTGTGCACACCCACATACACGCCCACACACACACACACACACACACACACACATTCACACATTCGAACACACATGTTGGCAATGCAATGCATTTTGATATTTTTTAATGAAGCCCGAAACATTTTCATTTCAATTTCCATTTCCATAGCCATTTCCATAGCAATTTCCATTCGGATGGCTCGCATTTGATTGCCAATTTTTGTTTGTTATTCAACGATTTGTTCTAAAACTTTATGATGCATAGATTTGTGTAATATTTCAATTAAATAGTCAATGGCATAGTCATTTGAATAAATACTCGTATCTGAATCTGAATGTATCTAGATAATCTGCGTGTGTGTGTGTATGTTTCGCTCGGGTTAATTAACTTTTATGAAATGAAAATGTTTGGATAGATGGATTAACTTTTTTGCTGGTGGGGGCTGCTTCTTTGATTGGCTGCTAATTTGATACGAAAATACGGGATTCAAATTAAGCCAAAGATTCACTCGTATATGAAGGTATTTCTTATCAAGAAATGAACATAGAATCCATCCTCCTCGCCGCTTTGCTGGTAGATTCAATTAGAGTGTCTTCTATATTGAGTCTTTCTGCCGCCTTTTTCCTTCTTCTGAAAGTAAACACCCATTAAGCGATTATTGATTATACGATCTTTGAAGGAGCACATAAGACCCCAGCTCGAAACTGCTGAAATTGCATTTCCAGGGAGTAAAACTAATTAAATGGAAGCACTCTGGTGGCCAGCGTCCGAGCAGCAGCAGCAGCAGCAGAAGAAGTCTGGAACTCTGGAACTCTGGCAGATAGTCGCCATTACTTACGAATGGCAATTGAAAAGGCGACAGAACGTAGCCATGGACTGCAGGACTGCAGGACTGGACAGGGACTGGGACTGGGACTGGAATTGGGTCTGGGACAGAAGCAGGAGCAGGAGCTGGAAGCAGGGAGCGGGTAGCGGGTAGCGGATAGCAATGGCTACACACAAAAACTGAAACTCGAAATTCGAATTCGGGGCATAAGTGACAATTCAATAAGCCATGACGTGCCCAAATGTTTATTTATCATATAGCGACGGGCGAATGAGCGACGCTCCGCTCGGAAGGCAATGGCAAAGGCAATCCCACATCCAATATAGGGGAAGCGATGCTGCTGCTGTTGCTGCTGCTGCTGCTGCTGTTGCTGCGGAAGTGGATGGAAGGGACTGCGACTACGTCTGCCTTTAAACGGTGGTACATTTCAGGCAGACAATTCACTCGACCCATCATCATCATCATTATAATGATCATCATGAACAGCAGCCTCGTTGGCCGCCACTTTCATAAAATGTCTCTGCTGCGTTGGTTCCTCCGATTCAACGATTCAACGATTCCTCTGGCTGTTGAAGAGAGATGAAATGTTTATTTAGGACAAATTGTCTTGGCTTGTCAAAAAGAGAGAGAGAGAGAGAGAGAGAGTGTAGGCAGCAGGAAATTGCTCATTGCATGGCGGTGGTTGAGGTTGAGGTAGAGGGTTACCATGTAACGTACAACCACTACCTTGTTAAAACTGTTTGCCATCACACCACAAAATGTGGGTTTGTCCATTTATATGCCTCATTGGGAGACGGAGACGGAGGGGGAGTCTGAGATGGAGATGGAAACGGAGACACGCGTCCAGTAATCATTTTCATGGGCGTTACTTTTCAAATTGACTGCAAAATCTATCCAAAACTGTTGACATGTGGCTTGCCTTGTGGATCCCAATCCCCCATCCCCCATCCCCCATCACCATCCCCATCATCATCGCCAGCAGCCTTGGATGCATCTTTCCGTTTCACTTTTTAGCTGCTTTAGCGTCGACTTCTTTTTTTGGCCCAAATTGTTTGCTTAGCCGCGCGCCATTGACGACACGTCGTCCGTCGTCCGCCATCCGCCATCCACCATCCGCCGACCGCCGTCCGTCCGTCCGTTTCCCAGCTGCGCCTGCAACGCTCCACTAATTTCCTTAATCTTCAGACACATATTCGGATACAGATACAGATACAAGATACTTTTGCGGCTGTTGATTTTCCAATGTGTTTTCATTGCCCATCAACTGCATAATTAATTGCCGCCCCGCCCTGCCAAATGCAAGCGAGTATCTGACAGATTGGTTTTTAATAATCTCGCTGATAGCCTACTTGTGGCCCGTTGATAAGTATCTCACTCAAGTGGCCAGCATGTGACGGGAGATACTTATTTGAGTACTTAATTGGATGGCAAATGCACACACATAGGAATGAGTGAACGAACGAATGAATTCTCGATACATTCGAAAGATACTTTTATCGAAAGGAAATTAGCGTTGATAGAAACTTATGAACGCAAAGATAATTTCTGAAATTGAGAGATATGTATCTTTGGAAGCATGTAAAAGCCAAGATACTCCCACTTGTTTCCTGTATGAAAAATAAAGATAGATTTATTGCCGTTATATGTCATATGTATGTTATATGTATCTCCTCAAGTCACGTCCTGGTGGGGGTATCCCTTGTCTCCTACTCTCCTTACTTGCAGCAGCTTCTTGGCCTTCAACATCTTCGCATTTGTCATCCTTGTCGTCGTTGCCGTCGCTCTCGCTGCAGTTGTTTTTCCAATGTAAATATTTAAATATTTTCAAGACAAACATTTTCCTGTTGTCTCTGAAAATATGTTGATCAAATATTTGCTCAGTAAACTGGTTAAAAATTACAACAATTCCCCGCCCCGCCCCGCCCCGTCGCCGTCACCGTCGTCGTCCCCGTGTCTCAGCCACAACCACGGCCTGCGACTGTGCCACCGCTGACTTTGGCATTTGTTTTATTAATTTTCTCAACACTTTTCACGCAAGGCGTGGAAAAACACCGAACAGGCACGGGTCTGGTCTGGGTCTGGGTCTGTGCACGAAAATCCTCTGGAGAATGAAGAGCATCTCTTTTTTCTCCGTTTCTTTTTTTTTGTGTGAGAGTTGCACTTATTTTGCATCTGGTGGTTGCACAAATATGCTGAAGCTGTTTGCTGCCCCCCCTGTTTGTTGTTGCAACAATTATTGTGGCTGATGCCCATTGTTCCTATTGTTGTTCCTATAATTGCCCGAGCAGCTCGTGCAGACAGCGCGGCACCAAGTGTTTCGCATCCCATGAGTCAAGAAGAAACAACAAAAAAATGGTAGAGAATAGAATCGAATGGAAATACAGAGGCGGATTGCTTGGGCGTGCTCTACTTTCGGCCAATTTGCATTGTGGTCAAGTATAAGTAATCCTCATCCTTGCCTGGAGGGAGTCCTCCTGTCCTTTGTCTGTCTGCCATTCGATGAGGCCCGCCGGGTGGTCGGACGGTCGGTCGGTCGGCCGGTCTTTACATTGCCAGCAAATGAATCAAGCTCGCTCTGGAATCTCACATAACACATTCCAATGGCCGGCGGACTGACATTAATTGTGGCGCAAACGATCGATTAGCAACATTTTAAAATTCATTAATGAATTGTTTCTCAAACAACGAAACAGCCACATAGCCACAGAGCACACACACCCATCGCACGCCCCATCATCTATGTACAATACATAAATAAGCAATTCCATCCAGATCCCAGATCCCAGTCCCAATCCCCACGTACGCGCGCCCTCATGTCTGTAGGAGACGGAGGAGCTGGATGGAGCAGGTTGGACAGAAGCAGTAGGCGCAGACAGTTACTGCCAGAAGTTGTCAGCCACAAGAGACCAACGAAAGATGTATCAAGTGGTGCATGAAATCAATGTGCAAGCTAGTTCCATGATAGAACGTAGTTTTCCCTCACTTCAGTCAAAATGGTTACTAAAAAATCCTGATTCGGATCTTCTTCACTGAGCCAGAGGCTGACACTTAACTATTTACCCATAGATTTCGACAAACGATGATACCTCCAAAAACGATCAATAAATGTACATATACAAAAATGAAAAGAAAAAAAACAATATAAACCATTTTTGTTTGAGTTTTCCAAAAGTAAGCATTTTGACTAAAAAATAAAACCGCAATAAATTGTTCGAGTCTGATTTATAGCTGCATTTATAAGCTTTTCAGAATTGCAAAGTTTATTTCAACCAGATGTAAGGTATTTAAGTTATGTAAAAAAAAGAAGCAATACCTCTAAAAAAACATAAAACAAAAAATACCTTTTTTCTCTTAATTAAACTATAATTCACTAAAAGACCATAATCCATCAGAAAAAGTCAGTTTGGTTAGTGGAGTCAAAAAAGTTCGATTTTGTGGTCTAGTATATTTAACAATGGACTACGAATGGGATCATTAAATGAGACAAAAGACACAAATGGCTTCATGACTTTGTTACACGTGTTACAACATCTTCTATGAACAAAAATGTAAAAGCAACTTCACCCCAGAGTTATCTTTTTTGTCTAATATGTAAGTTTTCAATGGCGTGATCTCTATACTTTCCCAAGGCACTGTTCTTCAGTGTACTTCCTCAGGCACGGCACACTCAGGCATACGCATACCCACTAATAAATCGAAGAAAAAACTGTCTGAAAAATGACGAGCTGACGATTTGTTCAGTATTTTGATATCGACAGCAAGCATCAATCCCCCGGCCGCCACACAGCACAGGGGCGTCTTCCGAAAGGGGGCGTGGAGCATGTACCTTATAGCTATATCGTTCCCCCTGTTTGCAGGCCCAGGCCAGTCTCTGGGAGCATTCAAAAAACTTATTATGCACAAATAAATACTGGAAGCAACAACATTTTCCCTCAACGCAGATAAAAATGAAGAAAAATCTCTCTGTTGTTGTTCTTCGTTTGCTTTCCGTTGATTTATACGAGGAACGGAAATCGTAGACTTTTCGACGCGCAGCATGAGTGCAACAGCAGATACATATCTGGCGGAGATACAGATTCATCTGCATGTGTGTACGTATCTAGAAGATACGCTTCTGCAAGAGGAGGAGGAGGAGGAGGAGGAGGAGTGAGAGTGAGGCCGGGGATCTCCCGCTGAATGAAATTGGGCAAAGCGCATGAAATATGTTTGCAAACAAATTAATAACAATCGATCTGGAACTGCCAGTATGCCTATATCCAATACGGTACGATACAATACGATCCGATCCGATCCGATCCGATCCGTACCGTTCGGAGATGCCGCGTTACCGTATCGCTTAGGGGAATGATGAATGATCACTTGGGCTTCTGTTTTTATAATTTAGGTTACACAAACAACACAATACTCGCAAATACATACATATGTACGTGTGTATGTGGAGTCCAGTCCGAATGAGTGCTGCAAAATTCTCGATCATTTACCGGATCCGTAGGTGGTTTTTGGCATATTTGCGAGGAGGGCCCCCTCTTTTCAATGCTCCTCCTCTCAGTCTTGTTTATTTACGGATCGGATCGGATCGGTTCGGATCAGTTCCCATTGGAACGGCCAGACATTGGAACGCCAAAAAGCTGCTGTCGTAACCATAAATTAGCACCTCCTTGGGACTCCACCATATGGTTTCTATGTAAACTGCATTCTGCAGCCGAAAGATTTATCTGCCAATTCATTTCTAAATGAGTTCCTCGCCTCGCCCCAGCATCGGCCCAAGCCAAGTGCAATTATTACGAGTATTACGATAGTATTTACAATGAAGAATGGAGAATGATTTCCGTAAACAAGTTCCATCGATGCGCCCTGCCCTTGACGATGATCGATTGTACTATGCGAAGAAAGTGGAGCATCTGCCGGAGGGAGGGATTTCGGTTCCTGGACATTGGCAATCGCTTGGCAATCGCTTGGACCTGCCATGTGTGAGGGATTAGGGCCAGCCAGAGACGTGGTCGAGACTCTGGCTGCGGTCCCAGCATGAGCTGGCGCTATGCCGACCAGTTTGGGGTGTCTGTTTTATAGCCCCTGATCTTCGTTGTTCGAGGCATTTACCACCTCCGTGGGCGATAAATATGCAGTGCACCCGTGGCACCCGTGGCGCAATGAACTCGACCAGGCCACAGCCCCTAAACAGCCCCACTCCATGTCCGACTCCTTCTTCCTTCCCAGTGGCGGCTCTGTGGCTCTGTGGTGCACTTTGTTTAGTTTGCTGGCGACGATAAACACCTTGGCGCCATGGAAAAATGCACAAGTTTGTCCCAACTCTGCAGTACTCTCAGTACTTATCCATAGCTTCTCCTTAGACTTTGACATTGTTCTTGGGCAGCACTTGAGCAGGAGATCATTACGGCTTTCAGTTGGTCAAGTGGCGAGGGGAGAGGAGAGGAGGGTACAGAATGGTACACCTGTTGCCCAATAATATCCACAATAATATCCACCATCCAATCGATCCCATCGAGATCTCTTTGGTTCGTTCCATGACGACGCTCTGGCGGCTGTCGTGGGGTGCAGGCTTCCGGCGAAAGCTCTTGAAATTACACACGATATCGCTATGTAATTATGCATGCATTTATGTTATTGTTAATTGTTTAAACAATACTCGGTACACCTCTTCTTCCAGCTCAATTGTTTAACGTGTGCGCCGCGTGGGGGGGGGTTACGAAATGGAATTGAAAATTTCGCTGAATGGTTTCATTTCGTTTCGGTTCATTCATGCATTTGGAGAAGGGCCCGGGCCCCCAGACGAGTGTGTGAATGATCCCGACCGGTTGGGGTTGGGGTTCGGGTTGGGATTGGGGTTGGGGTTGGGATTGGGGTTGGGTAGCATTCAATTCATGGAAAATAGTCTATAGAAGAAGAGCCATCTTCTCATACTCATACTCATACTCGTGCAATATCCCCATATAATCCCCCATTATATAACAGTATTTCAGTAGTATTTCCATCAATGTTTTCCAAAAACATAATTACTAGAAATTCCGGTAAAGCCATTGGAAAGCTTTTGCAATTGATTTATGGCCACTTCCATGGAAATTGTCGACAAAATGTCTGGCCAAGCAGCAGATGGAAAGGGGATTCCAACGGTATGGTATGGTATGGTATGGTTTGGTATGGTATGAAGGCTGTCTTTGGGGTCCAAGGAATGCCAGAACGAGTTGTTGGGCAAAAGAAGTCGTTTCCGTGATTTACACGCCAACGAAATTCGAAAATAAACAATGGATTTTAGTAGTTTGTAGTTTGTACGCGAAAGATTGGATAGTGAACAGGGGGATGGTGATAGGGGATGGGGGACGGGGGACGGGGGATGCTGGGATTTTGATTATTTGACTTTCGGCCTAAGACGACGACGATGTCGGCCCTGGCACTTTGATAGTGCTGAATGTGCGCGAAAAAGAAAACGTTTACGAGAGGGATCGACTATTCGCGATTCTCTGGTATTTTGCAATCTATTTATTTGCTTATGTCGCATTCAACTGGTTGGCAACTTCGGCGGCAGCATCAAATGCCCCGAAAAATATCGTTTGGAGGCCTGATTGACGCATAAACAGAGCCCCCGCCCCTCCCCCCATCCATCTCCCATCACCCATGGCGATGTTGCTACCAAAGATCATGATGATGATGATGTATCCAAAGTGACATCAAAGCCCCAAAAGCATGATAAGGCAAATAAACCAAGCATCAGAGCATCATAGATAATCCAGCATCCTAGGCGATAACTCCATTCGAATCGGAATCGCGGAATCGGATTCGGGCAAGGGGATGGGGATGGGGATGGGAATGGCGATGGGGATAGGGATAGGGATATAGAATTTAATCGTTCGTTGAGCGCCATCTGTTGGCGTCCCTGGGCAGCATGACTGATCTGATCGACAGATCAAAGCATTTCAAGCGCAACAGTCAATCAAAAATTCTCCCCCCCTCCCTGCTGGCAGTTTGTGTGGTGTTGCAAAAACTTGGGTGCAACCTACGAGACGTGCCCCTCTCTCCATCTCCCCCTCTTTCTAGTGGATAATTTACTCAAATGTCGACGCCTGGCGCTGCATTTTGCGGCCTACATCCCCCAGTCGGATTTTTTGCACAAATCGATCATAAATTTAATTTGAAAATTGCTGCCTAACTCCGCAGCCATTTCTGCGTATTTATAACTCAATAAAACTTCAAAAGTGTTCGAAAACATGCGCTCTGCTCTCAAAGTTTGTTTAATCCCATAAAAATGCAGTCGCTTCGGGTACGGTACGGCGGGTCTTAGCAGACATCGGTTGAGCACTAAAACTCGGCCATAGCTTTATGGCCTCCTCAATACTCGTATATCTGAAGGAAAGGAAAGGAAAATAAAAGAAAAGAAAAGAAAAAAGGCAGCGGAAGTTTATTCAATCCAACCAAAGGAACTTCAACTTCAACTTCCAGAGGGAAGTGAGGGAAAACAATCAATCCCAAATTGGTCATGAAAATGGGATTGGGAGTTGGGTTTCAGAGATCTAAGATCTAATAACGATTTTGTATATTTATTTATGCTCATACAAAAATTTTACGAGTTTCATATTCTTTCAATATTTTCCATTATTTCAAACGACCATTTTTGTTTTAAATTTTCGGATTATATTTGTGGGCAATTTCAATTGTAGAGTATATGTTAATGGCATTATAAAGGGAAACACACCAACTTTAAAAATAAATATTTAATACAAATATTAAATATTTTAAGCGCAATAATAGTGATATTAAATGGAATTTACTTTGATTTTAATATAAATGAGAATATATTAATAGAACTCTAAAACACTTTTAAATAAATACAAAAATTTTAATTTGGGAAATTTGTAAGAAATTTATTTTAGATATAAAATATATTTTTTTATCAAATATTTATATTATAATGTCAATAAAGGCAGAAATATTTCCATCAAGGCCTAAATATTAGGGGCTCTGTGTTCTTTTCTCTGGGTGCACACTGTACATATAGTGAAATATGTGTTTAGAATCCCAGATTGAGTGTTATGATACTGAATAAAGTCCTATCAATTGCAATAGGTATCGTTTTAGTGGTATTACGTTTCTTCAGATCTCAAATTATAGTTACCTTTGGATCCCACACTACTCATATATTTTATCTACTTGTTTTCATAGCATTTTCATTTGTAATTTCATCTTGTGCTACATTTTAAGTGAACCATTTTGTTGTGCATTCTTTTGAGAGCATTTTTTCCCACATCAATTTACGAATAGCAATCATCCTATGTTTGTACGTATGATAGCCGTACTGCAGTACTCGCATGTACATATGTACATATAGTATATGAGCGGGTATAAATTTACTTTAGAGCCATTGTCTATTATAGCCCGGTTAATTGCAACGACAGCTGCCAAAACAATGGCAAACCGTGGCAAGAACAACTACAACTGTGGGATACGACAACCATCGCGGCACTGGACTGTCGCCATTGTTGGGGCACGGCACGCTGGCCATGGAATTTATTGTTATAACGGGGCAATGATAACAGGTCATCAACACAACTGGCCAACAGGTAAATAAATATCACAGGGGGAAGGGGAAGTCGGGAAGGTCGGGAAGGTCGGGGAGTCGAGTCGGTCTCTCTGTGCAGGTGGGGGAGTGCGCGAAAAATAAGCAGCGTTAATTACAAAGGATCCTCCCCGAGGCGCCAAGTCATAGATACAATGCATATCCCATAGATATGCCGCAGACAATGCATTTTCTCGCGTTTGGTTTGGTTTGGCAGTTGGTGCCATAAAGGCAATGGGGCGCTGCATGGCGCGGATGGCATGGCGTGGCATGGCTAATACTTGCATTTAATTAGGCTTGCAATAATATTTATGTAAATCGCGGGCTGGTTGCACGATGAGCCACAGACAGCTGTCAATATTTGTGGGCAACTCCTTTCGGTCCGGCTGCCCCTGCCCCTGCTCCCGCTCCTGCTGGTGCCCCATTGTCACTCTTTCACTCGATTTGATTATTGGGCATTTGGCATTGTTGTCCTGCCGCCGCACGATGGTCTCTGTGCATGTATGCGTGTGTGTGTGTGTGTGTGCGTCCTTATCGCTAAGCAAACACTGCAACATTTTGTCGCCAGCGCATTTGTTTTTCTTGTGTCCTCTCCTCCGCCAGATCGGATAGGAACATGGACTCAGAGACCCGTACGGGGACCACCCGCGCAATCTGCGACGGCTGTGCACCACAGCAAATACATATACATATACATTTACTTTCCTCTCTCTCTCACTCTCACTCTTTCTCTCTCTCTCTCTGCTGTTCTTTTTTTTGTTGTTTTCGCATTTAATTTTGTTGCTTTTGACACCGAATGGACTCATGATGTTTTGGCTGTTGTCAACGCAACACAGCAGCAGCAAAGGATCGAAAATTTCGGGCAGGAAAATGCTGAATTTGCATACCAAAACCCGCCGCAGTCGAAAGATTGTCTCGTATCCAAAACACAATGCAGCAGAAAATATACAAACAAACAAATGTAGATTCATATTAGAAGATACAAGTAAAAATAATAAAGCCTGGCTTATATATTGAAATGGCTAGAATGGCTACAAAGTGCCAACTAAATTATTGATTGCTGTTTTATCTATGGTATTTTCTGAATACTAAAATGATTCTACAAATAAAACCAGTTTTTCCTGATTATCTATCTGTAAGTGCAACATCTATTGAACAGAATTCTGCTGAATTCGCATTTTATTTATTATTTATTTATTTTATTATTTTTATTCCATGCCCCAACTATTGACTCTAAAATTCCTTGGCACACAGTGCCCCAGAGGAGGACAGAAACCATATACAAATTATTCTATTTCACCAGTGCTGATTGTTGGCTAATGCTATCAACCGAGATAATGTTGCCTCCAATTCCACATCTGAAAGGTTTCCTCAGTAGATCAGTGTCCAAGCTTTGTAGCTCAGCGTTGCCTCTCCCCCATCGCCCCCCATTCCATTTGAAGTTCACTTTCAGGCCTACAGACTTTGGCACACTTTTCGTACGCACTTGAGGACCCATTCATATGCCACCCAGACAGGTACAGGTACAGGTACTGGGCACTGGGCTCTGGGCTCTGCTTTCGACTGAAGCTTCAAGCCGTTTGTCCGCCATTGAAAACAATAGCCCCCGCAATGGGGGCCCTTGGACAAGCTCTAGGCATGTACCCTACGGGTATGTGGATACCCGTACACCTGAGCAGAGTTTAGCCCACATCAGTGCGAGTATCAATAGCGAACCAGAGATCGCCATCGCCATCGTTGTCTGCGTTGTCTAGTGGTACGAGATCTCAATGCCACAGTGGCGCCAAGCGGGGCTTACTCAAGTGACAATGGCGTCGCGATCGGACATGACAGCCGAGACAATGGGCGACTCAAGACGAGACCATGACAAGCTCCTCATCATCATTATCATCTTCATCGTCATCAAAAGGAAAAGCTGCATCAGCGGCCGCTACGGCAGCAGCACTATTTTTGGCAATTAATCAATTGCTCCATCAATCTATGTACATATGTACATATATCTCTTCATCGATGGATCCGAACGATCTCTGGGCTGGTTGGGTAATGGTTCGATGGTTCGATGGCTAATAAGCTGTCACAACGCGTAGTATTTTTCCGCACTCATCATTACTGTTGCGCAGGTTGAATTCACATTGGACTTTTGTGTTTTACTTTCTACCAATTTGCTGCAATTGTTGGCCAATTAGGAGAGAGAGGAGAGCTCACGGTAGAGGTAGAGGATGGGGAACAGGAATCGCCATAGTTTTTTTAGCTAAAGATTTATAATTTGTCGACCATTGTTGCGGCTAGACTTTAGAAGGTAGTGAAAGCTAACATTTTCTTTTATAAATTTCCCATAAAAAATATGAAAAAAAAGATTAAAGATTCTTTTTGAACACCCAACGAAGTGTACCTTTGAAGGAAAGAAAAGAAAAAGATTTTCAGAAGTACATAATTGAGTACTTGCTGCAACATAAATATTTGCGGGAAAGAGACCATGGGAAGACTCTGTATATCTAGCGATCGATCACACTGCAATGAATCCTATCAATATCACCTAGCAGTACCCAGAAAGCCACCATACATATTCCTATGGCGATTTCCCACTAAACTTCCTTTCGTTTCATGAGTCATTCATTGAGTTCTTGAAATGGAAACCGTTGAATAATTATTATTATTTATCTAGGAATTTTGCCTGTGCGCTATCGAATTCCGAATGAAAGTATGGTTTGCCAACCAGAGAACCAGATGGAATCCAACCTGGAGGATAGAATCGATGATATGATATGCTAATGAAGTTCGATTGATGTCGTGGGGGGAGGAGGGGTGGTGTGGGGATTTGAAATAAAACAAATGCAATTTGTTGATATTTTAACATATTTTCAATACACTTTTTTGTTCGGCTCATATGGGTATGGGGTTGTTGGTTGTTGGTTGTTGGTTTCTGATACAATAATTATATTATACTGGTAGCTATGAATTAGTTTTATAATTTATTATTGCTTACGTGGTCTAGGGGCTAGTTTATAAGTAGGTGTGATATCCATTGTATCCTACCAAGCGATATACACTAGTATCAATGGTGATGCTATTATTTAATGCTGAAAATGCGCCAATTTCCACACTTTCCATAGCAGAGAGTGTACCCTAATCCTACAGTGATAACAATTACAATTACAATAATTACGAATTCGAGTATTATTATTAATTAATATTATTATTATTATTATTATTTTTAAGGTTTGTATGTGTACGCATAAAACTACAAAAAAAAACTTTGCTTACGATTTGCGATTATATATACGATACGATTTATAAAGGTGTGTAACATTGAAAAAAAAAATATATATATATATTTATTAAAAAAAATTCTGCAATAAATTCGATACTGAGATACATTCTAGAGCTGTGGATCGTTCTTGGAAATATATTTACACGAATATACAAGAGATTACAGCTAGACTTTGGAACATGCCACACATGCCTCTGCCCTCTCCCATTCCTTAGACGCCATACTTGATGCCGTATTCCTGATAGTGCCCCATGTGGGGCCGATAGTGACTCAGGTTGCTCAGCTGTCCCAGCTGCCCCAGATTACCGCTCAGCGCATGATGGTGATGGTGGTGGTGGTGGCTGCTGATCACTGCCGCTGCGGCCGCTGCAGAGGCCGCTGCCACACTCGCCGAGGCGGGGGGACTGGCCGACTGGAGGCTCCCTGTGGGACTCCCAGTGTCCAGCTGGCAGGATTGGTTCTGCTCGAAGATCATGTCGCGGAAACCCAAGGCGGAGCTCGGACTGCTCGTCAGCACCGAGGAGGCGCCACCACCTCCGTTGAGGCTGTGGCCGTGGCTATGACTGTGACTGTGACTGTGGTTGTTGTTGTGGACACTCGAGCTGTTGTTGTTGTTGTTGCTGTTGCTGCTGTTGGGATTGGCGTTGGCGTGGCCGGGGTGTGTGGGCGTGCCCTGCTGTCCGCCCCCGCCGTTGGGAATGGGCTCCGAGGGCGGCGTCTCCGGGGTGTACCATCCCCCATGGGCCGGTCCATGCGGCGTTGAGATCGTGGTGGGCGAGTGTCCCGAGGATTGGATGCCACTGTTGTGTCCCCCGCCCGCTCCACTGCCGCCTCCATGGCCGCCGGGGGTGAGGGGATGCGAAACGTGACCCACATGCCGCAGCTGCTGGACATGGTGGGCGGCCGCCGCATGGTGCACGTGATGCATCTGACTGCTGGCCACCGACGCGAGATTGTCGTCGTTCAAGTGGTACGGATAGGCGCTGTGATGGATCCGCGGATTGTAGACATTCATCAGGGAGTCCACTGTGAAGCCAGCATGCTCTACGCCCCCAGCGAGGTGGTTCATCTGGGCGAGGCTGTCGTGGCAGGAGTTGAGCATTGCCGCATGGGAGACATCCTTGCCGCTGAGACAGCCCAGATCCATGAGCGGCTCCTTCTTGAAGTGGGCCGCATGGGCGGCCATGTGCTTCGCCTCCAGGATGCCGTTGGTCATCAGCTTCAGGGGCTTCATCTCGGCCAGCTTCTCGTTCATCATCGCCTGCCGTTTGATGGCCTCCTCCTTCTCCCGCATGACGTCCTTCTTCTTGAAGCGACGCCTCCGCCGCAGGAACGATCCGTTGTCGAACATGTTGTACGAGTCCGGATCCAGAGTCCAGTAGGAGCCCTTGCCGGGCTTCTTGTCGTCGCGGGCCACCTTCACGAAGCACTCGTTGAGGCTGAGATTGTGCCGGATGGAGTTCTGCCAGCCCTGCTTGTTGTCCCGATAGTAGGGGAACCGCTCCATGATGTACTGATAGATGCCATTCAGCGTCACCTTCTTGTCCGCCGCATTCTGGATGGCCATCGCAATGAGAGCGATGTACGAGTATGGGGGCTTCACGATCTCCTTGTTCTGGTGCGGTGCCCCCAGGCCGTAGGCACTGGCCGAGTACGGATACCGGGAGTACTGGTCGTAGGCGTAATGTGCGGCTGCCGCCGCTGAGGCACTGCTTGCCGCCGCCACCGCAGAGGCCGAGCTATAGCCGGCGGCCGTCTGGGCGTAGTGCCGCGAGAAGGAGTTCTGATCGCTGAACAGTGTGTGCATCTTGCTGGACGATGGACGATGGATGATGGACGATGGACGATGGTTGGCGGTTGGTGGTCGGTGGTTGGGGTTTATGTTTATGTTTATGCCACGATCTGGTTAAGGTCTATGCGAGGAATTGCGGCCAAATGCCGCACACCGAATTCCGGGCACTCTTTGTGGGTGCTTTTTCTGGGGCTGCCACACGGATTTGTCACTTCACTTGGCTGCTGCCGCCGCTTCTTGTTATTTGTTCAAAAAAAAATAAATATTTGCTTAAACAAGTTGGCCAAATGCTCTGTCTGTCTGTAATCAGATATATCCATATATACATGCATGTATATAGAGTAAGTATCTGTTTGTGTGTGTGTGCGACACCGAGAAGATGGGACGCAGAGCCAGCCGTGGAACGAACCGTTCGCTATAGTAACACGTCGGATACTGAATCTGTGTAACTGAAATAACATACAACTCGAGTCGGAGCGACGCGACGCGACGCAACGCAACGCACGAGGCAGTGGCAGCGGCAGCGGCAGCGACAGCGTTGATTTCCAGCCAGCAGAGAGCGCAGCGCAGCAGATACACCGAAAAATGTATCTGCAGCAGAGTGGTGGTGTGTGCGTGCGAGTGTATCTGTGGCCAACCACCGAATGGCTGGATGGATTGCCAGCAATACTGGCAGTCAGTAAGTGAAGACCTACACACATACACACACACATACCGGCACTGGCACTGTTCACACAGATACAAAAGTATCTGGGGGAGAGAAAACCCGTACTGCGGACGCCATTCATGAGTTTTGTTGGTACGCCTCTTCTCTCTTACACAAATCCGGGGGAAATGGGAAAACTCTGCCGCTGCCGCCGTCGCTGTTGCTACTGCTACTGCTGCTCCTGCTGCTCCTGCTGCTCTGCTGGGAAAATAGTTGTTGCCAATCCTCCTTCAGTCTGCTCCTCTCCTCTCCTCCCTCCCCGCTCTTTCTGTGTGTTTTTGTTGTTCGAACTAATGCTTAAAATACGGCCTAGGCAAATGGCTCTCTCGCTCTCGCCCACTGGCTGGTGGTGCAACCAGAGCGGCCCAGATAGAGAGAGAGAGAGAGAGAGAGAGAGAGAGAGTGCGATGGTTGAGGCACCTGGGAAAGCTAACTGTACAAGTGGGTGGCTTTTGTGTGGCATATAGCTTGTAGCATGTGGCATGTGGCAGGAGAGGCTGCTGATGGCTGATGGCTGATGGCTGCTGTGTTGCTGTGCCTCTTACTTTTATGCTGGCATAAATTAGTGGCCAAACTTTTTTCGATTTCAGCTTAAAGTTGGTTTCCCCTGAATGGGAAGGGGAGGGGAGAGGGGTTGCAAGGTGGAGAATCGGAGGCAAGTTGTCTGTTAATTTGCCGTTTGACGGGTTCTCCACCAAAATGGTAAATGGGGAGTGGCTGGAAGGTTTGGGGCAAGGCATATCTGAAGGTTGTTTTCGTTTCCGGAAAAGGGAATTAAGTAATTGAAAATGTTCTGTTCTTTGGGGCGCTTAAATGTGTAAGACCCTTTCTGAGATCCTTAGATTTGATTTGGAAATTTCAGAAATTATCCTTCTGGTCTTGAAGCAAAGACTGTTAACAAAGGAAAAATCAATGGACATTAAATGAATTTTCCTTTGGACTTATTTTAGATTACTTTCCAGAGGGATTATTTGATCATATGAATAGCAGATATTTCCATCAATTTTAAAGCTATCTATCTCAAAACCTCAACTTGCTTTGAATGGCTTACAAGTTGTTCCACTATCAAATGTCTGCTATAGAAATAAAGGATCTCCAATTCCAGCCTACTTTCCCTGTACTGCACCTCGACGCGCATTCCATTCACACCTTCATTATCCTCCGTCGCCACCTCAGTGACCTGCTAACCCCAAAAGTACAAATAAAGACACATACGAGTGTATTCCCTATATAAGAACTCACCTCCACTACCACTGCTTGCCCCCCCCTGAGGAGTCCTTGCCCTTGACTGTTGTTCTTCCAACTGCGGTTTTTCTTTTTTTGCCGACTCCATTTAGGTGTTTTTTTTTTTTGTATTTTTACTCATTTTGCTTATTGAAACAATATTTTTTATTGACTTTGTCAGCTTTAAAGTAAATTTTACGAGTGTACGAGGATGTATGTATGTATGTATGTATGTTTATTTGGGCAAGGGCCCAGTGCGTGTATGCGAGAGAGTCCGGAGTGTTTGTCTGGTTATTAGAGGCACAGAAGAGAAAAAACCAACAAACCCATATTCCCTATTTGCGTAATAAAAAAACCGACTTACTATAGTTTTTTTGTAACACTTTTTTGTATGCCTGTATGCTATATATATATTTAGAATAGAACGTATATAATGCTGTGTCTGCATTTGAAATGAAGTCAGGTTCCAGGTTCCAGGTTCCAGGCTCTCGGCTTTCCTTCTTTCACAATCTGTGTCTGTGTAATTGATACAAGAATAATATTTGGCTCTATTAACGCAATCGCATTATTTTGACAAATATTTTTATTGTTTTAACATAATTTTTCGCATGCGATCTTACAGCGGAGAAGGATGAATGGGTGACTGAGCTGGAGATGGATCTGGTGGATGTGAATGTGAATGTGAATGGTAATCATGTGTGGGTGTCCAGTCCCGGAATCAGAACGAGTCCTTCTCCTCTGACGTGGTCTGCATTTGAAATTCGAATGAGACGGCGACTCCACTCCGGACTGTGTGCTCCATTTTTGCGCATTCCATTTCGATGGTTCTTGCCCCTGCCTCGTGCCTCGGTGGGGTTTATTTTTTGTCCTCCCCTCCTGCTGATTTAACAAATTTCTGTCTTCGATATTGGCGCCGTGATTGTGAGTGTATGTATCTGTGTGATTGTGGGTGTTTTTTTCTCGTGAGTGTCTGTCTCCGAGTGCGAGTGCGAGTGTGCCTGTGCATTTTTGCACAGCTCATGTTATTTTTACGGAGTTGCCATTGCCTGTCTGTCCCGTTCCTGCCCCATTCCGCTGCAGCAGCCGCAGCAGCAGCAGCATCTGTCACTGTCCCCGTATCTATCGGATCTGGCCATTCGTATCTGTATCTGTGTCTATATCTGCAGACATCCCACCTCATTTGACCTATGAAAATATTGTTTTAGTTTCTCCAACTGCAACTTAACATTTCTTCCCTAAATGCAGTGAAAGTTGAAAGGGTCTTCAGAGTAGATACATCCATGTACACGCATACATGCATACATATGTATGTATCTATGTACTATCCATTTATTATGGATTTTTAAAGGTAATGGAAATTTTTTGAAGCAGCTTAAGTTGTTTTACACCCATAGAAAAAAGCCCTAAGCCTTAGTTTGAAATATTTATGCCACTATATTAGCCCTGAGAGTGGAAATATTAAACTGGACGTGTTTTCACTTACATTTTGACACTACGTAAGTAGATGAATATTTGAATATACTTGAATAGTTGGGTTTTAAAATTTATGTTAAAAGATTTTCGCCGAGAGTGGAAATGGTACAAAAATGAGTGGTTTTCCCTTTAATTTTGACATTAATGTGAAAATAAAATTTGATTTAAATTTAATACAAAAATATTTAAATTACAAATATTTCATTTTTAAAATAAATGTATTTCATATTGAAAATAAATAAATATCTTTCATATTTAAATTAAACTTATATCCTGCAATTTTATTATAATACATATACTCATTTTGAGGTGTTTTATATTTAAATGAAGCATGGGCCATATTAAAAAGACTTAAAAAGTCGTTATATTGATATCAAAGTGAATTCTATTTAATTTCCCTATTTTTGTATTTAAAAACCGAATATTTAATTTAAATATGGTTGAATATGTTGTTTCTCTTTAGTGTGTTTTAGTGTTTCTTTTTAATATAAATATTTGGGTCTGTATTGCTTAAACAAACATTTATTTTCAGATTATTTTGATGTGTTAGAAGGAAGCCATTCCTAGGGCTAAAACATATTTCATTTAAATCTATAAAAGATATCTCAAAAGTGATAAGCACACATTTCCAAATAAGTATGGATTGATAGAGTAGTACATTTGATATCAGCCAAATTCTAGCATCATAAATTGCGACCAAGTTCTTTGAACTTTGAGCCTTGACAAAATGCCATTTGCGACACGCTCTTGCCGCATAAAACATGTCAATTTGGCCAACATATTTGCTATGTTCTAATGACATCAGAGTACATATAAAAAGTACAATCAAAATGGGAAAAATGGGGACTGGGAACTGGGGACTGTCTCGCCCATTTGCCACGCTCAATTTGAGGCATTCAACGGCACGTTGACACCGCCGTTGCCATTGCCGTTGCCGTTGACAACGCTTCGTTTGAGCCGAGACGAGAGAGTGGTTGGGTCGGGTTGGGTTGGGTTCCCTATCTGGCATTTGCAACACATGCCACGGGAGGGGAACGGGAACGGGAACGGGGAACGGGAACATGTGGCAACTCATTGCCTATTATTAAATTTTAGCAATTCCTGTTTCAGTCTCGTTTTTCGGCGGATAGCAGAGGAGGGGAGCGGGGCAGAGAGTAATCCCAGAATAATATTTATTTTAAAGTGCAGGGGAGTGCACCTAATCAGACACTTGAGCCGCCCAGGACCAAGGAGACGAACGGATGGACAGAGGGACAGAGGGAGACGGATTTAAGCGGCAAGAAAAATACACTTTTTTTTCGGTTTCAAAAAGAGGAAACCCGAAAAATGAGCAAAGGACTGAAGAAGAATTGAAGAAAATATGTTGCTCCGGGAGCCGTAAAAATGCTGATAAAGCGGTTTCAATCTTTGAAATATGCGCATACTCTTACACAGATAAACAGATACACCAGGGGGTCACATAGATACACCAATACTGGGGCACAGGCGCTGCTGCTGCTCTCTCATGAATATGCATGCGGCAGCGGCAGAGGCAGAGGACCAATATGAAAAGGGAACTCACACACATACACAGAGA
Source organism: Drosophila helvetica (assembly GCA_963969585.1). Taxonomy (NCBI): domain Eukaryota; kingdom Metazoa; phylum Arthropoda; class Insecta; order Diptera; family Drosophilidae; genus Drosophila; species Drosophila helvetica. The sequence continues at coordinate 61,905,679 of OZ018401.1, forward strand.
GAACGACTGCGCAGCAATGAGCAGGGGGCGTGGCTATTCGAAAATAGAGAGAGAGAGAGAGAGGGATGCAGCGATGTTGCACGACCTCTCGCTTTCACACTGCACTTTACCGCAGTCTCCACCCTTCTTCGGGGGTGGGGTGGGGTGCCGTGCCGTGCCGTGCCATCGAAAGGGGATGGGATATAGTAGGCAGAGGGGTACGACTACATATATTCGGCACTCATTAAAATGTATGATTTGTATATGGTTCAGAGCTTATTATGCATATATTCTCCACTCTTTTTTTTTTTGCTTTGCTTTCTCCGTTTTGCCTAGACAATTTAGCAGATTAGTTGTAGCCACAGCCACACTACACCACACACATTCCTGTTATTCCTGGGAAATGCTGGTATGGCAGGATGCTCGTGTGCGGCAAGGGCATGGGCAAAGGGGTTGTCCGATGTTCTGGATTGGGCTGGGGAAATATCCGCCATTAGCTTAATCATAATCGTAATCATGGTGCCAAATCTTCCGGTCATAAGCAGCGGAAATTCAAAATTCACGGCGGCGCTAAGTCCGGATGCCTACCTGGTCGAGAGACATTCGGTGCGAGCACCCGAAGGTGCGAGGTCCTGGCCACCGGATGCTAATCATCCAATGCTTAGGCATTGATCATCATCCCATCCCATCCACCCCTCTCGGGCAGCGGGGAAAACTTTTGCGGCTGGCTTCTTTAGGCATGTTTAGACTTTAATACGCGCCGCGGGAATTCTTAATGAAATTTAGAGTCTTTCCTTGGGTATTTCCCCCGGTCGTATACGTATACGTGGGATGCCTAGATTAACAGAAAACCGAATACCTGACGATGACCGACCCATTGCTATTCCTTATTCCTTCATGCGGCTTCTGCTTTTGTCTGTGGTTTTCCCCCCCCCCCCTTAATCGTACTGATGATGATGATGATTCTACGCGTGTCCTGCGGTTTTTGTGGCCTGTTTGTGGTTGCACAGCGGCAACCGCAATCCCGCTGGGTGTGGGTGTTGTCGGTGTCCGCCGGTGGCTACTGCTTTGGAAGGGATCTGGGATAGGTTGGGATGGGATGGGATAAGATGGGAGCGTGTTCAAGGTGTGGACTCTTTGCTTAAGTGATGGGCGAATGCTTGAGTTTTCCAAGGAAGCTAATGATAAATAGGGGAGGATATGGGGAGTTACAAGTTCTTTAGATCCGTAAAGTGTTTCAGGGAAATTACTTTGGATTTCATTTGATTGAAAATTTAGCTTCGATTACGCAAATCCAAGAGCTCATTCCCCAAGATGCTTGGGGAACAGTAGCCCATAAAAACCACTCATTCAATCAGTTCAATGAGCCATAAATGATTGAAGTATCACCCGAGCGAGATTTCCTCCCACGAAAATGCCTGCGCAGGCCATCCAGAGCTATGTACCTGCGGTCGGTCTGCCTAAACCAAACAATATTTCCTTTTACGATTGATTTCATTCATGAAACACCTTCCCAGTCTCCATCGATGGGAACTCCATTCAAAACTGATTTCTGCGGCCCGTAGTCGTTTGCTGTTGCTTAGGCTGCTGTTGCCACTGCTGCTGTCGGTCTAATGTTTATTTAATAAATATTCGATGCCATGTTATTGCAACAAGATTTTTTTTCTGTTTCTGTTTATTTGTATGGGAAATACGCGCGACATACTCGCACTCGAGACGTTGGCGGTGTCGGTGGCTGGTGGCCCTCGGAAGGCAGTTAGGGAGAAAATTTGCAATGGGAAACCCCTTTGATTCGTTTCCTTATACATATATTTATGGGGAAATGCACATCAGATCTATGTACATATGTATATACATTTGTATTTTTGTTCGTTTGTGGCCGAAACGAATACAATTTCGTTGTGGCTCGTCTATGAAAACATTCGACAGCTGAAAATCCTTGCGAAAAACGTTTTTAATTTTCGCATAAATTTAAAATAAATAAGAGTGCAACAAACGATTTTTGTGGTAAAAAAAAAAAAACGGAACGTTGTTTGTTTTAACGCAAAGAAAAATGTTCGGTTTTCTTTTCTCCATTTTTCGAATGCGAAAATAAAAATGTTCAAATCATTTTATTTATTTATTTATGCAGGCTGCATCTTCGATTTGGTTTTTCGTTTCGTTCGGCAGAATAAGAGTCCTCTGGCTGGCCGACAGTCCGGCCGGCCGGACAGCCTATCGAATATCCAAGACTCAGACCCAGAGCCGGACTCGGACTCTCGTCCTGTTCGTGTGTTTACTTGACGCGCAAATCCTCTTACGACGGCTCGGCCTCAGAGCTCCAGAGAGTCCTATCCAGGGTCCTGCGTTGTGGTTTGGTCTGAGTTTTCGGTTCGTTTGCAGTTCGATTCGAGGCGGAACGAAACGAAACGAAACGGACAATTGCATGTTTTGATTGCCGCCTGCAATTGTCCGCTCGGCCGGGTCCTACCTCGTCCTGCCTCGCCCGAGTCCTGCGCTGCCGAGTCCTTGCGCTGGCTGGCTGTGCACTTGTGACAATATTTTCATAATTTTTGCATCTTTTTTTCGCTCATCGCCAACGGTAGGTGCGTGTGTAAACATTAACTTTTCAAGAAGATTTAATCCCGATTATCCTTTGACTGTAAAATTTTTCACTCAAAACTTCGTTTCGTTTCGCTTTGCCTCGGCTGCCGTTTTTCCCTTTTTGGCCGTGTTTGTCTTTGGCTTTTCAGCTCAGATTCAATCCCAAACCCAATCCCATTGCCTGTCCCTGTCCCTGTCTCTGTCCCTGTCCCTGCTTTGTGTCTGTGGCTGTGTCCCTGTCATCGGCCTGGGCAGCGTCTCGTCCTTCGATTATGATCAACGGCGACGACTTCTTGATGCGATTGCTGCTGCCCATTCTCTTGGTTGGACAATGGTTTCTATTCCCTCTGGGCCTCGACTCGAGCTGCGGCCTGTGGTCCATTTGACTCTGGACAGGATTTTAATTTGCCCATAAAGGTGAGACAATTAACAGAATAATTGGATTGTTGATCTTTCGGACAATGAGGTTGGGCCTGTGCCCGAAATTTGCTACCAAACCATTGCTACGGATACTTGGTCAGCCTTTAAGAAGATTAGTTTGCCGACTATGAAAAGGCACTCAAGTTGTTATCCATTTGGTATTGTGGTTCAATTAAGGTGTCATTATCTGTAATGTTGGATCCTCCTTGCGTGATCTATGCGCAGAAGAGAGGAAATTACTCTTATCGGAATATCAATTTAAATGGTTTATCTCGACTCAAGCAATATGTTTTCCAACAATTTCAAGAAAATCGTTTTTTTAACATGCTCAGAAACAGGCAAACGTCTCACAATACAATCTTCTAAAAGAAATTCCTGTAAGAAGAAAAATAAACAAAATAAGATCCATATATCCTCTGCCAACTCCAATTTTGAAATTTAAATTTCTTAACTTACGGTTAGCAAACAGTGGCGACACCTGCCGCTGCTGGTTCATGCATTCGCTAAGTTCTTGTATCTGCTCTTTACAGCACTGATTTTAGTGAACATCAGAGAGTTGCCAGACTTGTAAAGGAAGAATGGCAGCCCGCGCCCAACTTCGATTTCAAATTTAAAATTGCGTCAAAATGGCATATTTCAATTTTTGTTGCATACTTTAAGCTGCAAGCAAGAACTTTAATTTTAAAGCATAGTATAAGGAGCTTTACGAGAAGTCCTAGAAATTGCTGGTTTCACAGTCCTAAAACCCATTTTTTTGTGGTATTGCAATTAGCAATTATTTTAATATTCAAATATGAATAAATATTTTTTAAAAAATGCATTAGTTTCTAGTTATATATTGCCGAATCATAAATTTGGAAATGTGCTCGCATGTTCAGTTATAGAAATTATAATACATTCTTAATTCTATAGAAATATCTAAATTACAATACATCACACGAAAAACTGTAGGTTGAACAAAATAACTTTAGAAAACTAATATTTTGTTTACCGTTTCTCCTTGCTTTAATCAGAATGTGGCCTCGGAATGTATCCTCCATTGCAACGTCTCTCAAGTGGGGCAACAGCGCGGGCGAGATCTGGAGGGAGTTGGACGAGGCGGAGACGCATACGGCGAAAGCCTTGGAGAGTTCTCCACTGGCAAATCCCGAAAATTAGTACATACGTCCGATGTGACAGCGAATGAACGTTTTAAATATAGCCTCATGGTTTTTTTCTTTTTATCACCTGTAGGGCTTCGGTCTCGGTCGGCAGCCACATTGAAGCCTTACATCAAGCCATTTGATATAATAAAAGTCAGATAATTTTGATCACTAATTGTTTATGACGAAACTAAAGAAGGAAAAGATTTTTGTTGGTGAAGAAAGAGAACCCTTCACCCTAATATTCACGCGGACCAGAGCCAAAAGGGAGCACAAATTATTCAATTCCCCAGCTTCATCAAAACCCCAGCGAAAGGCGCCTATCAGCGAGGGATTACTGTATGCGTATCTACATGAATATGCATACGCATACCAATCTGTGAGTGATAATTAGCTAGCTCTGCTGTTTCCTTTGCGCATGAGGCTTTAGCTTTGCGCTAGTCGTTGTTATTGCTTCCGAATATTTGTGCGGTCTATTTGATGGATTCCATGCAATAACAACAACAATAACCAACAAAAATTATTATACCCGGTACTCGGGTATATTAGATACATACATGTACATATGTATGTGGTGATGGTGGATGTGTGTAACACCCAGAAGGAAGCGTTTCCGACCCCATATGGTATATACATATATTCTTGATCAGTATCAATGGCCGAGTCGATATAGCCATGTCTGTCTTTTCGTCCGTCTTCCTTAGCGCCTAGATCTCTGAGACTATAAGAGTTAGAGTTAGTTAGTTAGTTCCTATCCAAGCTCCTGTGATATCGCTTCAATGCAAATGTATTTCAAAATTTTGCCACGCCCTCTTCCGCCCCCACAAAAGACGAAAATCTGTGGAATTCACCATTCTCTCGCACACACTTCCACGATCCGTGTATACTTAAAGATGTAGATGTACAAATGTAGAGAAGACAGGTGGGAAAAAACAAATTTAAGAATTTGCGAACAGCTATACAAATGAAGTATATTTTATAAATAACATATAAATATAAATACATATATACTGACTGAGTACCGAGTATAAAGTAGAGCAGCGGCCTTTGCCGCGGCTCACAACGTTCCCTCTCGTTTGTTTTTATGTTATTTTTGAAAACTTGCGTTAATATTGTGTCGTGTAGGGAATATACAGATGTGGACCATGTAGGCTTTCAAAATATTATATATATTATATATTAAATGCATGGCTGCCAATTGTTTATATTTTGAAAGGTTATAGTATTGCCAAGCAATTAAATCAAAAATGAAAGTAGGTAACTCTCTTTATTCCATTCCAAGCTTAAATTTGGTCTGGTCAAAATAATAAGTACACTGATGTTAATTTTAAAATTGTAAAGGATTAGATCAGGACTTGGTCAAAAATTTGTTGGTTTTTATTGCATATTGCAATATTTAAGAGTTTAAGTACATAAGAGTTTAAAAAATTCTTCACCTCCAAGGTGTGTGACCCAAACAGGGAAAACTGCCAGCAAGTGAAAGCCATCAAAGAATCGGTACGAAGAAATTTCGAGGTGGACAGACATTAATGAAACTAAAATGAAACACATCCTCATGAGCTAACGAGATTTGCGTTTGTGGGAACATTAGCACTTCTAACTGTAACGCAGAACTAATTTAACTTTGTTTTCTCTTACTATTTTTGTTTTCTTTCATTTTATCTATGCCTTACATAATCATAAAAATCCATTTTAAAAAAGTGTTTAAAAAAACATTATTTTTTTTGTTTAATTTAAAAAAAAAACAAATTTTTTATTTACATAATCATAAAAATCCATTTTAAAAAATAGTTTAAAATACCTTTATTTTGTTTGTTTAATAAAAAAAAAAAACCCCAAATTTTTGATAATTACATCAACACGTAGCAAATGTGTACTAAGCGTGTAGAGAATAATTCATTTCATATTTCTCTTTTTGGTTAAAAATATTTAAAACCTTGCGGACCCATCGAACGTTGTCTCGCCCCGATTTAACGCCTTCAGAAAACTCCAGAGTGATAATAAAACGCAGATAGTTCATCTGCGCTTAGCTCATGGCCATGATGGCCACGATGGCATTCAAAACATTTCCGCTCTTCTACAGGGCTTCGATGGCCCTCTGGCGCGAGCAATTGGACTGCTTCTGGACCAGTTCGATGTCCTTGTTGTCCAGTTGGCCGGCACGGTCCTCGTCTAGCTCCGGATCCTCCTTGTCGTTGGCCAAAGGCGCCGACTTGGAAAGTGGCTGCTTTTCTTCCTGACCCTGAGTGGCATTATTCGTGAGGTCCTCGACACGAACTTGGCCAAAGCAAATATAGGTGGCGCCGATCTCGTAGACATCGGGCTGCGAGATGTGCAAGATGCTATTTTTCCTGAGCAGCGTAACGCGGTTGACGTTCTCCACTCGCTTCAGGCCGAGCTTCATAAGCAGCCGGCGGGCCTTCTTCTCGCCACGTGGCTGCTTGTGGATCTCGTCCGGATTGAAGAGGGGGTTTAACGAAGTGGAGATACTGGGGATCCTGGGGATACTGAGGATCCTAGGGATACTGAGGATCCTGGGGATACTGAGAGGGTAGCTCTTGGCCATTCCTTTGCTCCGCTCTGCACCTGCGGCACTCTTGAAATTTCCATTTTTGGTTCCCTTTAGTTGATTTTCCATCTTTGTTTAAAGTAGTATAAACAATCAAGAATTTGTGTGATTTTTCCGTGAACAGAGTCCACAAAAAATACGCACTACCTATTTTTCTTGGGATATTGATTGGTGAAAAGAAGAACAATCCACAAAGAAAAAAGAGAACAAAGGCTTGGAAAGCTTTGACAGAGCTTTGACACTGTAGAGTGACTGTGTTTCGACACTGAACTCTAAATGTGAGTGTTGAGAAAAAAAAAATAATAATAATTAATAAGTATTCTAGAAATATATTACAGAAAAAAATTTAAAAAAAACCAGCTTAATAATTTACAAAATATACATACATACGTATATTCCTGTAAGCGATTTTGATTTGATTTTCTTTTGATTTCGTGATTTTTTTACATACAGGGGTGCACTGGAATGCGCAATGCATTTTCTGTCAAGCAAGTGACAGATAATTCCGATAGTAGGTACTATCGGTATTTTAATGTTTCACAATTTTGTTTGATGCTTCTTTATTTATATTATAGTACCTCTGTATTGCTAATTGTTTTCTAATTCGAATATTCAGTTATAAGTAGCGATATATTTTCATAAAAGATAATACGATATTTTAATTAAATAAAAAAAAAAAATAAACTCTCTTGGAGTATTTGGTATTCCATTTCGCTGTACTCTACAATATATGTATGTCTTCTTTATAAATGGTTTTGTTTTTATTGCTACATTTATAATATAAATTAATATGTATTCATCATTTCTGTTTAATAAGAACAAAAAAATAAAAATAAAAGAATAAAAAAAAGTACTATGCACTATGCAACTATCGTTTGTCTGGCACTACTTAAACGCCTAATTAAAATGATTATCCTTTGAGGTAATAATGATGTTACGATTAACAGGCAACTCCCCATTGGGTCGTGGCTTTGGCTAATTGGGATACTTGAGGGCATCGTAGTAGCCCCCGCCATTGACCGCCACCGATGTGGGGGGCGGAGTTATGGGCGGCAGGTAAACCGGTTTGCGGTCTATGGGCGAGTGATCGATTACATGGTTCCCCGACTGCGATGGCGGTGGCGTCATGGAACCATGATGATGATGGTGCTGATGGAGGTGCTGCGCCTGCGCTTGTGCCTGCGCCTGTGCCTGCGCCTGCGCCTGCGCATGGGCCTGTGCATGGGCCTGGGCCTGTGCGTGCTGGATGGTAGACAGGCCGGGAAGCTGCTGCAGCGATATGGAGCGGAGACCTGCCGGAGAGAAAACCGATTAAAGTGGGAAAGTCTTTTTTATGGACAAGCGCTAAAATTCACACTGCGTCGCGACGGCGACGTCGGCAACTATAAAACACAAAAGTCCATCAACTGAGGGAGGGATGCATTACCATATGTTGTTTTCTTCCATCCATCCGACTTCGGGGCGGTAATCCGAGATGTGAACCGTCAGCAATTATATTGCCCTGATTGACGCGAACACCCAGGCACTCCCTTTTTTCCTCTGCCCTTTGAGTGCTGCCCAGACCCAACCCCACCCTAATCCCCGACAGTTCCACTCACCGTTATCCAAGCCACTGCCACTTGTTGCATAGGAATAGCCCGCAGCCACGAGACTGGCGGCTGGCGCATAATCACTTTGAAGCGCCGCCGCGCCGGATCCAGCTGGAGAGGAGCCTGGCCCGGGGCCCATACCCAAGGCAGAGTGGGCCATCGGCGGGGTGGAAGATCCATTCAAATTGTTGCCCCCTGTCAAGCAAGATATGTTCGAGTACTGGGGCAGACCGCCAATGCCCACACCCGGCGATCCACTGTGGGCGGCATGAACATTCCAGGCATCACCGAAACCCTGAGCGCCAGCCGGAGAGACGCCATTCGGCCCAGGACTGTAGTCATAGCTGGCATAAGCGGGCGACGCATAGAAGTTGGCATTGTCCTGGAGGAGATTCACGAGAGGGAGCTTAGTTGAAGTGGATCTTGGAGGAGTGGAGTGTACTGGAGTGTACCATACTCACCATTCCCGCATCTCCATAGCTGCCAGCGTAAAAGCCATTCGCATGACCTGCATACGACTTGACCTTGATCTTGGAGCGATATCCACGCGGACGACGCCTTAGGCTTCCCTCATCCTCGAACAAGTGCGCCGAGTTCTCGTCGATTGTCCAGTAGTTGCCTTTTCCCGGCTTCCCAACACCCATGCCCTTGGGCAGCTTCTTGAAGCACTCGTTCAGGCTGAGATTATGACGCACCGAGTTTTTCCATCCGACATAGGGTCCGTTGAAGAACTCGTAGCTGCCGAAAGACAAAAGTTGATAATCGGGCGTTTATTTATTTGGCTGTGCTGGCAGAAACCCAATTAAAAATTCTGATTTCGTTAGGGACCCTGGACAGTGGACCCCCACCCCCCTCCCCCCCGCTGGACCCCCAGAGCAAACACCCGGCAACAGCAACAATCAAACGATGTCAGCTTAAAAGCCTCTCACGCATGTCGTCGTCCCCTTCACCTTCCCCTTCCCATGGCAGCACTCGGACAAAGCTCAAGTGGGTTTCCGTCTCGTCGCCGAAATCGCGATCGAAATCAAAATCCAAACACGCCGCCAGAAATACGAGATACTCGTATCTGAAGGATGCACATTGGAGCTATGAGGGGAAAGCGGAGAATTGGCGTTTGGTAAGGGGAGGGGGAAGGGAAAGGGAATCGGTTGACTAAATAAAATCGGTTGCAAGTAAATAAACCTCCAGCGACATTGATCGTCTCTGTATGTGTCTGTGTCTGTCGCGGGGATCCGCGTTCCCAGTGTCGATATCGCCAATAGGCCACGCCAAAACCCAATCCCCAGTCCCCAATCCCCATCTTTGGTTCTATGTTTCCACATACATGTCTCCATGTGCCGGCGCGTGTTATTCGAGAGCTTGAGAAAGCAGTGACAGGCCAGTTGTGGTATTTCTTACTTGGAAAAGTCATTTGAAGAGTCATTTAAAAAGAGGTTATGCCACTCTACTGCTGGATCTCGCTTGATCATTACTATACCTCCTAGGACATCTACATACATGATCTGTGTATCCACTCACAGGATTTTGGTTATATTTGATCGGTTATACCTCTTTCTCTGCTTGGATATTTAAGAAAACTGTCTTCCCACACCAGTTAATACCACAAATTGAACGATCCTTAAGATACAATTTGTGGAACCAACTATAGGGCTTCTCTGTTCCAATGCCTATCAAATGGCTTTTCCCTACTCCTAGTCCCGATCCCCAATAGCTTACCTTTTCTGCAAATACCCATAGATCTCCGACAGGGTGAGCTTTCCAGAGGGCGACTCCTTGATGGCATGTCCAATCATATTGATGTAGCTCAGAGCAGGTTTTTCCGGACGCCGAGTCCCGGACTTTTTACTGGTATCCGGACTAGCAATATCTTGGCTTTTCGAACCCCCCGACTTGCCCTGGGAACTCTGACTGGAGGCTGGTGCTGGTGTCAAGGAATCAGAGCCATTGAGGGACTTGGCAGGCGAGGAGCTGGCGCTGGAGTAATTCAGAACGGGCATTCCGTGGGCATTGGTGATGGCCTGCGTGGGCGAGGCAGATATCCGTGACATGTAGGCACCTGGTGGCGAGTGCTGCTCATGATTCTCATGATGTTCATGATGCTCATGATGCTGCTGTTGCTGTTGCTGCTGCTGCTGCTGCTGCTGCGGATGGTGGTGCTGCAACTGTGGCTGTGGATCCACCTCGTGGCTGGTCAGCAGCTGGTAATCATTCGCACTGAGGATGGTGTTGTTCGAGCAGTACTTGATGGTGGAAGTGTACTGGTGGTTCATCGGCTGCAGCTGCAACTGCAGCGGTGGTGCCTTCACCGACGAGGAGCTCACGTACTGCATGTCTTGATCCGTGGGCGTCTTCGAGCTGGAATTCGGCGACACGGAGCCCGCCGAATGGGATTGGGCCGACATCAGTGCACCGTATGGTGGAATGGGACTCGACGAAGCCGGCGGCGTTCCCATGCTGTGCAGAGCATTGAGGCTGTAGTGCTGGGAGGTGGGCGTGGCCATGCCACTGGCATCCATATAGTACTTTCGCTCCATATACTCGATATTGGGCTTCTCATCTATCATCTCCGTGGGCGACTCCCCACCGCCGCCCATTCCCGTCTGATAGCCACCACCGCCGGGAGCCAGCAGATTTCCCGTGCGATACAGATGCACGGAATGGCTGGGAGGATGTGAATGATGCGGATGTGGGTGTGGGTGGGTGAATGGATGCGGGTGGTAGTAGGAGCCCCCCAGCTGGTCCACACTCATGGCCGAGCGACCATTCAGATCGGACACTTCTTCACTTTTTATCATTTTTTCACTCTTTAAAAAAATTGTGTTCCTACGCGCACGTACTCCTTCAGAGATCTCCTTTTGTTTTCTATGTTTCTCTTTGCTCTACCGATCCGATCCTATCCGATCCGATCTGTGTTTTTGTATGTGTGTGTGTGTGTGCGTGTTCCGTTACAAGTACCGTTCGCTTTGGCTGTTTTCGATCGAGTGAATGCATCGCATCCATCTGCTGGCGCTCCCTCCTGGCTGGACGCCACTTGAACGGAATTCTTTTTTTAGTTACGCAAAACGATCGCTCTCTCTCTGATGGGCCGCTCTCTAGACCTCACTCTGGCTCTCTCTATCTCTCCCTCTCTCTCCCTCTCTCTCTGTCTGTCCGTATGGCTTCTTGTGCTCTCTGGCTGCTGCCAATTGGTTCGTTCAATTGATCGGAATGGAATTTTCAATGCTGGCAGTTCTACGACTTTCGTTATTGGAGAGCGGCATGGAGAGGGTCTGCTATGCTATCCTATGCTATGCAAGGTATGCATCTGGAAACCTTAATGGAAATCCAGGTTATTGTACGGTATCCAATTGGATCTTCAAAACGAAAATAAAGTTCAGGCTCTGATATTTCTTGTTCTAAAGTTATTATTATTCCAACGGAAACCTCAAATGGAAAACCTCTCATTTCTCATTCATTTCCGATCAAATACCTTGGTTTTTCTACTCCCGCTGTGAGCGGGTGTGCAGTCAACAGTTAATAAATAGTCGGGAAAAACCCAGAGATCCGATCCCCCGAAATATCCCCCCAAAACCCAAAAATGAATTGGTCTACGGATACCGATTCCGATTCCGAGGAAAAGGAAGCCGCAGTGGCTGGTCTGGTGGCGGCATTCGAAACGAGCTGTTAATTGATTTAGTCGTTCTCTGTTCTGTTCTGTTCTGTTCTCCGTACCGTACGGCCTGCCCTGCCTGATCACGGGCCGTACAGCAGCACCGAACCTCTCCCTGCCGTGAGTGCCGCCATTGCTGTCAGCACTACGCCGACGCGACCGTGAGATGGCGACGTTCTGCCTCTTGGAAAGCGAGTGAGAGAGAGAGAGTGAGAGAGAGAGCGAGAGAGCCAGCGCATGGGGCAACGAAACGAAACGAAACGTTTCAATTCCCCCCAGAAAATCCAAAGAGATACAGCGAGGGCGCACACGGGGCGGCACACGCACAAAGATACAGATACATTTTGTGGCCGCTGGCGGTGGGAGAGACACACGGAGGCGGAGTTTTGTTTATATTTCATGAAATTCTATTTGTCAGATTGGGAAAATCGGATGGGAGGGGTGGGGGAAATTCGGCATGGAAAATTCATGCCGTTCGGGGGCTACTTTTATTTTCTGGCCGCCTCTGAAAGATATTTTAATTTCTTTGGATTTTTGGCAAATACTCGCGTCTCAAGCCAAGCCACTCGCCATTTTCCACGAATTTCCCAAAGCAATTTCCGAGTTTTTTTTTCAGTTCTTTAGTGAATCCATTGGAGCGCAGAGATATTTTTCACTTTTGGCCATTTTTCTTGCGGCTTCTGCGTTTTTGGCGGCCATAAATTAATTTTACTTTTGATTATTATTACTTCTACTTATTCTTGGCTTTTCTTTTTCTTTTCTTTTATTTGGTTGGTTGCCTGCTGGTTGCGTTTCAGGAATTTATCGTCGAGTGAGGAATAAATTAAACAGGCCCCAATAGATCATGGACCCTGGAACTGATGCGAGAAAATTATTAATTGCCCTGGATCCCCAGAAAACATGGATAATCAATGACTATGAATGATCGAAATTATGCATCGAATCTGGCATGTAGTTCCAAGAAAGGTGTTAACCACATAATATGCTAAATAATGTATTAAGCAATAAATCAATGGGGAAATTTACTCAAATGCTTGTTTCGAACAGGCTTTTGAAAGCGATTCTTAGTGTTAGGAGGGCATCCAAATCTTCCTAGTCTCTATCCTTCTGCACAGATCTTTGATGATTCAGTCGGGCAGTAATTTGGTCAAAAATATCTTTATAGATAGCTGAATATCTGCCACAAAATGTTTCTTACCGGACACGGCATCCCTGTCAGGTTTTATTTTTGCATTTCCCGGTACGACATCTTGTCTCTATAGGGGATTATTTATAGCCATCAGGCTATAAGGCGTTCAGCCAATGCACTGGACCAAACGGCCACACATCGCGCTCCATGTGCGTCACCCATAACTGGGTCAACAGTTCCGTTCGGCCAACACATTCGATTCCGATCAGGTGTAGCAGCCATCTTTGAATCGATCCACACATCACATCTGTGGGATCCAGCTCCTAGAGGTGTCCCAGAGCTCCTCTTCAGCGGAATAGCCATTCCCACAGCTATAGCCACCGCCATAGTCATAATAAACATAGGATAGGCCAAGGGAATTCCCAAACAAAAGCCGTCATCATTCCACATTGTTGTTCCGTTTTTCAAGTTCAGATAATCATAATAAAGCGATATGTCTGCATAGATCGGTCGATGGTATGGTATGGGGTATGGTATTGCCTCTGTTTTGCTTTTAATTTTTAATGTTAATGTTATTAAATGGCCGAAAATTGTTTACTACTATGCGATGTTTGTAAACAAAATTATGTATACGACGGGTTGCCGTTGTCTTCTCTAAAGAGTACTACAATCCAATATTATACCATACACCATATCCAATCTCATTGATGCCCCCAATCTCTCTCTATCTCTCTCTCTCTCTCTCTATCCATCTATCTCTTTTTGCTCCAGTTTGCATCTCTCTGGCATTGTTTAAAGTGTAGTTTTAATAAACATTTAACAATTAAACGCTGTACTCTAAACACACAATCTCATAGAACCACCACCATGACCATCTTTTGTATATAGAAGGAGAAGAAGGAGCCGCATTTGGATTGGATTGGATTGGATTTGTTTTTGCACACTGACCTACAACAACTGGTAAAAGCAAACAATTGCACCTAAACGGATCCCACGGATCCCTCGGACCCCCTCGCACCCCATCTCTCTTACATCCCGATTCTCAATCTGATACGCCCAATGATTATTAAACAGTTTTGTCCGCCTCCCGTTTGCGGACAATAAATAATCAAACAGTCCAGAGCAAAGATCAGTTGAGAGAGGGAGATGGCATGTACATACACTTGGAAAAATAGGGATATATTTGAAGGGAATATTGAAATGCGATTTTATACAAATTCCAAACTTACGAGGGGTATCCTTGTTCAATATTCGATCTCTTGAAAACTAGAATTTTTTTATATAATTAAATTATATATTCTGTACGAATTCGGCAAGGATCTTCTTACCAAAAAAAAGCAATCGAAAATTACACACTTTTTTTCTTTGTGTATCGCAACACGAATTTCAAAATATTTACACAAGAGTTGCTGCCCCGAAAATTATGCCGTCTAGTTAAACTTCTATCCCCACTGCCTACCCTCCTGCCCCCTTTCCTGCCACCCCTCCTGCCTCTCGAGAGCGCCAGCCACTGGCTGACCAACATTTTGTTTAAATATTTAGAGATTCGTGTGTGCAATTTTGTTGCTTAGATCTCACTCAAAACGATTCCAATCGCTGATACCATTTTTTGATTATCCCTCTCTCTCTCTTTGTCTCTGTCTCTGTCTCAGAGTTCTGATTACGATCACGTGTTGTTTGGCCGAAGAAAAAACACAAAATTAAATACACAAACACAATATTATTTTCTTTACTTTTTTTAAACTATAAACCTCTTAAGTTGTTATTGTTGTTTCCCACGACTTTGTTGGTCTGTTTTTGTAAATATTTATGCGATTCCAACGCTTAATTCCCCATTAAACGGGAGCTGTTCTGTTCTGTGTTTTGAGTGGTTCCCGGATATCGTTTGGATCGGTGAGGATCGGTGTGGTTGAGTTGACAAACTTTTGTGGGATAAACAGTGGATGGATACGGTTTTAAGAGGTAAACAGGGTACGAATAGATACGGAAATCTCTCCCTATATGTGTATGTGATATACATATGTACAATTCACATATATTTACTTTGATGATAAAGTCTTAAAATTAAGCTTCGACTTTTTGAGCACAATTCAATTAAAAAGAAACTTTTTTAAGCTGTATTTCAACTAATTTAAATTAAAAATAAAATTTAAAAAAAAACCAACGAATATTAAGAAAAATTTTCTTGTATTATATTTTTAAAATATGTATGCGCAAGATTATACGATGGAAAATATTTAAATCACTTAAACACACCTTGAAAAACAATTATCTATATTTTAAAAATTAAATGAAACTACAAATTTTAATCGTTATAGCCAAATTCCTATCATTCCTCTAGCCGACCTCTTGGATATTTCGATTTTTGCCTCCTGTTGTGACCCAACGATTACCACACTTTGGCACTTCTCTGGGGGCCCATAAACACCTTTGCCGCTGTTATATGTCTATGTGTGTGTGTGTGTGTGTGTGTCTGTATATGTATGGGTGGAGCTGTATGTGTGTATCCAAGATGGCCGATGCCTTGCGCAAGATGGCCAAGAATCTGCCGTTTGTCGATGCCATTGCCAAACTATGCAAACCATGGCAGCTATCGTAAAAGTTCAGATGCCCACTGCCCCTTCCACTCCTGCTGTACCTCCTCTGTTTGCCCTCCCTCTATTGGCGCTTTGCCCCACCATTCAACTGTCGAAGCGGGCGCAATAAAATTGAACAATTTATAGACTTGCGATCCATTTTGGTGCGCAATAATTGCGCCAAATGTACAAAAATTAAGAAAATAACGCAACAAAAAAAAAGCGAGAAAATCTAAAGGAAAAAAGAGAGAGAGAAAGAGAGAGAACCAAAAAATCCGAAACTTTGTACAGGGAGAAGTTCTTTTGGGGAAGAACAGGCACTCAATCGATCGGCAAACGGCAAACGGCGATCGACAATCCGATCCTCACACAAAAGCCATTTCCACTTTGGGGCCGGTTGTTCTGTTGTTTAGCTCTTAGTTTAATAGCCGGTACTTAAGAATGCGTTGACGTTGACTCACTCGCAGCACATCCGTGCGGATCGGATCGGATCGGAAGATACAGATTGTACGTAGAACATCTGAAATGATATCTGTATAAACGCTGAAAATGGGGGAATTTACTTGCTTTTCACCGATTCCGCAATGTTGGCAGTAATTAATCTTTTGGTTTAAGCGCTCGCTTGCCAAATTGGAAGGAAATAGCTTCCGCCCATGGCTGGTTATGTGATAAATGACCTGCGATCGCCCGATCTCCGATCATCCAGTATTCCTTCGATCGCATACATTGGATTGGATTGGATACGATACGATACGATACGAGTACTTTATGGCATCTGTTTCGTTTCATTTTACGCTCATTGTCGTCATTGGTTCTGTGTGCTCCTCCCTCTCTTTCTTTTCGTGTCGTTCGCTTTATTCTTTGTTCTTCTTCCTGGCCTTTTGTAGATTCTCCTCTCCACCCCTTTCCCCGTCTTGTGGGTGTATTTTTTATGGGTCTTGGTCTCTGGCCTTCGAGGGCAGCGCACCTGTGAGGCCTAAAAATATCCGTTGATCCGTTGAGTTGAGGGTGAAATATAGTATGCTCCGGCCAGCATTGAAATGTCATGAGATGATTCGTGGAACTGATTCCAAAAAACTTGACAGTTGAATGCTGAAACTATGTGGGTTAAAAAGATATTTCGCTGATCACAAGGGAATTTTCGATCGATCGGATCAGCGATCGGAATATCATTTAAATGTGGTCATTGCAGTGTTCTTTAACACAAAAATATATACATACAGAGTTGAGGGATCGAAATATCAGTAACAATAACTAAACGGTTATCAGAACATCATTGAAATATTATCTTCCAATTTAACTTTGAACCAACCAGATCGATTCCTGTCAAAGATTCTTTTTTATCCAAGGATTATCTAGATGAATTACCTTTTCAGGCCAGATCATACGTATATGCATGTATACCTAATAGGTATGTATGTATGTACATATGTATGTAGGTCTCTCCCCTGACAACTAATCATCACCCGATCATTAGTGAAAAGAAAAACAAGATCGGTTGCCCACATATCATGTTCAAGTGGATTTTTCATCGTCAACGGGACCCCCAGGAGAAAGGAGGAAAAACCAAAAGAATACCAAAAATAAATGTAAATTTCTCAATGGTTTAATCGACGGCGACATCCTGACACAGCAGTCGCCTAATTATCCACACCATAAATCGAACCAATTGACGACAAATATTTTGACATGGCGCCGCCTGGACGTTTCTCCCACTCCTCCTGCGATGCGACTGTGAATGGGACTGGAACAGGGAGATCATCACGGCACGGTTAATGTGTGGTCGCCACTTGAGAAGCAGTTGGTAGTCGGTAGCCCGTACTCCAGGGAATCTGTAACCGAAAACCCAAAAACCCAAAAACATAGCATCATTTTGAGAGGAAAGAGACACACACACACACGCACATGGTTATCATGTCGTTGAAGCAAAAATTTGAATAAAAATGAATGAGTATGAATCGCTGGGCGTTCTCCACTTTCCTGAAGATGAAAGATGCTCTGAATTCCACCCGTAGGACCAAGTCCAAGAAGGGCAACCAGAAGGATTGTTGCCCGAAGCAGGTGGACTGCTGCTCGAAGGGGCACGGCTGGGCGCAGCAGGAGGACTCATTTCAGTTCAACGATTCACTTACTCTTATCCTTCAGTTATCCCCTAACAACAGGATATAAAAGAGTAAACTGATTTTAATAGTTATCCAAATCATTTTATTCACACAGAACAATTGCTAACCCGCCGATCTTCAAAAGGATCTTTGATGAACCCATTTTTCAGATAATTTCGAACGTTTTGCCAACAAAATGAGGCCGCAGAATCGTAAAAGAAAATCGAATAATCTCTTCAACTAAAATTAGCCGCTTCGATCTGTTTACATTGGGAAAAAAGTAATAATTACCCAAAAAAAGAAGACCAAGAAACGAGAGTTTCACATATATTACAGCGATCAATCGCATTGGAAAATCCAAGGCAATGGAAAATCGGAAAAATCAGGCAGTAGCGGAAAAAAAGATTCTATTCCATTCCCAACTATTGAGCCGACAAGTGCGACGCGACCCGTGGCCGTGATGGCAGGGGGATTTTATTTTATCCGTTGTTTACATTGAGCCTAGGAAAAAAAAAAAACCAAAAATACTGATCTTACACGGCCAGAGCCATACGGCTGCAACCTGCCCCTGCCCCTGCCCCACGACGAAACGTACGAGGGAGAGCCAGAGGCAGCAGCAGGAAACAAAAGTCAGTGCCAGTGCAATTGAATTGCCATAAAAATCGGTGGAAGAACGGGAGAAACGGGAGTGCAGGAGATGGGGTTTATGGACCATCCGAAAGCATCCAAAAGCATCCACTCACCCACCCACCTTCAAGCGGGAAATTTATGGATTTCCCGGTTTCTGAACTTTTGTCGTGAATTCGGGAACCAGAAGATCTTGCATTGAGAGCTGAGAAATCGCAGTCGTATGCGGGGGCTGGGCTCTTTTAAGCACCTGCTAGATGATACAATGCAGTTTTTCCCCAGAATAATGCAACAATCATAATAATAATTTTTCCAAAATGAGGTTCTGTATTTCTCAATATTTTTCACTTTAAATGGCTTGGGTACGGGGCACTGGGACTCTGGGTCGGTGGAGAGTTAGAGACATCGTAAACTGCCCATGGAAATTTAGTTTTATCACTTTTCTATGTAGTGTAGTTGTAGTGCCTCCTCCCAGCCGTTTTTAGGCTATTTTTGCTCTGATTTTAGTTGCTGCTTTATAGCTTTATAATGTCTGCGCGCGTTCCGTTTTATGATCTTGCTGTAAAATGGGCCCCGGCAACAATATGGCAATCCATTATTCGGACGGGGGGAACCGGTCTTTCTGCTAGACAAAACGAAAGATTAAACGTAGAGTTTTAAGAAAGATTATGCTTTAACTATTTGCTTATTACATTTTATCGTTTGGGTTCCTTTTCCTCAAACACCTCGGGATTTTCAACCGTGTTGAACCCCTTGCACTTGTTCCCGAGAGTGCTGAAGAGACTGAAGAGAGCAGCAGAATACTTTTGGATAGCAGCAGGAACATAGCAACTGGGACTTCGATTTCGGTAAATAGATTTCAGATTTTGGATTTAAATGAGTTATGTATGTGTATCTCTTGGCCTTCTCCTTTTTTTTTTTTTTAATTTGTTTAGCTTTTCCGGTTTTACTTCTTGTCTCCGCCCTTGCCATCCTTGCATTTGGGACCCGTCGGCTCGGTTTCTTTATGGATAGGGGGAGCGATAAATAACTATAATTGGATGGGATGTAAACTTACTTCTTCCGCATACGTCGCCTTTCTTTTTATCGCCATTTCCATCCTTCTTCGAGGATGGATCCTTCTTCGCGCATGGATCCTTCTTCGCGCCTGCATCCTCCTTCTTCGCGCATGGATCCTTCTTGTTGGACTTACAGCGGTGAGCGGTAATGAAAGCATCGCTTAATTGTTTAAGAGTAGAAGTAATGCGAAACATTTTTTCTGTACGATGAATTTCGATTTTTATTTTCAAGACGAATTAATTTTGAAATTTTCAGAACTGTACTTGCTGGTAGCTGTAGAGAACTAAACTAAAACTCTGTAGGTCGTCTGAAACATTGAAGCCAAAATCCAGTTGTTGCTTTGTTTTGGGGAAGCTAGAGTAAGGATTTTCCAGTACTTTTCATTACATCCCTAAATATAATCAAATTCTATTCGATTTCCTATCCCAATTATCGTTTCCCCCCTTCCTTCACACTCATCCTCCCGCTCCGATACAGACTCCATCATTTATTTTGTCTACTTGTCGGCCCATTGAAGGCTTTTGAAAAAGTGCCGAAAATCAATGGAAAGATGCATTCGACGATCGACGGGTGACGGACGGCGGAAGGCGGAAAAAGGGGCGTCGGTTGGTAAGAATCCATCAATACTCTTTAAACGTTTCGCGTCTGCAGTCTGCAACTTCACTTCACTTTTGAGTGGGGACGGATAGTGGGGTGGGAGAATTGTTGGAATGGGAGGACGTCTGTTCAACCTTTCAACGGGTCGAAAAAGTTTTTCGAATTTCGTGCTTCCAAATGATCAGGGAAATTAATCTTCTTAATCTTGAGTTTGCCCAAAACACAACCAACACATGTGCCAAACTCTGCCACACACATGTACATATGTATGTATATGTGTATTTACATATGTTCATGTGCGTGCGCTCGGGAGAGAGGAGGGAGAATGTGCGATAAGAAAGAGAGTTTGTGTGGGAGAGAGAACGATCAGATTAACTGTATATCTATTTCAAGGCCTTCCTCCTTCCATTCCATCCTTGTAATTGCCTTTGCTGTTGTTGTTCCTGTTGCTTCTTCGTTATATTCTCATTCTTCATCTTCTTCTTCTAGTGTTGGTTGCTGTTTTCTTTGGGTTTCTTTGTTGTTGTTGCTGTGCCCGCCGATTGAAGTTTTGGAGCGATGCCGACGTCGTTCGTCAAATTTGTTGGCATCAGCAAACAGCAAATCAATGGAAGGCTCTCCACGGATGCCGAAGCATTAGATACCCTAGCGATCAATCCCTTGCCAGCTCTATTGCAACGTAATTGGGGTTTTTACTTAAATTAACCTAATAACATAGTATACATAAGAACATAAAAGACTACACTGGCTCTATAGATTCAACTGGTTCTTGATATTTCTTTATGTATGTATTTATAGAGACTTAAACGCTTCTAGCAAACATACAGTCATATACGTACTCAAAAGCATCATACCCTCTGCGAGGGTATAACAATGAGAGCAGCGACGCGAAAGGCATGCGCTTTGCATGCGCCCCAGCAGTCGGGGGCGAACGACCACCCAAAGCGATGAACCCCCTGACACGTACCCCCTCTCTTCCCCCACCTAACCGCATAAATCCATATTTCTCTAGCTGGATAAATTACAACACCAATGCAGCAGCAGAGACTGCAGCGGGTGCAGCAGAGGAAGCAGCAGCCGCAGCACAGAGCTGAAATCATTCATTCATACGGGATCGTCCCCCCACCACCCCCTCAACCGCTGCACATTTCGTGTAAACATGTGTAAATCATGACCCGTGATGGCCTCCGCATCCTCCCCTCATCCTCACCTTCACCCCTCTCAACATGTGACGTCCCCCGCTGGAAGTAAAACTTTTGCACTGCGACCCCATCTTCCCTCCCTTCAGTCCCTCTCTGTCCCTCAATCGTTTTGTTTAGATTAATTGGTTGAGGAAAGCTGGCTATCCCTCTCCCACCCACGACTCCTTTACAGACACTCTTTCGATACGTTCGATCTTTGATTAGTTCCCAAATGCAACTGCAAACATTTGGCCGCCCAGAAACCGCCGAATTATAATTTGAATGGAGTCGTGTCCCAAAAGCAAATATTATTTATGTCAGGGCCCTGAGAACTTTTTCAGCGGCCTGCATGCATATTGAGTGGGAAAGGGAAAGTGGAAGAGGGAGTGGAGGACGGATTGGAGGACTGAGTGGAGGAGGGAGTGGAGGGGGAGCGGGCAGATCGCCTTCATTCGCAGAACCAAATTTTGTTTGTTTATTTTTCCTTTAAACGTTTTAACAATAAACAAAGGGGAAGGCAAAGGGAAAATTTTGAATACTGCAATGTCGATGATTGCCACACTGCAAATGAGGGTTAAGATGTTTGGCAGGCATATATTTTTATTTTGCGCAAATTATAGGCACATAAAATATTTTTCGCGAAAGGAATTGCAATTATACTTTCAAATATGCCCGCCAAAAGATGAGTGGAAAAAACACAAGCTGGCAGCTTTCTGACGTCACAAATATCGGTTCCTGGAACTGAATCGATAAACGGAACTGAAACTTGAACTGTTGGCAAGATACATTTCCGATAAATACCAAAAGTGTTAAAGTGTGACCAGGTGCACATTCTCTACGGTTACACTGTTATATGTTGTTTACAAAAAAAATCAGTAAAAATTGCAAATCTTCTCTATCAGATACGTATATTCAAATTATCCAAGGCGCTCATTAAGAAAATAACTGCTGCCCCCTTTTTCGGCTAACGTTTGCTCGCATTTGTCATAACAGATGATGGAGAAAAAGATCGCTAGTTACACGTATTCTAATCAAAATTCTTGCACTTCGTTTGTCCCCTTTCCACCTAATGACATATTTTATTAGAATTTCAAAATATCTTAAAAGTTTATATTTTTCCGTTACATCTGTCTCTCTCTCTCTTACTTTTATTAAACCAACAACAAGCTCTCCGTTCCACGCACACAGCACGAGAAAGAGTGGGATACAGACAGTAAGACTAAAGAGAGAAAGAGAGTGAATGAGTAGCCGTATGAAAGGGGGCTGTGTAGCCACTGAAATTTCTTTTGTTCCTTCTAGCTATAATAATCATCTGCTGTTGATCTGTGAAAAAGACATTACTAATTACGTTCTAAAGCAGCTTGGAAAATAGAATTTTAATATTAATTAAAAGGGAAAGGGTATCCAAATTTCCATACCACCAGTTGACAAACAACAATACCAGCAACATGTAAACTTTACATTGTAATGGAATATACAAAGAGCACAAACAAAATCTCGGAAAAATTTAGTTATGAATTTTTGTAAAGTCAAGTCAAAGTTGAAAAACATATTTGCATATTTGCAATTACAGCTATGTTGTAATATAGCTGGAAATGCTAGTTATTAATATGTAAGCACATCAGCAATGCAAATAAATAAATAAAACGATTGTTCGCGCTCATCTGATCAGAGCTGTATTCACTGAGCTTTGGGCTGGGGAAGAATCGGTTGCGGAAACTATCGATGGTGGAAGCCACACTAGAGCCGTATTAACTATATAAACAAATTGTTAACCTTCTTTGCTTAAACCTAATTTTATAAACAATCCAATAAAGATGAGAGCTTCAAATTAGCGAACCTTGTGGAAAACGGATTTGTCAATCGGATAAAATTATGTGCTTAAGGCTCAAGGTCCTAGTTTGCTAGTAATATTCAACCAAATATCGAAATTAATAAATATGAATACGCATAATTCGTCAGTATAGTATATTTACGGTATATTTTTAAATTTGTGACTTAATTTTAGTATATTTTTGAGGGTCAGACCGTATATCTTACCGATAAATAAATCCCTGGTCACACTGGACACACGATATATAACTATATATGTATTAACTATATAAACAATTTAAGCCTGAGAATTGCAGCTGCAACAAGAGCACGTGCCGACAGCAGACAGCAGCTGCCCAACCCCGAAACAGAGCCATCACAACAACCAGGAGCGCCAATCGGAACTCTGTGCGTTTCTTTTATTAATGAGAATTGGATTTGTTTAGCCAGTCAAAAGTTGTCAATGTATTGGCAAAAGTAGAAGCAGCAGCGCAGCCCCCAGTGCCAGGTGAGTTATAATAGAGCATTGTTCTGGGCTTTCAAGTTCTCTCTCTCTCTCCGCGTGTCTCTCCCCATGTTTTTTTGCGTAAGTTCAGGTCTGTTGCAAACTGTGTCAACTAATTATGGAGCGCATGATTGCGGTCCTCTTATAATAATCTAAGGTCCGCTGCGGGCCGATTCAGCGCTGACAGCCGCCTGTCCACCGCTGCCTTATCAGCGTTTATCTGGCGGGTTGCCCTTTGCCCTGCGCGTTTTTCTGGTTCTTGTTCTTCTTGTTCTTCTTGTTCTGTTTTTATTTTTTGCAAGCCTGCGAATTTGTGCGAAAGAATGTCTAAAAATCGAAATCTAAAGCGAACCGTCGACAACAGGTTCCGTTCCGTTCGATCGTACCGCCTGGCCTGCCTGCACTCGGCAGTGTTTTGGAACCCAAGAGTATTGTAGCTGCTGAAATCTACACGTTTGTTTGCGCAGAGCTTATACGGGTTGTATCATTACTGTGATATGCTAATCTCAATGCCCACGCGTATCTGACTGAAGTTGACGGCCAGTTTCGTAATTCGTAATTAACAATCTCCCTCTCCTCTGCTCTCTCTCCCTCGCTCCATGTGTGTGCCGTGGCCGCTCTTCCACACCGCACAGATACTCAGCGTCGTCATAGACGTATTGTAAATCGATAAGACAGCCGGCCCCAAGAAACACCCACGCGGGCACTCAGACGGACACAGAATGGGCCAAACACTGTCCGAGCCGGTAACTGCCAAGGAGTCATCGTACTGCCAGAACTCTGTGTTCCGAGTCGGCTCGAGCTGCATGCAGGGATGGCGCATCAACATGGAGGACTCGCACACACACATTCTTTCGCTGCCGGATGATCCGGGCGCGGCTTTTTTTGCCGTATACGATGGTCATGGCGGTGCCACGGTTGCCCAATATGCTGGCAAGCATCTGCACAAGTTCGTATTGAAGCGACCCGAGTACAATGACAACGACATCGAGCGGGCGCTGAAGCAGGTGAGCGTCGCTGGGATTACTCACTCACTGCCACTCAGAGGTGACAATACTAATGCAATGATGACGATGATGCAATTGTAGGGCTTTCTGGACATTGACTATGAAATGCTGCACAATGAGTCATGGGGCGATCAGATGGCCGGCTCCACGGCCGTGGTCGTTCTTGTGAAGGACAGCAAATTGTATTGCGCCAATGCCGGGGATTCGCGGGCAATTGCCTGCGTGAATGGACAGCTGGAGATACTCTCCATGGACCACAAGCCCAACAACGAGGGGGAGTCGAAGCGCATCATCGAGGGCGGCGGTTGGGTCGAGTTCAACCGTGTTAATGGCAATCTGGCACTTTCCCGGGCGCTCGGCGACTTTGTCTTCAAGCGTGCAAACAAAAAGCCGGAAGATCAAATCGTCACAGGTGAGAAATGCATATTTAAATCGCTGTTCTCATTGTTCTCATAATCCATTATCACCTTGCGTTTTCGTTGTTCTTGCTGCGCTACAGCCTACCCGGACGTGGAGACACGGAAAATCATGGAAGATTGGGAATTTATCGTACTGGCTTGCGACGGCATTTGGGATGTGATGAGCAATGCGGAAGTGCTTGAGTTTTGCCGCACACGCATCGGCATGGGCATGTACCCGGAGGAGATATGCGAGGAACTGATGAACCATTGCCTGGCCCCCGACTGCCAAATGGGTGGACTCGGTGGGGACAATATGACCGTCGTCCTAGTCTGCCTGCTGCACGATAAACCCTACAGCGATTTAATAGCCCGCTGTCGGAATAGTAATAAAACGGCATTTGAACAAGAAGCCGGAACGGCAACAAAGACCACACAGTCCAACGATAACATGGCCGAGACACAAACATCGAGCCCCACAACCAGTCCCAATTCCAGCCTGATCACGCCCAGTGAGGCGACCAACAATTCCGAGGAGCAGAATAAACTGGAGAAGAAGGCACAAGATCCGCTGCTGGCAGCATCCGAGATGCAGTTAAACTATATCTACTAGTGCGCCTTATAATTAATTAGGGTATCCTCGAAATACCGCTTAGGTCAACTCTTTATACTTACAAGTGTTCTTGGTTAAGTTTTATAGACTCAGAGACACACACACACACACACCACAAGCAAACAAACACACGCCACAAACGCAAACAATCCTTACCAAAATGTTTAACTCCCACGAATAATTTTTGTTTTTTTAGTTTATCCCCGCGTCCCTCCTTGTCGATGTGTGTAATATGTATATGATATATGTACCATTATATATACATTTAAATTACTATGTTTTGTGATGCCCAAGCAGAATGGAAAAAAAAAATTGTATTACTCGTTTAGTATTTATGTACCTAAAACTATACTTGTCAGAGTTTCGGGATTGATCTTTATAAGGAGAATGTTTTTTTACCCAAAGGAGAAGAAAGAGGAAGACAATGAGTTTTTGAAATTGAAAATAAAGCAAAATGTTTTGTAGTGCCCAAAAGTGTTCAGAATTTTTTATATTTATGTATTTTCAGATTCTCGGCTGAAACTTTACCTCCAATCGAAATCCATTGTCAAGATCCTGCAGTACAATTGGCTTTGCTTTGGCTAGCCAGAGTTCGCTCCCAGATGCACTCAGTTAGTCGACATCCGTACCCCAGTTCTGTGGGAGAGCCCCCGTTGCAGCTTTGTAGATCTTCTCCTGCTTAAAGCATCAAATTTTGGGACTCTGGCTAGCCTGCTTCGAAAGGTCTTTAACCCTTCCAGATGTACACGTTTGTGGCCAAAGATCCGTGTTCCCCCGTTAAGCAATAACTTGGACTGTTTTGTACAGCTTTTCTTGCTGGTTATCGCTCGCTTTATTGTTTGACATGTTTCTTGTGTTGTTTTTTTCTTTCTGCTATCTACATTTAATCTACATTACGCCCGCTTGTTGTTCTCTCCTTGTTCTTTTCTTTTATTATTTGATTTTCTTTTCGTTTATATGATACATACAATAAAATAAAAGAATCGTGTGTTGTGTGTATGGTATGTGTTGTGTGATTTGTGGTCATGAAATGTTTTCCCTCTCTGTATTCATGTTAGTTTAAATTTGATTTAAACTTTTTGCTATATTTTCATTACGAGTACAGGTTTGGTTTCTTCTTCGTGTGGTGTGGCTGTTACGTACAAATTGTTCACTCCTAACCATATATCTACCATATATGTGTGTATATAGGGGGAAATGAATTACGCCTTTTCGTGTTTTGGTTGTTTCTCAGTGTTTGTATTTTTTTTCTTTTTTTTTTTTGTTGCTCTGTTTTATTATAATATTTTATTTTATTTATATGTATTCCATATTACACACTCAATTATGCATTAACTCTGTTGGTTGGTTGTGTGGCTTTCGCTGCTGCATAAAGGGGGTGGGGGGGAGGGAGGGGGATATTGTATGATTTTATAGTTAGTTTATAGTTTTAATCATATGCAATTTTATAAACCATTTTTTTTCTTTTCGCTTTACAGTTATCAATTTCGGTACAATTACAGTTGATTACACATATTCTTTTCATAAGTATATATATATATATATATATATATATATTTGTATATATATATATATGTATTACTCATATTACATATTTTCATTTTTGTTTTCTTTTGTTTAACAGACAGGTTGTTGTTGATTTTGTTGTTCTTGTTGTTGTAGCTTCTTCTAGTGATAACAATGTGCGTAAGCATTCTTCTGTTTAACTTTCTTTCTTTGCAGCTTATTGGTAGTACATAAAAGCAGAGAATTAACCGATAGAAAAAAAGGAAACAACGCCTGATCTCTAGCCATTTAAAGTAAGTTCAAGAAAGGTGATATAGTGCTGGGTGCCCTACGCTTTTCATAAGCGAAGCGACGTAGGGAAGCCCCAGAAATTTGAAGAGGAAAAGGAAACAGAAACTTAACTGCTGGCAGTGCCATAAAGAAATGGTCGATGGTAAGGCGGTGAAAGCAAGGGATGAGGATAGAATAGAACCAGGGAATACCCTCTGGTATATAGTATGTACAGTTGATTGAAGAGGGTCATTCCATGATAAATAATAAAATATTAAAGATGCTTCCAGGCTTTTTCGTGTGTGTTTTGGGGGTCTGAGTATGGGGTATGCTAGCTATGGGCGTGGCATGTCTGTTGAATTTCTAATAGTATTATTTTGTAAATATAACAAGGTGTCATATGCGCTGCTTAATCATACAAAAATAAATAACTTAAGAACTCAGGTTTACAATGTAACAATTTAATTTAATTTATTTTATTGCCTTAAAATTATTCAACATCAACAATGTTTCTTTATGTTTCTCTATATCCTACTACTCTCTTCGCTTCTCCTCTACTTTTCTCTACTGTTCTCTTTCTCTGCGTGTCTCTATCAGTGTATGTGTGTGTGTGTGTGTGTATGTGTATGTAGTGTGGTGAACATGTCTGGACGTATCTGCTGCTGGAGGAAAACCCAATTGGGCAGCCGTTTTTCCGTATATTTCATTTTGTTTTTGTCGCACACAATTGACGATCCGTCAGTTGCATAATATCACATCTTATTGCCGGAAGAACGGGGCTGCCTCGCATCCAGCTCCCCAACCAACAGCAGCCGCACAGCCGCACGCTCGCTCAACCAAACTCTCGCTCTAACATTTGAACAAAAGCAGTCCGGTCGGTCCGCAGTCCAAGTCGGTGTCCGCCCTACTGAGGTTCCACTGTATGTTCTGTGTTTGTTATTGTGGCAGCCGACAGTGAGTGATGAGCACAACAAAATCATTTGAGAACGTTCGAAACTAATGTGTATGTGTGGTGTGGGGGTTGGATGATAGTTGGGGAGAGTGTCGGGTCTTTCATCAAATGGGGAAGATACAAACTATAAACTATGAATTATTTAAAGTTAAATTTGTAGTGTTCCGAGTACACGACGAACCACTGAGCAAGGTATACTATGTGTGGGGTGACTGTGCCTCCCTATCTATCGCAGCGACCCCTAAACCAGTGGCAGGAAAACCCCCGACTGGCCGAAGATCAGTGGGCGAATGAATTAATCATTGGTTTGATTCAATGAGTGTTTGTTGGACTGTTTTCATTTCATTTTAAGGTTCCGGTTGCTCCTAGAGGCAGTTGAGTGATTGAGTGAGTGAGCATGATGACTGCGCGAGTGGAGTGTGTGATTGAGTGAGGGAGGACACTTTTGGTTCTTGGCTCAGTGGTCTGACTGTACTAGCGTGTCACACCACAATATAATAGTTAGTATAGGCACTTAGCTTATTCGATTGTTTTCATAGAAACAAATTATATGTTTACATATTTGTATGTATATATATATATATATATATATATATATATATATATATTGGTTTTCAATTTTAGTTTTCTTTCTCGTATTTTTGTTACATTCTCAATTACATTTCGGTAGAAAGTCTTCAGTTTTAGAGTTAATTCCTCTCTTTCTTCTCTTTCGTTATTTTGATTTTGGATGAGTTTCGTTTCGTCGGGAAAACATTGTTCGGTTCATTTCATTCACAGTGTGTTCATCGGCGTTAACTTAAAGAGAACAAAAGGTATTGGGTGCCGTGTATTCGTATTCTATGACAAATCAAATTGAAATCTATCGTTAGTTTTTGGGTGTGTGTGTTTGTGAAAGGCGGGGCGGCGCAGTTTTGTTCTCAAATAAAAGTTAAAAATAAAAAAAAATAATATATATATAAAAAAGGGTTGAATATTCTTGCAGTTAAGTGTGAATATCCATACGCATTTCTAAACTTAATTCTTAGGGCTAGAGTAGTTTTTTATAGATATAGATATATATATATTTATATTTATGTATATCTCTCTCTATTTATTCGCACACATTTAGATATCGCGTGTACGCTCTTAAGACTACTGATTATTCCTCCTCCTCTTCTCCTATTGCCAATGGATGATGTTATGCTTTAAGGGATCATATAACATGTTTCTCGAATAAATCAGGACGACTCTTTGTAAATCGTAAATCATTTGTGTTTGTGCGTAAAAAGGAAACGAAAATCGATAATGAGCATCATTATTCAGAGGGTTGGTAGCATTATAAATCGAGAGACAGTTTAACATAAGATTAGAATCAGTTTTTAAATGCCTATTTTTGTTGTCCTAAACCTCGTAGAATTTCGTGTGTGAGTGTGTTTTCGTTTTAGTGTTATGGCACCTTTTTGTGTATATGTAGAGTGTGTGTTTGGTGAGTGTAGAATACATTCTTTGTAGGCTTATATACAGAATTTTAAATATAACATTGGATAGTGTCTGTCTTATGAGCTGAGCTGAGCTGTAGCTGTATCCACCTACGCTTTATAAGGATAGAGTTTAGTTGCCTTAGCAATGCACTAACTTGTTAATCATTCTCGTTCTTCGTGTTTTTTTCTTTTGCTTCTTGAAATAGACGTGAAACCATCAAACTGAGAACATTGCCATTCATTGTGTGGAAACAAATGCAATTTTAAAATATAATTTATTCTCATGCGATATACATAAGTATCAAAATTAAGGATATACTCAGGTGAAAGGGTGGGTGGGCTTGTGGTTGTGGCCAAGGGTATAAGGGCAGTTGGTCTGCGTGTATGTTGTTATGTCGTGAACTAAGTACGAGAATCCACTTCGATAAAGTATTTGTGTATGAAAAAAAAATATATATAAACCATTCGCTTAAACAAGACCAACTGATAAAATGTTACAATGGTTGAAAACAATATTTAAATATATATCTATATATATATATATATATCAATATATATATACATATACATATATATATAAATATATATATATATATATATATATATATAAGTATATATATATATATATTGATACTCGTATATATCTAATTAATAGAAGTAACCCTAACTTGTGGGACTAGCGGAGACATAGCTATGTATATAGATAACATATACGCTATATACTCGTATCTATGTACTTCTGTTTTGGCTATAAACATTAATTTAGATGTTGTGAGTGTGTGTGTGTATGTGTGGTGTGCGGTGTATGTCGTATGTGAGTGTAAGCAAAATGAAAATGATGAATTACTAAACTTAGATAATAACGTAACCAACGTATGATTCATGATCCATGAGTTCCATCAGTAATTTATCAGTAAAATCGTTTGCAATGTGTATCTTTTTTTTTGCTCTGTTTTGTCGTTCGATGCAAGTTGGCTAACTAAAATCAAAACTTAGACTTATTCACTCGGTAATCATTAAAGGTAATCGTAATCATAGCTTAGGCATATTCATCCCTTCCTCTACTTTATACTTATCCTCTCTCCATCCTTCATTCTCTATTCTTCTACTCTCCGTTCGTTATTCTGCAAATATCATCTCTGCTCTTGTCCACGGTGTACCCCTCAAGCTTAGGTAAAGACGTAGATCAACAGTAACCGATAACTGATTATACATATACATATATATGCGTATATACATATATGCAGGTAAATAGCTGGAGAAAGGGGCATGCACCATTCATTATTCCTTTGCCTACTAATATGATAACTGGTCCAAGCTTCGCCTGCTACTCCACCATTTCTTCTTCCTTCGCCTTCTCCTTTCCTCCTCTCTCTTGAGCAGCCGCAAAAGCTATGGGTACAAAATAAGGGATTAGGAGACAAAAATGCGACTGAGATGGATGAACACTCACTCACCTTTTGTATGCCTCCTTAGTTAGCTGGTAAATATCTATAGCACTTATAGATGTAACAAAAATTGTTCTGGTATTTACACATGGAATTTCATATATATACAGGCAGATGCATTTATCAGAGGCATCCTGTAAAGGGGTCTCACAGTTGCCTCGCTTTTGGCAACGACTTTCACTTCCCCTAAGAGTTGTTGTGGGCTCTGGACTTGCGGTTGCCGCCAGTCCCTGAGCCTACATTGGCATTGGTATTGTGCTCTGTGCCAGAGCCGTAATTTTGCTGATGTTGTTGTTGCTGGTGTTTCTCCTTGCTCTGGTGGCGACCACCACCACCCATGGGAGAGGCATGGGATCGGGCATCTACAGTGGGGAAAACTACATTAATTACTCGTACAATCGAGGTACATTAGTGCCCTCCTCATACCCATACCTTTCTCCTTGGTGGCGACTGCATTACTGACTTGAGCTGAATTCAATGTCTGTGGGCCGCTGGCACCTTTGCCAGACAGCACAGCATTGGTGGCCGGGGAGGCTCCTCCTGCTACACGCTTCTCGGTGGCTATCACACTCTTCTCTACTGCGGCAGCGATTGTGGAGGGATCGCCGAAGACTAGATCCATCTTCTGGCTGCCAGTGGGCGAAAGGGTGCCTGT
This sequence comes from Drosophila helvetica, assembly GCA_963969585.1. Lineage (NCBI taxonomy): Eukaryota > Metazoa > Arthropoda > Insecta > Diptera > Drosophilidae > Drosophila > Drosophila helvetica. Next base: position 61,937,510 of record OZ018401.1, read on the forward strand.
GGATGCACTTCCATCCTTGCTGTCCGTGGAGGCCTTGTGATGCTGGGCAACTTGAGCATAACTCAGCTTACTAGCCGTGGCGGCGGCAATGTTCTCGTTCGATGTGGAGGTGGCAACGCTCTTCTTGCTGGCTGAATCCTTGGTCAGGCTTGCCTCCTTCTTGGCGTGCAGGGCGGCAACGGAGGGCGGTTTCTTGTGCTGGCTGAGACTGCACTCGGCCAGACTGGTGGTCAAGACGGTCGCAACTGTCGCCGCACTGCAGGCGCCAGCGCCCGCGGGCGCGGCAGTGCTTGCCCCCGCGCCCCTTGCATAATCGTTGTGGGCAGCCAGCGGTGGCAGCTGCTGCGGCTGCTGCATAGTCTGGACGTAGGTTTCGGCCAGACGTTGCTGCGGATTTTGCTGCAGCAGCGGCTGCTTTGGATGCATTTCATCCTCAGTCTTGTTGAATTTATCCAGCTGCTGGGCAGCACCAGGTCCGGCTCCTACCCCGACTCCGGCTGCGGCTGCCTCGTCCCTGCTGCTGGCATTGATATTTGGTGTTAGACACTTTATCACATGGGTCGAACTGTTACTAGAGCTCTGCTTAGTAACGTTTTTAGTATTGTTGCCCTCGAGGGGCGCGTACTCCACGGCGGGCGTGGGACTGACCGCCACATTTCGCTGATGCTGCTGGAAGTTGGGAGGCAAATGCGGCTGTGGCTGCGGCTGCGGCTGTGGTTGTTGTTGCTGCTGCTGCTGCTGCGGCTGGGTCTGATTCGGATGGTGCTTGCTTTGGACAGTCTCCTTGCGAGCCTTGCCCTTACCTCCGCCACCGGCTCCTCCCCCACCAGTGCGGACCACGTCCGAGAGGCGGTTCTCGGACCAGTTGTTAGCAGCGGCAGAGACAGCGGAACTGTTGGACAGATGAGGACTACTCTCGCCCTGCTGATGATTGCTTGAACGCTGGTCCTCGCTGCTCTCCACGCTGCCGCTTAGCTGCTGCTGCTGCTGATGAAGAGTTTGTTTCTGTATTAAGGCAGGCGCAGAGGAGGACGAGTTGGAGTTGTGCACGGACGCACTATTGGCCTGAGGAGTGTGTGGCGTGCTTACCGATGCCGACGAGGCTGGCAGTGGTGGGAAGGCGGTTGCCTCTAAATCAAACTGCGGCGGTTGCACTGGCACTGCCGGCTGCTGTTGTTGTTGCTGCTGCTGCTGCTGTTGTTGTTGTTGCTGATGCTGGTGTCCCTGATAACCCAGGGAAACGTGATGCATGCCACGCTCATTGGTGCCATTGCCGTTTCCACCCGAGACGCTATTGTTCCCAGATCCACCGCCTCCGGCTGCAGCTCCACTGCTGACGCTCACACCTCCGCTGTTCCCCACATTGCTGCCGATGGAATTGTGATGGTGATGGTGGTGATAGTGGTGACTCGATCCCTGCTGCTGTCCCGCTGGCAGGTGGTGCTGCGAGGACAGGGTGTTGTGGTGATGGTGATGGGAGCTGTTCGACATGGACGAGTGCTGGGCGTGATAGTTAGGATTATAGTTGTTGCCCTTGTAGTTGCCCCGGTGCTGGGGTGGTGGTGGTGGTACATCGTGAATATTGTAATGGCTATCCCGATCACCGCCGCGATGGGAGGGACCGCCGTTGCCCGACTGCACATTGCTGGCGGAAGACGAGGACGATGAAATCAACTGCTGTTGCTGCTGATGCGGCGCGGAGGGTGAGGTGCCAAAGAGCTATGATGGGTTCAAAGAAGCGTTCGGCTTAGAAATAAAACAAATCATAACATATTCAGATTACTTACCCCCACTCGACCACTTGGAGAATAATTGATAGTACCGCCCTCGTCATCGCGACGACGACGACGTGGACGCGTCTGCCATTGCAGCGGCTCCTTGCTTATTGATGTGTTCATCGACGAGGAGGAGCTGGCTGACATGTTGTTGCTGCGATTAACCTGTTGCATGCCATGCGAACCATGCTCCACGTTCTCCCCCGCCTCCTGCAGCTCAACTTGCTGCTGATGCTGCGGCGGCTGCTGCTGCTGCGTCTGTTGTTGGGCAGCATGATGGGCCACCAGATGATGTTGGTGTTGGCTGGCCTGCGGGGCCAGCGTCAAGGTAGCCGTAGCCTGAGGACTGGCATAAGATACCTGAGGTGTGCTCGCGCCGCTGGAGGAAGCCAAATGATAGTGCTGCTGTTGTGATTGTCCCTGTCCCTGTTGTTGTTGTTGCTGCTGCTGGGCCTGAAGATGGTGGCCATGTGTGGCCAGACCCTGGCTCTGGTTGCTGTAGTGGTGGTGGCTGGCCACTGAACCACCATAGCCTTTGTCCAGGTTCTTTTGCATTCCACCTGCCATTAGATAGAATAATAAGATAGAATAAGAAGAGGCTCAACGTTAAGGGCCTGCGAAAAACTTACCCTTCCAATTATTACTCTTGATGGTATTATAGTGGCGATTGGAGTTGTTCACCTGCCCCGTTGCCTGCTGCTGCTGCTGTTGCACTTGGGCATGGGCGGAGCTTGTCGGCTGCTGCAGCTGCTGGTGAACCGGCTGTTGCTGGGCCTGCTGCAGCGAAGCCTGTTGTAGGGGATCCACAATATTGGCGGGCACCACGCTCACCATGCCACCGGGAATGCCCCCCGTTAGCTGGATGGGCACAATGCTGCCGCTCTGGATATGGGATGGAGTCTGTGTGTTGCGCGGGGGTTTGTTCCGGGACTCGCCACGTGGTCCCGAGTTGCCACCACCGCCCATATTGTTGGGATTGCCGCGGTGATTATTGTTGTTATAGCGGCCGCCGCCACCACCCTGCGGTTTGGATGTGACAATCGTTTGTGCGGTGGGTGGAGGTGCGGCGGCGAAGCTGGCTACAGCCTGCGGAGCCAACGGATTGGTGGCATAGATATTGCCACCAATCTCATAGAAGTTCTGGCCGTGGCCGGCAGTGGTCACAGCGCCAGGTGGCCATGGACCAGCCATCAAGCCGGGATAGAATTGATTCTGTTGAATCGGCTACAGGGAGCGGAAGAGAGAGGAAAATGAAGTTTATACCAGACTCAGTAGGCATAGAAAGCAATATCATACACTTACAATCACTACCTGATTATTGTAGGGAACAGAGGCAGGGCCAAGGACTGCCCCATTGGTGGTATACAAGTATCGCTGTGGGGCGGCCGCATAGCTGACAGCGGCAGCCCCAGCACCGGAAGGATCATAAACTGCGGCAGTCGGTGGCGATGTGAGACGGTAGCCGTTCTTAATATTTGGTACAGCTTGTATTCTATTGATAAACGATTTGGGCTTGATGCGGGCCATAATCGGCTTGCCCTGAAACTCCTTGATCTCCTCGCGCAGATACTTGAAGGCCTTTTGCGCATCGTCGTCCGACTCGAATGTGATGTACCACGAATTGTTGGCAGCAAACTCGCAGGAGATCGGCCTCGGACAGTTCTCGTTGCTGAATAGAGCCTGCAGCAGAAGGAGACCCAGAAGAAAATCAAATTAACATTCGAGTACAAGAAATGAGGAGGAGCTGAGTTGATGCCAGACCTTGACGTCATCGAGGGGTGTGTTATTGGATATCTCGCGCAGTATGATGATGCAACGCTTGCGATTGGGACGCACGCGCAGACCTTCGTCATCCACCTGAACGTTGGGCGACTCACGCAGCACCTCCGTAATAAGTTTGATGTCCTTGCTTAGTTTCCTAACAAGATTAAATCTGGCCACAGTCCATATGGGCACATATTGGTCGCTGTCCATCTGCGACAGCAGATAAGTATCGTTGGCCAGATTCTCTCTGTGAAAGTGAGGAGAGAGGGAGTCAGAGAGGGAGCTTTGGAATAACAACAAATATGCAAGTACGTACCTAGAAAAGTAGTACTCAAGCTGAGTAGCCAACATTTGCTTAAGCTTTTCCATCGGTAGATTCGGATCGTCTCCAGCTGTGGCATTGGCGTTGTTACCCTGCTGCGACTGTGACTGTGGCTGCTGCTGCAGCTCTGGATTCTGAGTGGGCAGCGGTCCATTGGCAGGCACTGTGACCGGTAGCTGAACGGGAACAGGAACAGGAACCTGAACCGGCACGACAATGTGTTGGGGTTGCGGCTCGATTGCAACTAAATTCGTATTATTAACACCAGGTACCAGAGCATCGGTTGTGTAGCAGACGACGGTGCCATCTTGGGTCTGGCCAATTGCTCCATTCATCATGGCGAATTCTGGATTATCGATGCTCTCAGAAGCGGCACCGGCACCGGCAGCTCCTCCTACTCCTCCTCCTCCTCCAACAATCACTGAGGAGTTAGCCACGCCCTGTGCCTGTGGCGGTGGAGGCGGATGTCCGTATTGCAAATGCTGTGCGGGATGAGCCTGAATGGTCTGAGGAGACTGTTGCTGCTGCTGCTGGTGTTGTTGGTGGGCGTGTGTATGAGCAATAATCTGCTGCTGGTGTGGATGCGGTTGCTGCTGCTGCTGTTGCTGCACCTGAACCTGCTGTGGATGCTGATGTGAAAGCGGAGCGGTCTGAGGCGCTGCAACGGCTGTGACCGGAGCGGGGGCAGCAGCTGCTGGAGCGGCTGTGATCAATGGTATGTGGGTTGCTGCGTTTGGAGCTGCGATCTGTGTTGTGGTGCCGAACAAGTTGGTAGCTAACATTGCCGTTTCGACAGGAACATTGGCGTAGACCGGCGGTTGGATTTTGACTGCATCTCCATTCATATAGACATATCCTCCTGCAATTGGACAAATATATTGATTTGTGTGCGCGTGCAAAAGAAGTTCTACAAGATAGCTAATTTTGTTTGTAGTTGCAGACGTAATGGGAAACTTTCGTAATCGGACGACGCGAGTGATGCGACGAAAACACTAAGAAAACTCTCCCACCCAAACCAGATTTTATATTATAAACAAATAAATTTGATGCCAGCTTAATCACAGATGGAGGAGCTGTGGCTGTGCTCCCTCTGCTCTCTGGTGCCTGTGCGGTGGCAGGTCGCAAAAAGCAAAACTTCTGTCCACCTTAAGGCGTTGTGAGAGCAGCAACTTATGCGTGTTCTTCTTCAACCCACTGTACGGTACGTACTCTCTATTCGCACACAAGTGCAGCAGCAGCCGTGGACGCAGGGTGAGGGTGAAGGTGGGGGTGGGTGCTTTCGTTGGATGGCAGGCATGCATATGTGTTTGTTTTTGACATTTGAGAATAATATTACTACTAACCTAGGTAATATTCCATGGTAACGTATGTTGAATTTATACGGAAATTCTACACAAAGACACAGTCGGTTTGCTTTAAAATATATATATTTTTTTTTTCCTTTTTCGACCGAACGGAACGCCTCAACACTAACTCGGAACACTCACACACACACACAGTCACACGCGGCACACTCACACACACACAGACATATACACACGCACACAGTGGCAGTCGCGTTGCCACCCAGTTGAGGAGGCTTTTCGATTTGGAAAATTTGATTTTCACTTTGATATATTCTTACTGCATGAAACTTGATTACAATGCAATGCGAACAATCAAACGCAAAATAGCTGCAACACTTCTTTTCGCTGCTTCGCTATTTATTTATACTACTGCTGCTGCGGCTGCTCCTCCTCCTCTGTTCCTGTACATTTTCTTAGACTTCTACGCGACCGTTGTCGTCGTCGTCGTTTAATTTTCCGTGGCCTGGTGGCTTGAATGACTTAATTTTGTTTCTTTTTGTGTGGCTATTTTCGCTTTCCTTTCTATTCTTTTTCTTCCTCACTGCTGACTTTTTTCGTCTTCGTTTTTTCGTAGTTTTTTTTTGCACACGCAGAGAATAAAATTGAAATTGGTCGAGAGGCTTTGAGGCAATTGATTTTTTTTATTTCACACCCAACTTGCACCGACACCGAGCCGACAGAGTAGCACAGAAAATTTTGTATTGCTTGCGAATGTTCTAAATAATAAAGTAATTGTTCCTCTTTGTTTTTTTTCACAACGAACTTGTCACGCGAAAAATCCAAAAATTCGACTTCTCATCGTCATAGAAAACTTTCGCCGTTCCACGGTCACCGTTTCGATAGGCTCCAAAAATCAGCATGGTTGCATGCGATAAATATATATATATGTAAATCGTGATCGTAATGGGAATAGTGGAATCGAGACCTAAGAACTTAATGTTGCTAAGTAAAAACACTAACCATATAGCTAGTATATGGATATACTCATAAAAACGAAACGTCCCAACAGAATTTGCTGCGACAGCTCCCAGCGGTATTCGGCTCTAGGAATTGTCAGCATCGGCTGGAAGTTGGGGTTAATAATATACATACATTTTTTTGTATTTGATCGCTACTGGAGCAAATTGAATGGTCGCAAGAATATTAACCTACAATGACCAGATACATAAATTGTATGTTTTACGATATTTCACCATCGACTGACGGACACGAAGTGTTTATAATATATAAGGACATATAAATAGGTATGAAATGGGTCTATACAGATTTTTGTGTCATACTTGCGCATCAAATTTGAAATTTATCATGTATACGAGCACAGTTTATGGTTAATGGAGAGTAGTAGCCCATTCCCCCTTCCCCTTAAACAAGAAGATAAATAACAATATTGTGCACTTACACCGCTCAAAGCAGAATAGTTCTTGTTCCTATCACCCTCCAATTAACCATTTGCTGCAGCTGCAATGTCAAAATTGTAAAACCACTTGTTATGTGTTCTAGCTATGTTCACAGGGGCATTCCGCGGGGTACACGTACACTGAAATCCACGTTTTTCCCACTATTTATCAAATTCGACACGAAAACTTGTGCATTCGATAGTGAAGATCAAATTGCTGTCTTGACAGATTGTCAGCAAACGTTTTTTTAACCAGCAAAAGCAATAATACACGCAAATTATTCGCGCTCACAAAGCAGCCCACTCGGTCGCGTTACATTTACATATATATAAAATATTGATATAATATATCGATATATATTTTTAGGTGATTTACTCTTTTTAGACTGGCGAAAACATATTAATTTGTATATTTTTGAGGCACATGTAATCAACGGAACTACTTTTCTGATTTTGTAGCAAGATTAAACCATTTTTTTTTGTTGATCTGTTCTTTTGTTGATCTTTGTTAACCCACCCGCGACGTTTGATTGCACTTATCGATGTACAGGGTTGGGTGACAAAAATATCGGTAATTTTGTGCGATAAGCGGCGCTTGAATTTAGAAAATATAATATGTATTTATGTAAAGAATGGTTTTATTGCCCATACCTTTTCGCATGAAATGAAAGCCCCATTGTAAATAAACTAAAAGACCCGACCCTGAAATGTAAAGCAATTTCAGATAATGTCCCATTTTACTATGCAACCTCCGTTTTTTATTTAAATTGAACATTTAATTTATTTATAACATCTTTCTCAATTAATGGTCTATTGCTTGTCTTTGTGTTAATGTTCTATCAAGATTGTTTTTAGATAATTTGAACGAAGAAGAACTTCTGCAAATTGAATGTAGCTTAAGAATGAAATATTTCTTGTTGTTCCTTGGCATCCGCTTAAAAGCCGTGCACCTTCAGCTGATCTGGTTTGGCTAATCCAACCTTAGTCAACCATTGACAGATGTTTTCACGTTGATCGCCCTGCAGCTGCAGAACTTCACCATACTCCGGATGCTCGATCACAGTTCCATTGCAGGCAAATTCCTGCGAATGCAAAATAAAATCAATTATTTAGATGGCCCTCTCAGGAAAGTTGCAAAGCTTGCAACACCTACCTTTTTACAGGAGCGGACTATTTTCTTCAAGTCATACTCCGCGGACAGGCCCTGCACAGTGGTTAGCGTCTTGCGGCCGTTCCTCTGCTGGATTCTTATGTGCACAAGCCCGTCTTGAATATCATCATCATTGCCCTTGATTGCATCAGCAAAGGGGTCTGCAAAAAACAAAACAAAAAAAACACAACATGCACTTTTAGCATCTCATTGGAATTTCTGTAATTGTAATCACACCCTCTCGCGGCGTGCTGTTTTGCCCTTAAAATCGCCTGCGTGCATCTGCATATGTATGTGTGCATGTGTGAGGCCGATGACTAGACCACGAGCAGCCATTTTTATGTACATGTGTAAATGAGCGCAGCGACTGGAAACTGTTTGTGCTGGCTGTGTGCTGGATGTCCCTTTTACTTACCACGAGTGTTTAAATTCTGGATGGACATACGACAATAAAAATAAACCACAGCCTAAACAAAAACTTTTGGAGTGATCTGTTAATGTAAAATTTAAGATTTTACTGAGTGATTTTTCGGAAATGTGTTTGTCGTAGGGATGTTATTGATATATCAGTATATCGATATATGTTTTTCGACAATATATATTTTCTGAACAGAGTTGCAAAACAAAGTCTTGGCAATATTTTTATGCGATAAGTGGAAAAAATATTAGTGAGCGGAAAAAATATTGAAGTGAGCTATTTTCGGACTATATATCCACTATATACTTAAAAAATGTGAATTTTAAGGCCACTTGTTATTTTATTAACGAAATTGAGGAGGAAAATTGAAACGTTTCGAAATAATTTAAAAAAATAGTCGACAGTTATCGAATGTTTTTGTTTCGAGGCTGCCAACTTGATCAACTATCGTTGTGCAGAATAGTTGCCCGAAATGCAACCCTGCTGGTTAATCGCAGCCAACTTTGCTCTGTGCCGTGGCTGCCATATTTCTTTCCTGCTTGTCTTTCAACGAGAAAAGGTGGGCATTTTGCGGTTTGTCTTGATTTGATTAAGTTATAGCTTCTACAGCATTGTGAATAGCATAGACTTGTGAATTTTTTTTTTTGTGACATGGGTGTACCACGTGTTTTGTTCAAAATTGCAGCCATCTCGAATTATTTCGGAGGTAAATTTGGTATTACCCACACGTGCACATGTGCAGCGCGGTGATTTTTTTTTTGACACGAAATGTGTAAGAAGAGTTGCTGACTTCATCGTGGCGGCCGGAGCACCCATGCCGGGACTACTTTTTTGTTTCCCACAACAAGAGCTATAGCTTTATTAAGTTTGTTCTATTTTTATTCAAGTCTAACATCAAATTTCTTTCTCTTTCACGCTGGGTGGGTCCGGACTATATAATGTTGATGCATACACAAGGTGAGAGCACATGGTAGCGTTGCAGGGGAGTCTCAATTGCATGATGAATGATTTAGCAGAAGAGTTCTTGAAGACTATATTCATCACCCAATCCTGAAGTTTTTCATTTAACATTTAACCTACTTTCTATCAATGGCACAGATTTTAAACTTTTTTCTCTTTTCTTTCATGATTGCGTGTTCTGCTTTGATGTCTGGTCGCCGATTTTACTAATAAAGGTAAGCAATGTCCTTCAGTTGGATGCGTTGAGTATCCCTTTCGTGATGAATGATTTAACAGAAGAGTTCTTGAAGACTATATTCATCACCCAATTCTGAAATGATTCATCTTTATTGTACCTACGTTTTAGCCATGGCATAGATTTAATAGTGCATTTTTCTTCTCTTTCATAATGTTTCCGTTTGGATTGATGTCTGGTCCCATTCTTAATAAAGGTAAGCATAGTTATTTGGTCTGAGTACTGTAGTAGCCATACCATGATGAATGATTTAGCAGAAGAGTTCTTGAAGACTATATTCATCACCCAATCCTGATCACTCAGTTAAACTGAAGGCTATTGCAACTTTTGAAAGCTCTTCTCATCGAAATCTCTTTCATTCTACTTGCAGACTTGAGATGGCAACCTCTTCGCACCTCAATTGGTTGATCATTCGCAACAACAACGCCTTCTTGTTGAAGAAGCGCGATGTGAACAAACCCTTCAGCACAGTAAGTGGTGTCCCCCACCCCTCTCAATAGTATCCGGTTTGTTCTATGATGTTTCCAACTTACAAACTTTCACAATGATATTTGAATACAACTTGATAGTAACCTTAATCTGATAACGTTGGATTCAGCATTGAATGCTTCCGTGTATATGACATGTATTAATGGTTTACTGTACTTTATTGTACTCCAGGAGCCAAACAACTTGGCCTGTGTCAGCTCGTACCGCTACAGCGGCATCGTGCACAAGAAGACCCTTGGCATCGTTCCTGCTGCCGATAAGAAGGGCTTCACCGCCGTGCTGAAGAAGGGCAAATATGCTCAGCGTCCCGCCAAGAACACAGTGCGTGTCGACTTCAAGGCTGGTCCCCGACGCTCCCTGAAAAAGCTGAAGAACCTGTTGATCGGCTCCAAGTACCGCAAGGATCTGACCCAGGTAATTTCTGAAATAATTTAGCGATCCCACTAAATTATCCCTGACATGATGATCCTTATTTTAATGCTACATACCAAGATCGCAGAATGATCGTGTTGAAAAAATTGTCTGAAGCTCTTTTAACACTTTATTTGTAGTAAATCATTTTATTGTTCGATTTTTAAATTCGTTATTCTACAATTTCCAATTTCAGGCTGCTCTTCGCCGCGCCTCCGCTGTTCTGCGTTCCCAGAAGCCTCTTCCCACCAAGGGAAAGAAGGCCGAACTTACCAAGGGAAAGAAGCCCGAATAAAATGTACCATATGGGATCATGCGGAGCTGTTTTCTACTCGAGAATAAAGAAAAGATGTTAAAAACCTAATCGTTATTTGCTTATTACTCGTATGTTGTGGGATATCATTATATTATGGTGCCCAATTTGGCAAGGCGGTTTAATATTTTCAATGGTCGTCGTACGCCTCTAGACTACCCATTGAGAAGATTTTAAGCTCAAGAGACAACGATGATGGTTTTTTAGTTTGTTGTAGACGGGCGCTACTTCCTAGTGTTTTCAATTGATGAGCCTCATGTATTTGCTGCTAATTTCGGAATCATGAACATGATCGAGACCATTTTATTGCATTGAAATAGTACAGAATGTTTACAGAGAAGATCGAGGCAGAATCGTCAATAAATTAAGAGTAAATCAAAGACAATACAAATATTGCTATATATAGACGCTATACAATGTTTTTAAATGCTTATTGAGCCGTTATACTTGAATACCGTCGCATAAACGCACGTTAATAGAAATATTCATATTTCTGCGCTTGATGCAACATTACCTCCATAGACTTTTTGCCCTGCAGCACGCCATTCCTCTCCATATAGTTCCATATGGAAGCCATGAACACGCAGAATATGATAACTCCGAATACTATAAACTTAAGCAGCAAGAAAATTGTTCGCATTCCCCCCGGTGCCGTGAACTCGACCATCAGAACGAGTAGGACAAAGAGGAAGGTGGCTGCGCTGTAGTAGAGTATCCGATCGGTGTTCAATTGCAACAGGGAAGCATCGCAAAGGGCCAGGGCTTCCTGGAGAGCAGCGGTTCTGGCCGCAGGCAGAGGCTGGATGGAAGAGCAGCTTTTATCTGGACCCCTTACGGAACTGCCATTACAATTGGCATGAGTCTCGTCAGCCGTTGGGTGAATAGCTTCCGCAGGTCCATCTCCTCCTCCTTGCTCACGGGATGGACATGTTTCTTCGACCACTTCGCAGTTTACGTCAATTGTGGCCGCTCCTCCATCGCCTGCTCCATGATCTGTCTGTGTTCGAGATAGCTTTAACTTGGCCAATACAGCTTCGTGATCCGAGAAGCTAAACTTTTGACCAGGCACACGGTCTGGCAAGGGTAGAGTATACTCGACAATCTCCGCGTTTATATTATCCCCTCCACGGACAAATATGTGGTCTATGCGAATGCCACGTGGATTCCTGGTCAGTGCCTTCGCCGAGGTGTACGAATTGTGGTCGCATTCATTCGTGCGAAAGGTGTCCGAAGCGCAGCTGTCCAACATTTTGGAGGTGTACAACAGCACTTTATACGATATGTCTTGTGGTTGGGCATTCAAATCTCCGGCCAAGATCTGAAGCACCGAATTTCCCCGCGTGGCCTCTATAAACTGAGCGGTATCAAAGGCTTGGATAACCCGGTGAGTCTTGTATTCATCATTGTCATTGTCGTACTCGGCATGCAGATGCGCGTTATAGAGGTGCACCATCTGGTCGCCTACTAAGATGCGGCACAGACCGACACCCTTGCCCCCGAACCAATCCGCGTGCTGAATGCGATGGAAGTAGCCATTAACGGACCAGGCGTGGAATAGAGTGCCAAGGATGGGATATTTGGAAAGCACCAATAGCCCGGCGCCGATTACACCACTGTGAAAGTAATGGGCATAGGGCATAACACTGGACGTCTTCTTCTGCAATTGCTCGCTGTCCTGCTGAGTCCACACTTCCTGAAGAGACACGATATCATACTTTCCGCTGCTCAGTTCTTTGCAAATGGCCTCGATACGCGGCCCTCTATCACTTGACACATATGGTATGCCCCTGCAATTATTTTTCGAGATTTAATTAGATTTGAGCCAGTGCGTCGCCTGTCACGACCATAAAGAGTAGCACTCACCAAATGTTCAGGGTTAAAATGTTCAGCTCCAGCAGCAGCATCTTGTTTAGTCTTATATGGCCGCGCTTTCCGTTGGCATGCTTACAAATAAATCAATCGCAGGTGTAGACCTGTGACAATATTGGCGATAAGATTAAGAGTTTTGTTGTATTGTTGACGATCTATGTTGTTGTGTTTGTTGAACGAAAATGATACACTTAACCCACTTAAGCCACCATTCAAAAACCTCAACTTATACAGGAGAACAACTTGAGCTAAGCCGCGAAAAAGAATTCTCTTTGTAGATCCCCTCGTAGACTAATCCCTCCTCTTTCCTTCCGAAAAAAGAACCACGATATCTTTCCCCTGAACTGCGCTAAAATTGTTTAAGTTTCATAATATTTGTGGGACCTCCTGGTCCGCAATGGGTTAATTGCTCTTTTATGTACATGCTCGGAAATATTCCTCGATTTTGATGTGCCGCTTAGTTTTAGCAGCTAGCTAGACCCCGCAGCACTAAATATATAATTTAATCCGATAAATAATTTAATTTTCTAGAAGATTTGCAAAGTTTTAAGAGCTCTCTTTTGGTTTGGGATGGTATATAAAGCAATGTTTAATCAAAAAAGATACGCAAGACCTCCCACTAAATAAATGTTGTTACGTGGTAACTACACGGTAACTACACATTTTGCTACATATTAACTACACATTGATGCAATCATCAACAGAGACACCTGGCGAGCAAATGTGTTTGAATTTGAATTTGAATTTCTTAATGGGCGCTTTGCATGTTCTTTGGCTATTTTGTCTAATATATATGAGCCGATCTGGACGTGATTAGGATGGGCACCCGAATAAAGGACATCCCAAACAACAGATTGTATTATGTATTTTATTATTCGTATTATTTATTTGTCATGTGTTATAAGCATTTGCAGTTACAGTTGATTAGCCGAACGAGCGGTAAACCTTCTCAAATATGGCAGATTACAATACTCTCGTGTATCCTCTCGTTTTCTTTCAATATCTCTCTTATAACATACAAACTAGCAAGCAACTTGCAGCAGGTACGTTGAGGGGCCTTGTTAATAACCGTTTAGAACTAGTACATAGTCTTACAATTAGTTAAGATATAAGTTGTTTATATGTTTCTATTAATAAGTGCCTACACGAGGAAGTTTTCAAGGCAATTTCTCATGGCGCAAGCACTTCCTAATTAAATAATGTAACTGCCAGAAAAAAAAGAAGTTCTGATTCGATATTTGACATTAGTTTGCTCCTTCCCTCAGTAGCGCTGGCTCTCGCGATCCGAGTACTTGCCGCTCAGCTTGCTAACCGAGTACCGATCCGAATAGGCATCGTATTTGTCCGCCTTGTAGTTGATCTCCTGGGGTGTGTAGCCGATGTTCTTCTGCCAGTGACGTGTCCAGTACAGATCCTCGTTGCGCACCTGCGACGGAGTCCTGGCATCGCGGCACACATACACACAGTAGATCATGCAGCCTATCAGCGTGAGGAAGCCGAATATCAGGAACACAATGCCCAGTATCCACACATACAGCGGCTCGTAGAACTGCACCACGATGACGAAGCCCAGCGTGACCAGGATCAGGCCCAAGTTCAGCAGCAGCATCAGACAGCAGACGCCCTTCACATTCGGGCAGAATGGGTTCGGAGCGGACATGGTCTCGATCTTGGCGCCCCTTTTGGTGGTAGACCGGGCGCTCCGTCCCGTCTTGGCGGTGCTGGCCACCGAATAGACACTACGCGGGGGTCCACGAGAAACTGGACGCTGGCTATATCGACTGTAATGGATATATTATAAAAATATATATGTGTCTTAGAAACGTTTGAAGAGAGTGGAAGGGCTGTCAAGGGCTCACCTGATCTCCGAGGGCGCCTTGTAAGCAGCACTGGTCACATAGATATCGCTGCCCCCATCCCCGCCATGATCATAGCTAAGGGCGGAAGGTGCTCGTGGCGGCTGGCGCGTGGGCGGTGGTCCGCTGAGAGAGCGTGGTCCCCCATTATCCGGGGAGCTGGAGAGGCCCATCTGACTGTGGCTGTAGCTGTGCTGCAGGTGCTGGTGCTGGTGATGTCCGTTCGCGGAGCGCTTCTTCCGCGACGAGTTGTACTGGGACTGTGGCGAGATGCGCTCGTGAGTGAGTGTATACTCGGAGTAGGTGCGCTCGGAGGGCGCGCGATGAGAGTGGGACTCCTCGCCGTCCGTGGAGTAGCCGCGATTCGAGTGGACGTACGGTGGGTCAGGTGTGAGGCGGCCGTGAGTGGCCACATAATGGCTGCCCTTCAATCTGTAATTGGATTGTAAATGTTATCTCAAATTGGTGGCTAAGTGGACGGCTCGCAAACTCACTTCTTCACTTGTCTCTCGTGCATTTTGCTCTAATGGTTCCACAACCTTCTTTCTGTTCTGGATGCTGGGGTACGGCCCGGTACGGTACTCTCCTCTCCCTCTCCAGCGGCGCTGCGGTTTATCTACTGCTAATGGTCTTGACTAGCAATTCCCGGAGCTGCCTGGAAAGAAGCAAACAGAAAACAGACATGTGCCAATTAGCGTTTGTCAGGCTACCCAAAACGTTAAACAGTTTCCAACATTTAATTAAAAGTTTAATTTTTCGTTTTCATATGGCTGCACTGTACAGTGAATCAGCAGTACATCTGATCTGAGCAGCAGACTATTTCATACCTGGGCAAAGTTTTCGTACATCAAAGTTGTTCCATTTAATATAAACTATTTCTCTCTTCAGCACCGAATGTGTTTCTGTTCTGAAAGTGGGTTGGGGCTGTGGCGGGGGCTGTGGCTGTGACGGGGGAGGGCGCGGGCGCGTTGGCTGGAGTGTGTGTCTCGGAGACAAAGGACCGTAAAGAAATAAGCATTTCGATAAGTCCGCTGGAGTCCCGTCCCAACTTTAACAGCAGAGCCCCTCCCCCTCCTGCCCTCCTTCAGGAATGTGGTCAGACCCCTGGCTTGCATAATTTATATCAATTTATGATGTTACTGTTGCGGCGCACCCATCCCAATGATTGGAGCTGCAGTTCGTTGCACCTTTCTTGGTCCCGTTAAGCTTCCAAAAGCCACTCAAAAAGTGGCAGAAATATGTTCGTTCTTTCAAGTTCAGGGCATGTAAATTGAAGTTGCCCCTCCTCCGCCTCCGCCTCCGCCTGCTCCTACTCCTCCTCCTGCTCCTCCTCCCCAGTGTCGCCTCGCTGCTCGTCCTTCGTCTGCAATTTGTCACTTGGTCACGTAGCTCTCGGTTTTGGGTGCGACACTCTGCTGCAAGGTGACAGGTGATATGCGGCAGACGCGTGCAGTGCCAGATGCAGTGTGGGCTGAGGGGCAAAACTGGTTCTTTTGCTCCCTTGAATTCTTGATTGCATGCACAATCCCAATCGCACTCACAGAATATACATGCATATACCTACATATATATGTACATATGTATGTGTACTAATTACAACAAAAAATATCAATCAACGTGTAATTATATGTAATTCTGCACAAAAAAATATGTATGTGGTTCCTATCTTGTCGAACTGCCACAAAACTCTTGGCGGAACAAAATCTGGCATCTTCTTTTGCAGCATGTCATTAGGGCCCCACTCCGCCTGTTTCTGGCTGATGATAAAATTGAGTTATTGCCTCGATTAGGCCAATTAAAGGGTGTCGTTATCTATCGCATCGTTGTGGGCCTGGCCCTGCCCCTGCCCCTGCCCTCTCCATGGCCCCCTCCATTGCCTCCCCGACTCTCCGCCTATCCTTCTTATTATGTATTCCAACTGAGGCCAATTTCTGAGTGCATTTACATTTGTGGCTTGCCGGCGGTCAATCGCGATACAATTGTCAGTTGGGGATCTGGATCTGTGGATCTGAGGAGGTCTACAGTAAAACTTTCAAGTTCAATGCGGTGATTTTAGTGCCTGGGGAGTACAGAAATACACACACACACACACACACAGACACACACACACAGATACAGACACACATTTATGGTGTGGGCGGTAACGTCATCAAATGAAAAATCGAACCGAGTGGAGGCCAAGAATGAGAGACAGACGACCCTTTCCTGCCTGTGTCTGTGTGGTCCCAGTGGTTGCCTTCGCCTTCGCCTTTGCCTTTGCCTCCATCTCCATCCCTCCATCGTTTGGGGTTTCTATCACTTGGCGGCCATCAAAGCCTTTCCGTTTGCAACTCCCATGCGTCGGATTTTTACATGCTTCGCTCTGCTCCATTCCACTCCGCTCCGCTACGGTCGGACAGCAGCTCCATGCCACACCGCTGCTCCGCACATTGATTTGTTTATGCGGTTTTTGGGGTTTGTTTTGTTAGGCTTGCCTTAAAGCCTTTTCCTTTTGCGGCAAATGGAATGCGAATGCCATTAAAATGTGTTTGCTCTCGTATTTACCTTGGCGCAGCAGCAGCGGCAGGCAGCAAGACCTTAACATTTAACGCCACATAAACAGCATTATAAACCAGGAAAGCATCCAGAACCGAACGAAGGCTAAAATGGATCATTTAAGGGCCCCTTCATATACAAAAATTTCGTACATTTATATGCCATATGGCAGCATCAAACATAGTCGTATAAATCTCGTATATGGCCACATCAATATGGGCGGGGGGGCCTCGGAAAGCAGTTTTTCTCGACCAGGTTACATGAAATTTGCATTTTGTCGCTGGACCGTTAAAAAGTATGAGGGGGGTTGGTGGAGGGGCTGCCACCCATTCATTGTCTTTGATGGAGGATTTCACAACTTTCGCTGCTTCCGCTGATGCAGCGCCAACAATGGGCCAAGAGCGGAAGTCGTTGCCAACGAAACGAGAAGTTAATTTGCGGCAATTTGTGTTACAGAAAAGTGAGAAAACAAGACACCGCGCTATCGGCCGCCGCAAAAATGCACTCCCAGTGCAATCATTGTGGTCAAGTGTCATAAAAGTTGGACGACTTGAACTTGCCATTGAGGCCAGACCAGATCAGACCAGACCAGACCAGACCGTTGTTGTGGTCTTGGTCAGCGGCATGGCATGGCATGGCATGGCATGTAAATTTCATTGCCATTGCCAGCACTCTGGGCAACGGGCACCACCATGATATTTTTCGGGGCGCGGTTTAGAAAGTTTTCCCCAGATGCACATCTACAAAATATACGAGTACATGCGTCCCACCAAACTGGGGCAAGAACTGCAGGCCACCAGCCTGTGCTGTGCCTGTGCTGTGCCTGTGCCTGTGCTGTGCCTGGGCTGGGACACAATCTGTAGCATTCAACCGCAAATGCATCGCCTTTCACAAGTGAATCGACTGATGGGGTGCGGGAAGGGGGGTGCTCTCAGGCGCGGACTGGAGCGATTTTTGCAAGTTTTTGGCTCTCAATCCGTGGTATCCCAATGAATATCGCTAGAATACAAAATAACAGAGTTTCCTTTGTCATTTGCGTTCTCCGAACAATACAGGGGAGTCCTGACCATATACGCATTGTACAATCACCATTGGAATGGATTCCTTTGTGTTGCGGTGCTCCCTTAATATTTATAAATCGGGCATTGTTTGAGCTATGGAAAAACTACGCACTAGGAGTTTCGTATGGCCGCTTTTTATTGCTTTCAGGCATTTTCCAATGGCATTTCCATTATGATTTTCATTTCCAATTAGTAGATGCTATAGGAACTGTATAGGCACACGGAATTCCGTGGCCCTGCATTAATTGCTATCGGCTGTTATCTCATCTCTGGCTTGATTTAATGACTCCTGCTGCATGTTTTCGAAAATCAGCATAAAATTTGATTGCATTGTTAAAACCCAAAGCGCTTAATGTCGATTCGGCTCTGGTTGCTGCTCTCAAGCGGCGAGGCGACCATTAAATCGGGGCGGCCAGTGGCAGCCTCAGACTCAGCCTCAGCAACCGCGAACTCTGCTCTGCTCTGCTCTGCGCTGCTCTCCGCTGCTCTCCGCTGCGTGGTCTGGCTGGTCTGGCTGGGTCCCCGATCTTAGACGTTAAGTAGCCATGCCATAGCTGCCGCGCGTTAATCGCTTTTAATTGCTAAATTACGCGCTGCATGGGCAACATTGTCCAGAGTGGACAGAACCAGTGTCGGGTCTGAGACCTGGCGGTGGCGGCGGAGGTGGAGGTGGAGACGGAGATGGAGTCATGGACTGGATGCGGCTGTTAACACGCCGCAGACTGTGGATCTGCGACTGGGCAACACTAATGCGTGTAATTAGCCGCAAAAAAAAGCGGCAAGACCACTTAACTGATTTATTAAAACGTTTTTCCATTAAATTTTTAACCCTGCAGGCTATTAAAAACACTAACTCTTCCACACACACACACACACACACAGAGAGACACACCGCAGACGTAAAGAGGCCGCAGAGAGGATGTCTGTCCAGGTCGATGTCTGGCTTTGGCTCTGGCTCTGGGGCTGGGGCCTCCGAGTGGAGGCATTCCGAAAAGGGCGCGCAGACTTGAAAAATGAGCAGCGTTTAAAATTATTCTGTTCTCGCATCGCGACTGTGGGGCAAGAATCGAGAACAATACAGAACCATAAATCTATGGACATACTCGTACGAGCATAAGGCTTATATACATACATACTAGTTTAAGGAGCCATAAAAGAGAAAGGAAAGGATTGCCATTGCCTAAAATAAAGGTTGGGCCACGGTGCCTCTTGTGGCGCTTTCAAGCTCTCAAGCTCTCAAGCTGCCTTTCCTCATGTTAATCTATGGCTTTCCAGGCCAAATCCCAATCCACCAACACCAACAGCAGCACCAACAGCAACACCAACACCATCAAGAAGTTGGCCGAAAAATTCAAATGGGCGGTCAGTTGGCAAAACATTTTGACAACGTCAATGGCCATGCAGAAACCCATCCGAAAACCTAAGACCCAAAACTTTCTAGCCATAAATGCTCGCTCACGTCGTGGTTGTCGAAGGAGATGGCAGCAGCAGCAGCACCAGCAGCAGCAGCAGCAGCAAGGGAATGAAATTAATTATGGCCAAGTGCGACGGCGCTCGCATTGGTCCGATGAAAGTGCGATAAAGATGCCATATTTCTTTTATTAAATTTTCAGCCATTTATTGCCACACACTGTTTGATGTTGGCCCCGGACAAGTAAGCCGTTAAAATCAATGGCCCAGTCGAAAAGAATCAGACACAAAGAAGGTTACATTTGTGTGGCCAAGCAATATACGGACGTACGTACGTACGTACGTTTGCCCGTATATTAAATCTCACCACTCGTTCGGAGAAAGTTGACTTAACGGCCTAAGCTAGGGGCGTCCGCCCGTACGTAATGCTTTCAATTTTTTGTTTTCCCCTTTTATTTTATTTTATTTTGTTTTATTTTGTTTCATTTTATTTTATTTTTCGCAAACTCACTTTAAACAACAACAACAAATTGTGCACAACCATTTGGTGTTTTTTGTTGACCGTGTCGTCTCTCAACCGTCTGGCCCCCTGGCTCTCCCCTCCCGGGTTCTATTTACCCGTACAATTGCGGCAACTTGCAAATGAAGTCAGCTCCGCCAACTGCTGTTATCCCGAGTACCAGTACCGGAGACGCCAGCGCCATCAAAGCGCTACGAGGTACATGAGTGAGGTGTGTTGGGAAGGTCCCTTTTTTTTCTTTTTTTTTTTTTTGACTACGTCACGTTTGCAACATCAATTTCAATCAACCTGACCCTGTCTAAGACCTCTCTTTGCCCCCACATCTAGCACTGTTACAGCTGTTTTTTTTCCCGAATGGGAGTGAATGCCAAGTGTAGGCCGGATTTCACATCAAACGCAACAGTTGTCTCTCCGCGTAATCTCTATGACTGGCGCTGTCTTTCGCTGGGATCCCGAGCTTTGGCGTTGAGCCGAACCACTTAGAGGCGGCAAGAGCAGAGCAAAGACGGCTAGAGACGACTGGAGCTGAGTCTTTGAAGAATTACCGAAAGGCAAAGCTCTTTTAGTGCTCTAGAATCTGCACAAAAGCTGCTCTATTGAAATGGAATTTATTTTGAAGTTGATTGCCATTTGAGGGTCTAGTTTTGTGGACGTTTGTTGGCCATTCTTCTGCTGTATTCGCACTTCATTAGCACACTTTTCCAATGCGAATATGTGGGCGCCCGCTGTTGCCCCTTATGGGTTAATTGTGTGGCGGCGCCGCCACATTGCCGGAGACCATTGGGTCTGTCGCCCTTCCGGTGGCATGCTCGTACGATAAATGGGTATGGGTGTGGGTATGGGTATGGGTTTCGTTTCACTTGCCACAGACACAGCAAAGAGTCTTTACCAACGGGGTGCTATACATTAGAGACACAATGCTCCTATAATGGATCTGTTTAGACAGACACAAGCCATCTACTACTGCTGCTACATACATATATGTGTGCAATGTGGTGGCTGCTGCTGCTGCTGCTGCTGTTTGTGGCGCATTATGCTGCTCTCAGAGCAGAACCGATACAGATCGTCAGGTGTTTCCACTTATTCAGTAACTTCAATTGTAACTGTAAGTACTCGAACTCTTGGCAAGGCAAGGCAAGGCAAGCCAAGGCAAGGCGCTGCTTCTGGGGCTGTTGGTTCTTAGTGCCGCGTTCTCGAGTCCGTGTGGATTCGTATCTGTGGCGCACGGTCTAAATGGCACCCGAAACAATGCGCATAATAAATATTCTGTAAGCCATGTGGAGTGGGTTAGTGCTGGGTCTGTGGAGCTCTGGGGTTAAACCTGTTCGCAGTCGGCGGCGGTGGCGGCGGCATATTTATGGGGCAGACAGACTGCGGCTCTGGCTGCCACGGGAAGGGATACTTTGCAACATAAATACCGTTACAACTTTTGTTTTTCTGCCTCTGTCTCCGACTCCGACGCTGTCGCTGTCGCTGTTTCTGTTTCTGGGTTTCTTTTCTTTTTTTTCGGCCATGGCTTGAGCCGCACTAGCGGTGCCTTGGGTTTATGTTTATTGCGGTTTCATTAATAGTTCAAATAACTGCACAAGTGGCTCGTGGAGCCATCAAATGCAGCCAGCCCAGGCCAGGCCAGCCCCACTTAGAGAGCGACTATCTATACGACCCATAAAGTTAAAGTCTGCGGTTGTAATCTATTGATCTAGAGAGATCAAATAACAAATAACAAAAACAAAACAAACAAACCACCACACGTTCGAGTATTTCTTTGCATTCATTTCGATTGCACAACTGGCCAGGCCGGGCCGGGCCAGGCCAACAAAACGTGTTGACAATATCCGTAAGTACACTTGCCCACTTGGGCACAAAAAAAGAAAAAAATAGTAAATAGTAAATAGCAAAAGAAAAATGCAAACCTTAAATATCAAATAATAAGCCAATTCCCATTCCCATTGCCCAGCAATCGACACACGAGTCGCACATATGTATGTATGTATGTATGTATGTACATATGTACATTTGCATGCATGCAGACCAGATCATGGCTCTCCACATCCCCCATTAACATCCCGCGGTCCATTCGACTCTGGGCCAGCTTCCAGCTTCCATCGACCATCGACTGGAGATTGGGACTGGCGGCTGCGTTTCGTTTCCCACGCTAGGCGGCTGGGCAGCTAGGCGGCTGGGCTGCAGCTGCTCCGATCGGATCCGATCCGATCCGATCTGACGACGATGTCGAGAATGCCCAGTCGCGGTGCCTGATACCACCAGTATTCTAATGCGCCCGGGACACGGATAGAGATTAATTAATATTGCCACTCGTTAGGCGGCAGAGCGGTTTCTCTCCTACTTTGGCACATTCATTGTTTCAAGGAAGGAAATTCCTAAACAATCTTTTGCCATTCGAGCGTTCGACTTCCCCTCCAGAGTGGGGCTCGATGACAAATCCAAGTGAAATGGGATTCATGTGAATTGTTGTCTCGCCTGAAGAAGATCTCGCTATCGCTATCCATACAAAGCGTTCAAACTATTTGTGTTGAACCCCACGAATGTCCGCTAAAAATCAAGCACAATCTTGAGAGTTTTTTGGCTTTTGTTTGTCGGCTATAGTTTTTTTTTTGTCTGTTTTTTTTGTTTTCCTTCAAGGTCTTGTGGCGGCGGCCAGAGCAGACAGCGATTTATGAGAGGGGTGTTGCCTCTTATAATTTGCCAAAGTTATTATTGTTGTTATAGCCCCCTGATGATTGTATAATATTTGCCTTTTGCTCGGTATACATTTATAATTTCGTAGCTGGTAACGTGGAAGATCGCTGTGTGGGCGTAGACTCTGGCTATGGGGCGGGGGAAAATACTTTAATGTCAAGTGTGGCTCACAGAATTTCAGTGGCTGTGGCTGTGGCTCTGGTTGGGACTGGGGCTGGGGCTGAGGCTGGGACTGTGTGTGTGGCATTGTTACGGCTTACGGCACTCGAGAAGCCAAAATCTGTGTGTGTGAGTGTGTGTGAGTGTGTTTTTCAACAAGTTTTGTTTTTTCTTGATTGCTTTTCTGTTTTCGGGCACATTCCATCAAATACTGTTCATTCAATTAGATGTTGAAACAGAGGACGGGACGTTGCCATAACTCTGCCATAAGACCTGGCTACCGCTCCTCTGCCTCTGCCTCAGCCTCTGCCTCTCCTGTTCTGCTCTTGGTGGTGGAGTGGGTGGTGGGGGGGTCAATTGAATTATGATTTGAGCAATAAAGAGCTTGTGTGCATACTATATATATACGTACGTATATAGTATGTAGATTCTTGCTTATTGTTTGCTTATTTCTAATTGTTTCCTCTGTTCGGAGCAGCAGAAATCGAAATGTGTTTTGGTTATTTATAAGATTTCGTTACGGTCTTTGTTTTTCCTCATGGATGGAGGGGGCGGATGGGGGCGATAGATGTCTGAGTAAACATAAATTTACGAATGGCATTTAATTTGATCAAAAATACTACATAGTATCGTTTTGGGGAAATTTACTTCTATTAAAAGCCACTTTTGTACGACATTCAAAGAGTTATTATTTAGATTTTCTCTCAGATATTGTTCTGCTGAATCAAATCTTTATAAATTGAATATCGCTTTCCGGAATAACTGCGACTTCGATTTTCGACTCTTTTGCTCAAGTTTTACCTGCACATTCAGCATTCATTTTCGAAACCCGTTTTGTATCACTGATTCAATAAGCATTCAACTTAGCATCGATCTGCGGCTCGATCCAATGATTTATATGTATTGCCCGGACTGCATGGCGTGGAATGTCAGAGATTTGTTTTTTCTTTCGTATAATTTGCACGCAATGAGTGTGCAATGCAACCGACACGAGGCATTAATTACATATGATATGACGATGATGTCATCATGATGATCGTCAACATGGTTGAAGATTTCAATTTCAATTGGAGGCAGACTCTGGCCGACTCTGGCGCTGGCACTGGCACAGTGGAGCACCCTCTCAAATGTCAAATGAAAGTTGCAGCAAATCTAACATCTAACATCTAGCAGATGTATGGGGTATGGGGTATGGTGGTGATAATCAGTCATCATAAGAGTATGTACAACACAGTACAGTACAGTACAGTATGTAATCTCAGTTGGTTTTTGTTTGATTTTTTCACACGCTAACAAAACTCAGGAAGATTGCACAAGCCCCCGGACTGAAGACTGGAGACTGCAGAGCGAATTATTTAACTCAATTTTATATAAGCGACTCTTGCCAGTGGTGATTAGCTCTGATTGATTTGTGTTTTTCGATGGTCGTTGAGCATTTGCATACACACATACATATACATACATATATATATATGTGTGTCTATAGTGGGTATTTATTTGGACTTTTAGTTGCTGTGGGCTGGCATCGGGCCAAGTGATTGGCTCTTTTCGATGAGCTTAACACGCATACGCATCTTGTACAGCTGCAAATTGGCTGCTTAAAAACAAAAACCTGTCTCCAATAAACCGCAATGGCAACAGGAGTATTGCATAACTTTCGCTGCATCTCGTGAATCATGGTCATGCCCCATACCACGGGTATGGCTATTGCAAAAAGTTGTACATCGGCACATCTGCGCGTATATACAAATGTATATCTCTAATTGTTACCGCACTCGGAACAATCACGAATACAACTTTAGAGTTGACCCGAAAAGACACAAGAAATTATCATTATTATCAAAAGATTGTCATCAGGCAGAAGTAAAAATAAAATAACAAACACAAAAAAAGAGAGAAAAACAGAGAGGGACACTTGGCCCCTGGCGTTGGTTTTGAATTTCTAGATGTTGCTTGTTGCTTGTTGCTGTTGCTGTTGCCGTTTCTGTTGCCCGTTTCTGTTGCCCCTTTCTGCTGCCCGTTTCTGCTGGCCGTCTCCGTGCAACTTTTATTGGATGGTAAGCGTGCTAAGCATGGCTGGCTCTTAACCATAAACATGGCCAGCGGCTAAGACACGAACAAAATAATACTAGTCGTCACAACGGCAGAGCGGAGAGAAAAATAACCAAGCCAACAGCAAGTTCTGTTGTGCACAGTGGGTCGGGTCCCGTCCCCTAACTATGGGAGCCGCTGCTCTGCGCTGCAGCCCAAAATACTCGTAAACTATTCGGAAAATGCTTTTCATTGTGCAGACGTCTAGCATATGATAGTATCTTCTGCTGCCGTTTCGTTAGGTAAGGGCTTACATCAAGCTATTTTCTTGGCTTTTCCTTTTGTCATTCAAAGTAAAAGAGAAAGCAATAGATTACGAGTACGGGTGCGGGTATATGGCTATATCCATGTCTGAAACTATTAAATTTCACTTATTGATCTATTTGGTATTGGCATTTTGACAGGTCCAGTTCCAGCTCGAGTTCCAGCTACAGCTCCATCTCCATCTCGTTTTTTAAGGCAATCTCACGGATTGCAGTTGCCAGAAAATGACCAAAAAATATGAATGCCATACCCTTACGGGGGGTATTATATCTTTTATCTGAAGCTTGCACAGCAGACATGCTTCCGCATTGGTTAGCCTATGGGAAATCCTCACTAATATCAGAGTATCTGCCATCTCATTTTGATCCTTTGATAGCATCCTGGGATAGCATCTGCTTCTCTGGCGAATGACATAATCGCAGGCACACAGCGAGCGAGGCGAGGCGAGGCGAGGCGAGGCGAGGCGAGGCGAGGCGAGGCGAGGGGCTAACAAACTGGGCCATAAACAAAGAGCGAATCGTGGCCATGCTCGTATAAGGCGAATCTCCTCTCCGACTGGGCAACGTTTGCTGACTCTTTCAGGGTCAACGGGTGCGTAATCCATGGAGTCGCCCACGCGATGACAGTTCAGGCAGTTCAATGTATTGCGGAAATCGGCCAAAAAGCAGTGGAGTGGAGTGGAGTAGAGGAAGCCCAAAGATGCTCAAAATGCAATTCAGTTTGGGCCAAAAACAAATTGATGGCAAATAAACAAGTTAAGGCTTACTCGTACGTACTCTCTGCCGTCGCACACACACACACACACACATATGTATGCCCAGTATATATACAATTTCAATATATATTTATCTACAAAAAAAAAAAACTGGCTTACCTTCTCTCCTCATTGTTATACAGTTCGACTGGAGTTGTTGTTGCTGCTGCTGCTGCTGCTGCTATTGTTTCGCTTATTTATTGTTAACGCTTTTTGCCAGCCACAGCGACAGGTTGTTAGTGTGCCCCTGCTGCCGCCGAACACATTTCATTACACTTCACTTGAAAAAAACAAGACAAAAAACCATGTTGCACAGAGACCAAGAAAAAAAGGCAAGCACAGAAAAATGTCGAGAAATAGATTAATATAAATATATACAAATAAATATGGGCGATGACGTCGCCTCTATTTATGCAAATGCGTTGGTGTGTGTGTGTGTGTGTGTGTGTGTGCGATAGTGCGAGTGTGTGGGCCAAAAACCTTTACTGGTTCTGGCCAAAATGCCAGCCAACACGTTGCTGGTACGAAACATACAGAGGAGGTGTATGATATAATCGTTGCCATGAATGAATGAATGAATGAAAGGCGTTGCAGCTTCTCGCAGAGGCATTTCGGACCGAGGCCCAACACAATGGCCAAGACTTGGCCAGACTTGGCCAGACCCATGGACCCGCCATGGACTTCGGAACTCGTCTAACCAAACTCAAACTCTAAAACTAAAATCTTCTCGGCCCAAACTCTTTCTGGGACTGGAGCTGGGGCTGGCGGCAGCACAGCAAATTGCAGCGCCATAATGAAATCGCCCATAATCTTGGCTAAGGCTAATAATAGCAGCAGGTTTTGGAGCTGGCCAACACACACACACACACACACACACACACTGAGACACACACACAAGCACACAGAGATCCGAGCAGCCACAGAGTTAGCCAAATGGTGAACAAATTTGGGTATAACTCTGTTTGTTCTTTTGGCCCCGGATCGGGGGTACACTTCACGCAACAAATTCAAATGACACTCACGTAATATGCTAAAAATAGTGGAATTTATTGCGCGATTTTCGTGTGTACAAAATACTGCGGTGCGGCTGTATTGTCGGGCAGCTTACCGATCGGACAGATCGGTTCTCCAATGCAAACCAAACCGAAGTCGTGGGCCAAACCGTAGCAAACGAAGCAAACGCGACGCGATCTCAGCTTGAACTGATCTTCGGAGCACCTCGCGCACCTGTGACGACTGGTCTAGAGCCCGAGTGGAGCTTTGAGCAAAACCGGTTCTCCTCTCTTCTGGCTACGCTGCTCTCTCACTAAGTCTTCGCTCTCGCTCTGTTCCATGGGAGCTCTGTCTAACTCTCTTTCTCTCTCCGCCTTGCTCACTCGCTCACTCGCTCTCTGTCTATCTTTCTTTCTTTGGGGGGAGGGGGGCTACGTAGGGCTACGGAGCCCCAGCCGGTGCCGGTCTCCACCATCTGCACTTTGCACTTTCGGGCTATGCATTTTGTTGTCAAACTGCAAAAACTGCATTTAATAACCGTTAACCGAAAGTTCTGCAACACGTGCAACGCCACTCCATCAACAAGCAGTTGGGGAGAGGACTTCATGGGCGAGGACCGGACCGGACCGGACCGGGACCGGGACGGGGGGCGTTCAGTGGAAGCTTACTGCATTAGGCTTCATGGCCTGTCAGCCGCCACCACTTTGGGGCCCCAGCTGCCGCACGTGACTGCTGCAACGACTGCTGTTGGTTAGAGAGCATTAGGGGTCAACAGTCCTGGACTGGTGGGGGGGCGGTGGGCGGTGGGCAAGGGGCCTAATTTGCATCATGTCATTAGGAAGAGTGGCATCGATAATGGGGCCAGAGTCAACTTTGGCCCGCCCCCCCGGCGCCCACTTCCGAGGTTTGAGGTCTGAAGCACTCTCAGCGTTTATGGGTACATTCAAAAAATGCACTCATGTAAATAAAAGTTGGGATGCAAATCAGTTCGCGGCTCGCCCCCTTTCAAAGAAAAAAGGCTTAAATAACATGGCGAACTTTGCATTTCCTGTTGGCCAGTCCAGTTTTCTTTTCGTGCAGCATTTGAATGCAGCTAAAATGCTGGCATAAAAATATGCATAACCGGAATCTGAATTGCTCTTTTTGTGTATTCGGCTGTGTGTGTGTGTGTGTGTGTGTGTGTGTGTGGGTGAATGTGTGGATGTTACTTCAATGTCAACTGCGGGGCGGGGGAAAAAAAGAGGAGAGCAATTTTGTGTGGGTTGGAAAATGCATGGAGATGCAGCAGCGCAGCGGTGAAAGGCAGCCGGCCAGGGCTTGCAGCTGGTCTTGTCTTGTCTTTGCAGCCCTCGCAGACGTGTTCGCTTTTGGTATTTTTTATTGTCTTCAGTTTGTCAATCTTTCGTTTTGGTATTTTTCTTAGAAGTCCCGTTACTTCTGGCTTACTGCTTACGGTAAACATCAGGCGCAGCTTGGAGACGATGTCCTGCCTGACGTCCTGGGATGTTTGTTCTTTGGAACTGCAAGTCGTAAAAAGTTTCCTTCAGCTATGTGTGTCCTCGTCTCGGCGCTGCCATAAAAGTTGCATAAAACTGCACAGATTTTCCCAGTGTTGTGTGTCGTGAAAGAGTCGTGAAAGAGTTTAGGATATCTCTTGAATATAACACGCACAGACATGTCTCAAAGGATCGCTTTAACGTGACCCTTGCCTTAACCTTAAAACGCGAGTCATTTGTACGTCATATGCAGTAAACGGGCTGCCAACAAAAGCCAACAAGCCGTGGGCCGGGGGCCGGGGGCCGGGGGGCCGGAACTTGGCATGTGTCAGGATTTAATTTAGATAAAAGCTTTTTCCACACTTTCACGGTGCCACTTACTGAGCCGTGACGATGCCAGGAACCGACCAGGCGGCAGACCTTTGACGTGCACCATACCATATACCGTACCAGATACCATATCGTAGCGGTGCCTCAAATCAATTCCATAAACATTCTGCTTGCCGTAACCTGCTGAGGACGGGACGACAATTTGTCTTAATGCCAAGCTAGATACAAACATACATACATACATATGTACATATGTACATATATGGATTGATTCCAGCTTATCAATATCGGAGAGGAAACAACGCCAGCAGCTATTCAAGGATAAGCTGATGGAAATCTATTTAAAGGGTTTCTCCCCTCCCCCCATTTGACCCTCTACGAGTGTAGGGTGCTCGAACCCTTTCCCTACCCCCTTTCCCAATCTGTAAAAGACATTTTCATTTTAATTATTCATTGACATTTATTGATTGAATTTGATAATGTTTCTTTCTGCAGCATTTTGTTGGATTCACATTAAATAGGGGGGTGGGGGGGGGGGAGTTTTGCTCGCAATTGGATTTTTGATTTGATATTAGCTGTTAGATGTTAGCTGTTAGCTGTTAGCTGTCAGATGCTGCTGCAGTTGCACTGTTGCACACACACTTACACATTTACATACATATGTACTTAGGTTTAGTTAGGATCGTTTATTTGCGGTGTTTTTATTCAGATATTTCTTAACGGAGGGGAGCTTAGGAACCTGAATTGTGGCCCGTTGTTGGTATTTGCAATACACACATAAATATTAATGTATTCACATTTAAAAAAACTATATAATATACCTCGTATCCTTGCTGTTCTTGTTATCTTGTTTCTCATCAAAATATCTTTATCAAGTTTCGGCGGTAGAGTGTTTTTTTTGTGTTTTTTGTTTTTTGTTTTTTGTTTTGTGGTTTTTGTTTTTAGTAGTAGTTTTGCCTTGGCTTACAAAAAATACAACAGTTTATAAATATTGTATGTACCTAGTTCTCTGTTTTCTGTTTTCTGTTTTCGGGTTTCGGCTTTCGGTTTTCTGTTCAAATGTGTATGGTATGGTATGGGTTTTGGTTTCGTTTCGTTTTGTTTCTGTGTAAAAGTTTGAATTAAATAAATATTTGTAACGTATATAATCGAAAATATACCTTGTAGTTTTGCTGTAGTTTTTGTTTTTGTTTTTGTTTTGGTTTTTCTCTGCTGGTTGCTTGTATATATAGCAATCAGAATGTATTTGCATTGTATATGCATGTAGGAGGGCTCTGTTGTAGGTTCCTTTGTTTTGTGTTCTGTAACTAGCACAACAATTGTACACTCAAATATGTATATTATATACTATAGATAGTTATATGTAGGTATGGCATAGTAGGTATACACTCATGTATGTTTTGGCCTTGATTTTTCTTGCATATTCGTATTCGTATTGTATTTTAGGTTCAGTGTTTTTTTTTCGGTTTGGTTTGCTTTGGTTTGGTTTGCTTTGTGGGAAATGCGTTTGGTCCTTTGATTGGGCCAAATTTTCGCATTTCGGACATCAGTTTTCACTTTTGCTCGCTCTTCTTTTCGGTGTCCGATTACCGTCTTTTTGTTAGTATGTATATTTACGCTTTAGCTAGTGCTAGTAACATGAATAATTTAATTGATTTCATTTGATTTATTCTTATTGTTTGCGTGTTTTGCATATTTGCTCTCTGTGTGTTTTGAGTTTGTCTATTCGATATAGGAAATTATCATAGGTACACATATCAACACAGTACGCGTACGAGTACGAGTACGAGTAGTTGTGGGTTGGTTAGTACGGCAAACATTTGCCAATATATATTTACGAATAATCGTATTTATTCAATTATTTATTCAACTATTTCTTGTAGCCGCACAAAAAGCCTGGAAGATAGCAGTTCAGAGGGAGAGTAGTTCTGTTCGGTGAAGAGCGGTTCAAAATAACAAGTGTTCTTGGAAGATACTATATACTTGAGTGGAAAATTAGGAAAATTCAGTTGCAGTTCCGTAAAGATACATTTAGCGTAGTACGAAGTACGTAGTATGTGGAAATGATAATCATATACAGTAGGTACAGCGTTGACTCTACTTCGATGTTTGTCTCCTTTGATCCTTGTCGATGTCTTGGCGATGGCAGACCTAACCGAAGTTGAAAGAAAAACTCAAAACTCAGAACTCAAAACTCGAAACTAAAACCGAATCGAACTGAACTGAAAAAGTAACAGAACTCGGATAGGGGCTGTGCAAAGATACAGGAATCAAAGAAAAAATAGTTGATCTTACTAACTAAATAGTTGCTGCATATTCACTGATTAATTATTTGTATCGATATATGTATATTAATATTTATATTTGTATGCAATAATACTCGTTTGTTCGTTTTGTTCGTTTTGTAATTAACATTCATGAAGTGTCGTCGTCCAGTGTTCCCCGCTGGAGTCTAGTGTAAATATTAAAAATAGGTTGTAATTTGACATGGATTTTCTCTCATCTCTCATCTTTCATCTTTCTTTTCTTTTCATTTGTTGTGCATCATACTATCTTCGTATCGCGTAGTTTTGGTTCGCCTCTGTTTTTGTTTTAATTTCTTAAAATTGTCCTCAGCCCCGACCGCTGATGTCTTTGCCAAGGTATAAAAAGTTTTTGCTACAGTTTAAAGTTAAGAGTTACAGTTCCAACAGTCCCCTCATTATTCATAATATGCTACTCGTACATATACATACATATAGTAGCTGTGTGTAGGAGGTATATGTTTGAGTTTCTTCTTTATAGAGAGACCATTGTATATAGTACAAAATTTACAATAGAAGCGAGACCTTCTTCGTCTTCTTCTTCTGGGTAAAAAAAAACCAATTGGGGAGTAGAGTGGTGTGGAGTGTGTTTTTTTTGGTGGGTGGGGAAGGGGGTGGTGGAGGGGGGGATATGCCCTAAGTTGTGTATAAGCAAAAGAGCTGAAGGCTGCCTCTCTGGGGAGGGTAGGGTACAAGGAGGGAACAAGCGTGTGTGTATCTAATAAATTTATACAAAATCTGTGCTCAGAAAATAGTTTACAAATATACTTTAGACTTAGTTACACTGTCCTTTGGGCGTGATATAAGTTGTATACATCATATACATATATCTTCATACATATACATACATACATATATATATATATATATATATATATATATTATAAATAGTTTTCTTTTGTATTGATAAGTGTTTGTGTGTCTTGAGGGAGGGGCGGGGTTTCAAAGAAGCTCGGAGTTTATTTTTTTTGATTGTTTCTTGGCTTATGGTAGAAAGGAGGTTGAGTTTTCCCCATTTATAAATGTATATAGTATATTGATATATTTCGTATAGTTTAAATTGACCCAAAAATGTTGTGTGGTGTCTATCCCAAGTTCCGGTAATCCGAAACCCCTTCATTGTGTCCATGTTAAAAGTCTTCAAAACGCATCTGGGTGCTGGAGTAGGTATCTCTAGTGTTGTGGCTGTGTCTCTCTGTGTGTGTGTGTGTGTCGTGAGTTTGATTTGTTCTAATAAATTTTCATTGATTGCCTAATTGTGACAACTTCAGCAATACATACATATGCTATGCTCCTACCACATACTCGTATGTAGTCCCTAGCTTACTTATAATCTTGTTCAAGCAACGTTTTGTGTAGAGCAGGGAATGCATGTCCATGTCCCGTTTTTCTTGTTACTTTTGCACCATTGGAATTTCATTTCGATTTCGATATTTCGCTAACATTTACAAACAAAAGAGTAGAATGGGGGGGATGGAGGGGCGTCGGGGAGTCAGTTTGTCAAACAACTAGATTAAGTACAATACATACAATGCTCGATTGGATACAGTTAACGAGTAGCTTTTTGGTTAAGTTATCGCCATCAATGCAATTACATTGCACGATCCACCTCGATCCGCCTTTCCTTTTACACACTCTAATCAGATCTCTTCAAATACACGTTTTACAAACGGTTCGCTCTGTCCTTGCCTTGCCTTGCCTTTCCTTTTCTCTTTAAAATCAAGTGATGAATCGCGCCTTTTGCTTACGCACAAAGTCCTGGGCCTGTTTGTCGTTGACGCGCAGCTCGAGGATTTGCAAAATGGGATTGCCTTGTAGAAAGGATGAGAGAATCGAAAGAGCTTCGTTATCGAAAGCAAAGTTTCAACTTACATTTGTCCTTCTGCTGCATGAGGGGCAGCTCGATCTGCTTCAGGCCATGGAAGTTGTCCACACTGGTGCTGTAGGCCTCCACGCCGGGTATATTGCCCAGAGCCAGGTAGGCCTCGCCGCCGAAGTCATTGGCTGTGAGGACGTCATGGTCCATGACTGTGAAGCAGATCATGGCGCCATCGGTGAGGCATTGCTCCAATGTAACTGAGAACTCAAAGCACTCATCGAAAATGGGGTTCAACGTGCGCTAGGGAAAATATAAGTCCAAATAAAATATCATCCCTAAGATGGGGGAGAGAGGGGGATCCCACCTTGTGGACATTTGTCTGCTGCTCCATGCAATGCAGGAAGATCCTCCGTGGCAGCAGTTCAATGACCACAAAGGGATCGCTGAACCCGTTCGGATCCAGTGGCACGACATCCCTGGCATGCAGAACCTCCACACACAGCGAGTCGTGATTGAAGTAGGCCCGCACGGCCAGCGACCCGTACGGACTCGGACTCACGGCCATGAGCTGCTCCCGCAAGCGATTCATGTAGAACATGTCTATGAGCCGGTCCGTGTCCGTCTTGTGGAACTGCAGCCGCTGCTCGATGCGCCAGAAGTCGTCCGTGTGCAGGCACTCCAGCAGCAGGCCCTGGCCTTCGGCATGGAAAAAGTCCACCAGCAGCTGGAGGGCCTCGTAGAGACGTTTGTGGAAATGCGTCGGCTTGTCCGTCTCATCGCCCGTCTCCATCTGGCGGGACATCTCGCCCAGCACTGTCTTCCAGATGAAGCGCAGCGATCGGTTGAAGTTCTTGGTGAGCAGGGCGCTGTTGAGGGCCGCCAGGTGGCAGTCCAGGTACTCCAGCAGCGGCACAATCGCCTGATTTGCAGGCAAGGAGTCCGGTGACCAGGCCAGATGGAACACCGCCTTCTGCAGCGACATCTGCATGAGCGGAGCCAGCTTCGAGAGGATGCGCTCGGTGCGGTTCTCCATGTGCGTCAAGCTGGACTCCAGGAGATTGTCGGCCGACTCCTCCAGGGGCTGTTCATCCGAGCGGAACTCGGCCAGGGTGCGACGCACATACTCCACGTTGTTCACGGTCACGCACATGTCGTCCGAGCAGCGGAACGGGCCCTGCTGCTCGTAGTAGCCGCTGTCCGCCAGCGCGGTATGGATGAGGTCGCAGTAATGCATGGCCGCCGAGCAGACCACATCGATGAGCTGCGACTCCAGCATGATGGCCGTGTCCTCGTCCGGCCAGTTGATGACCTTCCAGAACTCCTTGATGTTCAGCAGAGTGCTGGCCGTGTCCACCGAGGAGCTGCTGTACCTGACAATGCGCTCGCCCTCGCAGATGGCGTCAATGCGGATGGCTGCTCGGATCCGCTGCAGGGCCTTCGCCTTGCTGACCATCATCCAGCGCTCAAAGGTGGGGATGAACCATTCGTGGCTGTTGCTCAGGGCCAGCGGCTTCTCCGGCGGCTGGGGCTGGGCGGACAGGTGTCGTTTCAGATGACAGAACTCCTGCAGAGCCAGAAACAATTCAAACGGCTTCGTGTCCACCGGCTCCGCATCGCCCTCGAGCACGGCATACTGCGACAGGTTCATCCGCACCCCAGGCACCTGACCAGCGGCCATGCGGCTGTACAGCTCCTCGCCCACCATCGCATCGTATTGTTTGTAGATAATGCTGAAGTATTGGATCCCATTCGTGCTGTGGAATAACAGAGAGAGAGAGAGAGAGAGAGAGAGAAAGACGATGGAGTTGAGAGGGTAGGAACTACAACCAGACAAATGATGGCTTATAGGGCTCTCAGTTTAAAGCGAGCAGAAGCCGCAATTAGCACGGGGCTCTGGCTCAAACAAAATTTTTGCTAATGCCTCTCCACTCTCCACTCTCCACTCAGCACTCAGCACTCAACACTTTCTGTGACAGCTCCCGGACGTTTGTTAAATGCCTCGTCAGGCTGCTGTCTGTGCTGTCCGTGCTGTCCGCCTGCCCTGTCTTGTCCTGTCCTCTCCTGTCCTGTTCTATCCTTTCCTGTCTGCCGCTCAAGGCAGCAACGTGAGAGCATTTTTATGACAGCGCAATTAATTTGCGGCTTATGTGTGTAAGCCACTTGATGTCCTCATTAAGGCTCCTTTATGGCCCCGCTAACTGGCAAATATGTGACTGATTAGTCCGCCTTTGAAGGACTAAGATGCGTAACTATGCATCTAGCAATGTGAAGCGGTTATGAGAGGCTGCTGCTGCTGCTACGGCTGCTGGTGCTCCTCTAGCGCTTAATGGTGTAACGTGATCCGTATCGTTAGGCTGATCAATATATTACCCCATTTATGAGGTTCTAACAACTATTCCCTGAGGGAACTATCTGTAACCTTTCCACGAGGATTCGATTCTTCGGTGAGAGCCGGGAGCACCCTCAGCCCCGCTACGGGCCATCTGTCATGACAACATTTTGTGGCCCTCATTAAGGCTCGTTAGCTTTATGAGCTTTGAGTCGTCGGGCATTTGACAAAT
This sequence comes from Drosophila helvetica, assembly GCA_963969585.1. Classification (NCBI taxonomy): domain Eukaryota; kingdom Metazoa; phylum Arthropoda; class Insecta; order Diptera; family Drosophilidae; genus Drosophila; species Drosophila helvetica. Next base: position 61,972,810 of record OZ018401.1, read on the forward strand.
GCTCAAACTGATTAGAGAGCAGCGACTGTAAAGTGGTTCGCCCCCGGGCGCCGATGGCGGATAACTTCAAATCGAAATGACGTCAATTCAATTGGGTCGACACTGGGCGGAATGGAATGGAGAGTGCAGTGAGTGGACACTGGACTCTTGCTGCTTGTTTTCCTAGACTGCTCTTCGAAGTGTCATTTGTAGAGTGCCCGGCTGGCCGGGGCTCCTAGATACCTTGGAGCTGTTTTTATGGGCAACACGTGTCTGGGATACTTAATCTAATGCTCGGAGGTGGGGGAAGCTGTAACTAACTGGAACCGACAACGACAACAACTGATCCGGAATCTACGAGTACTCACTTGTCGAAGAGGGCATGGTAATACGTCTGTCCCAGCTGGATGTCGGCCGTTAATGTTGTTACGAAATTCGATAAGGGATTGGGCAAGCATTGCGATTCGCGGAGCACATTCTGGCCCCACATGATGGAGCCCTTGCGCAGGGCATTCACCACCTCGCCACGTACGCCCTTGTTGAAGGGGCAGACGGCCCGGAAGGCCCGCATCGAGCCGAGCAATCCCAGGCAGCGCAGCAGGAACTCCAGGCGTATCAGCGATGGTGGATTCAGGGCCGGAAAGATGTCCCTGTGCCGCCGGATCTGGTTCAGCGAACGCTCCACAAATCCGTTCATCGCCTCGGCCAGCCACTGTTCCAGATCGCGGCTCAGGGCCTCCTGGTTTGGCTGATTCCATTGCTTCTCCACATCGCCAAGCAGACGGTGGAGGAACTTTGGGTCCAATGGTGTCGATCGATTCAACTTGGCAGCTGCCACATATCTGAAATGAACAGGAACAGGAAAAGGAACAGAAAAAGGGAGATTTAGTTAGAAAAGGAAGATCTAGCCCTTTTCGCCACCCACCCCCTTCTGGTTTGATAACCCACCTGGCCATGGCGCAATGCAGGTCCGATAGATCTCCCTGCACGGCCAATTGATGGAGTATGGTTAGGGCGGGACCCGGCAGATCTCCGCACCATGTCCACGATGGCTCGTGGGTGGTCACCTCGTGCTGCATGAACACCATCTGCAGCTGTTCGACCTTGTGAATCTGGTGCTCGTGATTCTCCTCGGCGATATTGCCCCGATCGTCACGGGTCGAGAGCCACAGCTTGAGACGGATGCGTCCCTGCACGGTGCTGCGGTGGCTGCGGGCCTCCAGCTTGAACCAGGCATCCAGCCCGGTCGAGGGTATATCTGAAATGGCTATATTCACCGAGCCAAGGAAATCGTCCTGGGAGCCCTGACGCGCCGATTGGCAGACCTGCTTGAAGAAACGCCCCAATCCGCGCACGCCACGAACTTCGTTCAGTCGCGAGACGGCGTCCAGGACGCAGCTTTCGTCATCGTGGTCCCAAATGTCCAGGTGAAAGGTGTCCGTGTTGATGTCATCTATGTCACTGGAGGCGACAAGTAAAAGACGGCAATTGTGTGAGTTTTGAGCTCTGCTTGTGGCTAACCATATCCCGTGCAAATTCTTTCTGGTTTCCATTTTTTTCTTTTCTTTTTACGAGTATGTTTCAGAGCTTCTACAAATGTTAGCATGTGTTTATAGATTTCTTGGAATATGGCCCCGAGCTTTGCTGCTCCATTTCATTTATTACAAGATTTATATATCCTTTTTTTTTGCTTTTAAATTGGAAATGCTCTGCTGCAGAAATATTTCTCGGAAAGTATTCGTATTTCAATAGGAACAGACCCCTGTAATTTGCTTTATCGAAAAGACCTTGCAAAGGTCAATTATTCGTAATTGGACATTTCAGGGAATTTGCTATGACTGGAATTGCGTTAAGGGGGTGGTGGAAAACCCCTTGGGGACTTCAAGGAATATCCCTTTTTTTTTTAAGTGTATCTAAAATTCGACTTGCCTTCGGCTTGTCGCTCTTTCTGTTCTTTTTCTGTGTTTTTATTGCAATTGCAATATAAATTTGATTGCATTTCTTATGGGGCATCCTTCTCATGCATTTGTGTTTCAATTTGATGGTAAATTTAAATGGATTTCTTTCTGTTATTGCTTACAGCTCGTAAATTACGTTCGGTGCTTGGGGGATTCGAATCGTTTAGCATGCGACAGAGATCTTTTCTGGTTGTTTTCCCGTCTTTTCGGACCGAGTGCGGGACACATTTATCAACCAGGCAAGCGTAAATGAAGTCTAGAAACCCACTTTGCTTTTTCAGCTGAAATTTCAAGTATTTTCAAGTTCAGGAAGAGCGCGGCAGTAATTGAATAATTCGTTACAAATCCCCACCATTAAATGTGCCGTGCCCCTCCATTTGATTTGGCAAACAATTTCAAATGGTCCCCACTCCACTCAAGTCCAAGTCCAAGTCCTGTCCGTCCATTCGATTCACTTACAATTTGAACTTCTCATTCCATTTGGGGGTCAGCGTGTGCGGCTTGATGCTGGTCGCCTTGATGAGCTTTGCTGGCACCGGGCCGCCCAGTGAGTCGCGCTGCTCCCGTCGACCCGCCTCCCGCCGCTTGAAGCTTAGCCGGAAGCTATGCTTTCGGTGCGGCGGCGAATCCGTGGCACTGTTGTCAAAGCCACCGCTCATGTCCGCCGAAAGGGCTCGCGGTGTCGGCGGCAGCGGCAGCGGCGACACGGGCGGACAACCGTCACCGTCCGGCTGGATGCCCAGCATGCAGTACGGATCCGAGAAACCTGGGGGCCAATAAATAATTGGATATACAGAGAGAGTGTGTCAGTGGAATAAGTGATGGCAAGGGAAAGGGAAAGGGAAAGGAAAAGGGAGAGCCCAGAAGAGGAAAGGAAGGGAAAGTGAGAAATGGTGCAGCATTAATGAAGTTCTCGCCCGAATGACATTAAAGGCCAATTAATGGGGCTGTCCCCCGGGTATCCAGGACTGGGTACGGTGTCAGCTGGTGGCATTCACACATTGCGTATGATTAACATTTCATTTGCATAAAGTGCCGCTCAATTATTGAGTGGCCGTGATTAAGGCACGAGGGCCATCGGCCATCGGTCATCAATGCAGAACAGATGCCGAGTTCCAAGATTAAGATTATTTATGAAGAGCGGAATAATCGACAACACGATGCAGTGGGACACTCTCTCGACGGCATGGCATTTAAATTGAATTTCGGGTGAAAGTTTAAGGTATTGACAAAAATCAGTCTAGCTTTCTGGTTGGGGATTGCGCTCGTAAAGCGATTATCCCACTGAAATGGCTCATTTGGAATTCGGATTTGTGATTTGTACATGGAGTAGCACTCATTGTAATGACCAATTGTGTTGCTGGCTTTCATGCTTGACCAGGCCAAAGGGAATCAATGGCTGCTAATGAAAACTGAGCCCGAACCGAGCACCCGATTCTCCGCTTTGGCAGCTTATTTGCCAATCGAGAATGGCCCAAACAAAGGCGACCCGGCCCACTCTCTCATCGGCCACGTTTCATTGGCAACGAGTTGTTTGCCATCTGCCCAGGGCCACAAACGTACCCTCCACTCCACTCCACAGCACAGCTCAGCACAGCATACTCCTGCCTGGAGTATCCTGCCACCCGCTGACTCCTGCCTGCTGCTGATGCTGATGCTGCTGCTGTTCCTTCTCTGGCAAGACGGCAGCCGTCATCAGTACATTTAGCAGATGGCAGACGGCACTAACACTGCACTACTAGGACTGGGCAGGAGAAAAAAAAGCTCAAACAGAAGTAGAAGTAGACGGAGGAGCACTCAACGTATTCCTTACACATCCTTGAGCACATTAAAATGCGAAATTGCGTTGCCTTCGATGTGGCTGTGGTAAAAGGAGGAGGAGGAGGAGCAGGAGGAGGAGGAGGAGGAGGAGGAGCAGGAGCTCTTGCTCCAGCTCCGGCTCCGGCTCCAGCTCGTGCTCCTGGTTCTGGGGCTCTGCTCTCGAGCATAATGAACAAAATGGGAAGCATTAAATTGCAAATTTATTGAACGAACACTGGCGCTGTCGCTGGGAGCTGTGGACCCAGAGACAGATGCGAGACCAGTCAATGGGCATAAGCAAAACTGTAACTTTGAGCCAAGAAAAACCCGAAAAAAAAACAACAAAAAAATGTGAAAGAAAAGCGAAGAAAATATACTATAATTGAAGGAAATAGTCAACGCACATGGTGCCACAGTTTATGGATGCCTCGTTTGGCTTTTTGATTCGCCCAGGCACAGGCACAGGAACAGAGGCACACACGCACACGCACACACACACACGCACCATTTCATAATGCAATTACCGCAACAGCCGCAAAATCAATTTACAAACTAAAAATATTTACACACGACAACACAAGAGAAGGACGATGGAAGAGGGGAAGACTGGTAGATTTATATAGTATAGATCTACACGATGTATGCACGAGTATGTACATACATATATATATAGACAGATTGATACATCGGAGAGGAGTGCGGTGTGAGGTGTCGAGTGAAGTAGCTCTTACCATTGGCATCCTTTGCCTCCAGGCCATCAGCCTCGATTACCACCGCAGAGAGTACGATTATCTTTGGCTTATCCTCGGCGGAGGCATGCAGCAGGCGATAATGACGATCCGGATTGACACCAAAGGCGCGCTGTGCATGCAGATACATCTCATCCTTGTAGTGTGCAAACTGTGTACCATCCAGCATCCAGCATCCAGTATCCATTGAGCAGACAGAAAGGAAGCCAGGCCAAAGACGAAGCAGATTTTCCATGTGAACAAAATTACGCATACGCCGCATGTTGCCATAGGGAGAATGAGAGTAAATGTATTCTCATTTAATTTAATTATATTGTCATTTATTTGTAAATATTTGGGAGTAAACAAAATTATAATATCATTAAAATTGAAAAATTTGCATATTTTGGCCGTTGCGAAGTGCCAAAGTAAAAGAAATTTCATTTATTGGCTGGCAAAACATTTTCCTTTTTGTTTTTTGTTGCTTTTCTTTTTGTTCTCTCGATTTGCGTGTCCTTCCCTCTCATCTCTATTGATTTATCTTTCGTTGAATTTATTAGCCTCCCGACTTTTGATTTCGATCACGGTTCGCGTAACGCTTTTATCAAACACAGCACCCCACCCCACCCCAGCATACCCCACCAACTCCCCCACGACTGCTCTCTACAGGGGGGTGTTATTATAATTTGATTGGACTGGACCTGCAGTCAATGTTATGGGGAAACTTCATTATGAGGCCATTAATTCGACTTGGATATGGAGAGTGGTTCGAATTTCAGACTTATGATGTAAATACATATTTTCGAAATCCAATTAAATTTTTGTGTATTTTTATCACACTTTTTCAAATGTATCACTGGGGCCCTAGTTTGAATAATGAGCAGTCAGCATTTGATATGCCATTCAGGCAGATGCTCAAGTCCTGAAGGCAGTGAAAGATTGGATTAGATATTTTGGTAATTTAGGGAATTGATTTGTATTGAAATTGGGAAACTCATAAATTGCTTTTTAATGGAAAAATCCATTCAAGAAAGCAATTCCATCGGTTCGGGTTGGTGTTCCTTAGAGTTTGATAGCTTTAGCACTTAAAATTAAAATTCGTTTCGATATTGCAATGAATAAAGACAATAAATGAAAGAGAGTTTTAAGAAATCGATCTGGAAATCGAATGCCATCTCTGCTAATTGGCATTTTTCGCAGTTCGATACCTTTGCCGAAACGAAAACAATCTCTTTCCCCACGAGTAAGTTTTTCATAGCTCATTATAATTGTAACTAATCCTTCTTTTCATTCCATTCCATTCCATTCCATTCCATGCCCTCCCTTTTGGCCTGATTATAACCGGGCAACCTTCAAGATTGCGTCTCTGCAGGAGAAACTTTCTTGAATTTTTTCTCTCTCACTCTCTCTCTCTCTCTGCCGTTATTTCTTTTCTTTTATATTTTATATTTTTTCTTTTCATTAATTTCCATTAGCAGAGGTTTAACCCTCTGATGGCCGAGCAAATCGCATTTACTTGTAATTATTTACCATTAAATGCAAAAATGGCCAACAAACTAAAGTAGAGAAAGGGGGTGAAAAAGAGTGAGAGAGAGTACCGTCCCCCATTGAGACTGTGCAGCGCAATAGCTTTCCTCACCGACTTTCTCTCTGGCCATGTTTCTCTCGTTTCTCTATCCGCTTTGCGGGGACCCGCGAGATTTGAACAGTTTCAACTCAATCACAGCAGGACGAACGCGTATTTTCCGCTACTACGACTAGAGGAAACTTTTATTATGCTGGCGCAACCTTGCTTCTCATCTTGCCACTCCAATCTCCGGCAGTCCAGCAGTCCAGCCGTGCTCCTGCTCCTGCTCCTGGACCGCCGCCTTCTGCCCCGCCCTCTGGGACTGGAGCTCAAGTTTCATTAGTTGTGCACTGGGCGGGCTGGCGGGCTGGCGGGAGGCGTCTAACAATTTTCTTACTCTTAAATTAAAAACGATAATTGAAAAATGAACTCGTGTTAAGGAAGGCAGATGCCCATAGCGGGAGAAATATGGCGAAAATATTGGAAAATTCTTTTTCAAATGGCAATCATCAATGAGGAGGAAAAAGTAGCACATTTTTAATTGAATTTACCACCCCACCTCCCCCAGAAACATCAGCTCGAGAGCGGGTAGTAAGAAATTGAGTTCCCTGCCAGATGTGGGGGGAGGGTTGGGATTGTTGTGGGGTTGTGTCTGGGGGCAACGGCAGCCTAGACATTAATCATTCAAATTGCAAAACGTCTTACGGACCCCTAATGTGCCCGATTAAGCCTTTCAATCATTTTGCATCCTTGCTTCAGGCCCAGATGTATGTTTATCTGTATCTCTGCTTGTGTGCGTGCGTGTGTGTGTGTTTGTGTGTGTGTGTGTGTGTGCGGCGGGTTATCTCCCCGAAATTGCCTTAATTTGTATAATTTGTAACTATTTGCATAACTTCTCCAATTCTCCGGCACCCAAATCATAATTTCATTCAACCCTGGCCCATTCCGCCCCCCTCCTCGCCGAGGAGCTAGCCCACCAATATTGATTTATCTCTGATCCACTTACCTGTCCGCCCGGTGCTGGGGCGCCCACCGTATTGGCAATGGTATGCAAGACCTCCGCATACAGTTTCTCCTTCTCGTCCTGGCGGTCAATAGACTCCTCGGGCGCCGGCGGATCACGTTCATTTTCGGGATTAGCCTCGGCACGTGCTTCGGCGGCACGCGTGGCTGACATGCGACGATTTTCACGTTTCCAGCCGAGCGATGTAAAGTTCTCAAAATACGAGCCATCCGTTTCCTGTACTCTGTATCCAAAAAAAGGAAAAGGGGAAAAAATTAAAGATAAAGTAGGGTTATCCATATGTGTGCGGGGCGTGCAATGGAGAGAGGGGGTAAGGGGGACTCCATTCGGTACGGGCAGTATCAAAGAATATTCAAATTGACTGCCTGTCCCTGTCAGTTCGGTGTCTGACTTTAATTGGCACTGTCAATATGCTCTTCTCTGCGTATAAATGTGACATTGTCCGTACCGTACCTATTTCAACATTGATAAGGGTCGCCTGTTGCCCGGACTACGCCACCCTTGGACCTCGTATCTCATGCCCCACACTCCACTCTCCATAGCCCACAACACTCGCACCACTCGGTGTATGCCCGCCCCAATCTCGCCCTGAGCCGCTAATTGTATACAAATATTCAGAAGTTTGCATATTTGATTGAAAGTTTCAGTGCGAGTGTGTGAGAGGGGGAGGGCAGGCAGGAGGGTCCTAACTAGGCCTAGACACGATAGCTGGGATGCTCAACCTAATCATTTGATTTGCATGCCATACAAACACACACAAACACACACAACAGACATACTTCCATGCCATACCATCTGTGGGGCAAATCCCCTATCCGAGCAGATGTGCCAGGGAAAAGTTGAGCAAAACTTTGCGCACTCAGCACGGGAAACAGCTAAGCGGCTTAACTTTGTCGCCGGCGTTGATGATTTTTTACGTTTACGTTACTTTTATAGGGCCAAAAAAAAAAATACAAAAAAAAAAATACAACAAAAATAATCCCAAGCGATGACTCCTCGCAGTAGGCAACACTTTCTTTCGCCACCCTGAAATATAGGCAACACTTTTTGTGGACACCTCTCTGGCTCTGCCTCTGCAGAGCTCTGTCTCTGGCTCTGGGTCTGGGTGTGCCTGTGTGTGTGAGAGTTACGTGTGGGTAGGGCGTGTGAAAATGGTCAACGTAATTGCCGTAAATGATAGGGTACACTGGGCAGACACTGTCCAGGACACAAACTGCATTGTTTGAAGTTGTACCGTACCCCACCGCACCGCACCGCACTGTCGCCGGTCTCTCGGAAAAGTTTTGCGAAAAATTTAATTTCAAACTTTTCCGCGCAGTTGTTTATTTTGCTGTTTTATTTTCCTTCGTCACAGCCTTTGGTTTGCTTTGTGATTTCGTCGCTTCCAGAGACACTCAATTTTCGGTTTCAATTTTTAGGATTTTCTTCCACAATTTTTTCACTGTCATTTTTCGTTCTTTTTGTATGTATTTTTTGTGGGGGCCCTAAAAAAGTTTTGTAGTGAACTTTTTTTTTTGTGTAGATGTGTATTTTTCTTGGTATTTATTTTATTGCAAATATTTATCTTATATTTAACTTGCAGGTAAAAAAATAAAATCATTTTCGAGGTGAAAAAGTTTTGTGCGAACCCAAACTTTGACACTAATTATTTATTATTTTTCCGTTAACTTTCTCAGAGAATGCACTTAAATTGCTGATGAATAAATTGTGCTACGATGAATTAATTTTTGGCGTGTGTATAATATTTAATTGAATTCAATTTTCGTAGGGTAATTTGTTTCTCTTTGCTTCAATTTAATGGATGCGGTGACAAACTAATTTCGCTCCAATTAACACTTGATGCATAAAATATGAGAATTTATGAATCAATTGGATATTGATAAGCCGAAAATTTGTTTGGTTTTCACTGATAAATTAAGCAGAAAAATGTGCGGTTATATACCATTTACCTGGCCACTCTGGACAGCGGACACCGGACATCAATCAAATAACACAAGTTGGTTGGTAGGCCGCAAGGCAATCGTCCTTGGCCTGGTAGCGATGGCCTCAGTAATGAAGGAAAACAAAATCTATCAAAGTTGCTCTGCTTGAGGAGATCTCGAAGCTCCTTGGGGCTGCTAACTTGACTAATGAATGCCTCGCTCAACTCCTCGTGGAGCACTCTTCAAGCGCTCTTCACACATTGGGATCATCAGAAACACATATTTCTTGAAGCCATCACACCATCATGTCTCTGTCTCTCCACCGAAATCTCATTTCGGGCTTAATTAAATGTAACCTGTGATCCGAACTCGCCTTGTGCGCACATTCTCGGGTTAAGCAGATGCCGTATTATGCAAAGTGGATGGCACTCCGTTCGCTTTGTGTCCCACAAAGATGCAGCAGATGCTGCGATGGCTTGGCTAGGCTTGGCTGGGCTGGGCTGGGCTGGAAGGATGTTGCACCTGGGCTGGGCTGGGGGGAGGATTCTCTTGCTCGTTAAGAGCAATCAGAGTGCCCAACCCCAAGACAGCAGCCTTAAACAAACTCAAGAACAAGACACTCTCTCTCTCCATGTGGAGGGGGGTGGGTTTTGGTGGAGGGCGTCGCGGGGTCTACATGTAGGTTATGGGCAAAAACTTTTCTACACTTAAAGGTTTGGCCCGCATTCGAAGGAAGTTGCCAGGCCAGCATCAGAAGCAGCATCGGCATCAGCAGCATCAGCAGCATCGCATCCCTCCCCTTTCGTAGGTGGGTGCGAAAGTTTCTTCGGGAAAACTCAAAGAACTTTTCTAATTACATAATTATGAAGGTCGAGAGCGGTAAAGTTTTCTTTTGGGCATTCGAAAAAACAAATCGAGAACACAACTGAAATTGAAGTACATTAATTAATTGGTAAATAATTCATTTTAGATTTCCATTGAGTCGCACTGTACCCGGTCCTGTGGCTTTAAGGGCTGGCCTGACTGCCTGACTTCCTGCCTTCCTTGCTGCTTATTTATGGCCCCAAAAGCAGACCTCAAATCCCCAAAGACGCTCATTATCCTTCGCCCCCTCGCTCTCTATACCTCCCTCCCGCCACATATATATTGTATATATTCATCCTCTTCCCCTCTCTTTGTGTTTAATTTATGCATTTCACATTCGAATACCTCTGTGCGTGCGTGTGTGTCTGTGTGCATGTCTGGGTAAATATCTGGCGGCACGTTGGGGAAAATATTAACATTTCCATCTAAAGGTTAATTACCACCAGTAAACAGGACCCGGGACGGGGCTTAGGCCCGTTTCGGCCCCTGTTCAGACAGACATTTAATTTCGAAAATCCATTCTCAGCCCTTCTCGCACATCAACTATGCATTAGGTGGCCATCTGCTGGCACGGCTCGTCTAGGCTCATCCCTTGGATGACTTCGGACTTACCCGGAGTTGGAGCGTGGGTCCACCTCGGGCCAGCTGAGGCGACGCTTGCAGAAGGCCAACGGTGGGCGTGGCGGTGGATCCACTTGGTGCAGCGGCGAGTTGCGTTGCCGGAAGGAGCCGGTGCGCGGCGGGGCGAGGCATTCCAGGGCGCGTGATTGACGACGGGACTGGGGTGTGCCACCGCTGCCGGAAGCGGATGTTGAGGTGCTGCCAGCTCCAGTTTTGGGATAGCCTGCAAAGGGGAAAGAGAGGCTTTGAGTAGTGCAAAAAATCAGTTTGGAAACACCATTGGAAGCCCCATAACTCCCGACACATGCAAATTGTGCGGCCGAGTGCCACGAAAGTCAAATGGGAAACGAGCCCCAGTCAAAGTCAATGTGCAGTGCGGTCTGGTGCAGTGGGGTGCAGTGTGGTGCAGTGTGGTGCAGTGTGGTGCAGTGGGGTGCGGTGCGGTCCATGCGGTGTGAAGGCGATGCTCAAGGCAAGCGGCACTGCAACCGCAACCTTGACATGCATCTGTGCGGCTGCTGCGGCGACTCCCACTCATACTCAGGGTCCTGCAAACAGTCCTTTAGCTGGTTCCCTCACAAGGACAATGGCAGAGGCAGCCCTACTTAGGACTAGGATACTAGAGTACAAACCATTTTTGCGGCTTCGACAAGAAAGCTTTTTTTGGGAAAGGATAGGATTCCTCCTCCTCCTCCTACTGCTGCTCCTGCCGCTGCTGGTGCTGCCAGCAAAAGTATTCGCAAAAAAATTTACCAAAAAACTCAAAGTTGGACTGGACTGGAATCCAAAGAACTGCTTGAACCCACAGGGATATACACCCAACCCAACCCAACCCACTCGCACCCGTATGGAGAGCCAGCCAGCAAATGCGCTTACACGCTGATGGCTTTCGGTGGAGATTCCCCCTTCCCTCCTCCACCGTCATCAGCGTTGTCTGTTGGCCAAGACAAACCGCTCGTTCGTGGCTCGTGCAACAAGATAAGCCAATTTCAATTTTGATTCAAATGCTATAGAGACGCCACTGAATCAAAATTCAAGCAAATGCCACCCAGTCCATGTCGGTGTCGATGGAGGAGGAGGCGATGCCTGGATAGTTTCGCAGTCGGCGGTTTTTGTGGCCAGGACACGCTAGTGCTCACACGGCTCTCTGCCTCTTTGGCTCTCTGTCTTGGCATTGAAATTTGTTTGCATTTGCCAACTGCGACAGAAACAACAAACCGAACATCGTTTAGGTTGGCAAACAAGTTTTGCATAGCCAACAAGAAGCCGCACAAGAAGTCACATATGCATGTTGATTGCTTTCGCTCCACCAGCATCAGCACCAGCATCAGCATCAGCATCTGAGTAACACCATCCTCCATGAGGCCTCCCCTTGGCCTCCATCCTCCTGGCATCCCGCCCTGGTGCGGCGGATTTGTCTGTACATTTGTGGATACCCATATAGCTATGCGATGGCGTGGCCAAACATTTGCGAAAGCGAAACTTTGGTCGCATTTGGTGCCTGCATCCCCGCCCAAGATGTGTAATGTAATTTTCATATTGCGACTCGATAACGCCTGGCGGAATCAATAAACTTTTCCATGCTCCAACATTTCGGTGGTCCACACACACACACACACACACATACTCAAACACACAGAAAGATGGTTTTTATGTGTTTTTTTGGGGGGTTTATAGACCGCAAAGTTTTCGCAGCTGATGGAAAAGTGAATGCGGGTGCAAAGGTAAAGGTAAAAGTAAAAGTAAACGTAAGCTTTGCTTTCGGATGAATTTTAGTTTCTTCAGAGGGATTTATATCCTAGATTCCACCTGGGGATCGGAATTTAACCTCCCGTTTCAATGGATCACTGGCATGAATCGCAGGTCTACAATGGGGGATACTCGGAAATAGCATTAGAAACTTGATTCGCTTCCATTCGTTGCTAGGGATTCAGACCACAAGACCTTCGCAGGTACATGAACTTCGATCCATCCATACTCACCCAGCAATGGATTTGTGGCATTCGGATTGCCAATTACCACGCCGCCGGATGGGTAATTGCTGCCGCTCGCTGTTGCTCCCACTCCTGCGATGGGTGTGGCTGGTGCCCCATAAACGGCAGCTGCACCTAGTCCGATGCCCAGGCCACTGCCAATGCTCGTCTGTTGCTGAAGCGGTGGGTGGCCATGTGGCGCCTGCTGCTGTTGCTGCTGCAACAGCAATTGTTGCTGTTGCTGCTGTTGTTGAAGTGGCAGCGGCAGTGGCAGCGGCTGTTGTTGCTGCTGCTGCTGCAAGGGGAACGGTGGCTGAGGTGTAGCGGCAGCGATGCCACCAGGTGGAACCCCGCCAACGCCGCCCGACTGCTGCTCGCTGGACTCCTGGCGGGAGAGGGAGAAGCGTCGATTGCCGAGTCCCAGGCTCGAGATGCCACTTGTTACATACTGCTGCATAGAGCTGAGGAAACTCATGGCGGCATCTGGCGTTGCCCCTGCCCCGGCCTTCACTTTATTTCGTTCTTATCACTTGCGTAATTAGCTTAAGTTGCTGCTGCTGCTGCTGCTGCTCCGGCTGCTGCCTCTCCTGCTGCTGCTACTCCTGCTGCTGCTACTCCTGCTGCTGCTGTTGTCGAATCCCTTTGTGAAATTAATCACTTGGAAACTTTTTGCGTATGCAAAGCCTTGGCTCTTTCTCTCTGGCAATGGCAATGGCACTGCTCCTGTATCTGTATCTGTATTTGGCGTCGTTATGATTCACAATTAAAAATTGGTCCGATTCGGGGCCTAGGCAGTAGGCTCTGGCTCTGGCTCTGACTCTGACTTTCCTCCCTCTCTGGTGGCAGCGCTCGTAGGCTCTGGAAGGAAGAAATGAAATGTTTATTTAAGGTGGAACTTCTGCTATCCCGAGTCTGAGATTTGTGTGCTGTGTTATTTTCGGCAATAATTGAATTGCTGCCAGGGCTTAAGACCGGTCTAAATACGGATATACGGCGCTCATAAATATTTTCGTGTTCAGATTAAAAGCAATTAGAATAGACCAAAGGCAGACGGGATAAGGAGATGGGAACGATTTGCTTCGTGAGCTGCCTTGTCCGCACCCATCCTCGGACAGCATTCCCTTGGCCAATCTACGTAGCATACTTTTCAGGGGCAGCACTTTTACTGAATGGAAAAAAAAAAACTTAATTAAGCCAACTTTTTCAGTTGCTGCAGACCACCACTCCAACTTCTGTCATTCCCCTGCCCTGCTCTGCCCTGCCCTGCCTGTCTATTTGTCTTCGATTCGTAACGTCAGCATTTTTGTTGACTTATAGAAGCCGTGCGTCCTGTTTTCACAGCCAAAGCCTGTGCAAATACAGGGGCGAGGAAAGGCGATTGCATTTAGGCTTTTGTCGAGTCTATCGATTGAATTGTGAACCATTGTTGGGATCTATCGATTGAGTGGAGTGAATGAAGTGATTGGTTGTGGGAGCCTTCGATTGATTGGTGAATCGTTTTGCTCACTTGTCGGCGGTGGTTCTTAATTAAATTTCTTTTGAAGTTGCGCCTCCGAATCAGGCACTCACTCTCTCTCTCTCTCTCTCTCTCTTATCCAATTAACGTCTAATCAGCCGGTGGCTTAATGAGCCATTTTCGGGGTTCACGGCTAATCGATCTGCATGAATAATTGGAGCATACATTCAGCAGCACCTGGGCTGCCTTGTACGGGTACGCGTCGTAAATTAGCTGCCATTTCAGCTCTGGTTTTTGGCCACCAGAAAATACTAATAACAATAATTATACGACCAAAAATAAACGCAGCAGCAAGCACAAAAATAGTTAATTAATTAGTTTGCCGGTTTGGGCCCTCATTTATGGATGAGCAAATCGTTTGGGCGAAAATGAAATTGCAAATTGAACGCCGCTTGGTACTGCTTTTTTTTTTTTTTGCCATTTTGGCCGAAACGTGACTGGCTTACTGGCCTAAACAGTTCATTCACGATTTCACCACGGATACGTGGATGGAAGCAGCGGGCACACTCCACCCCCCTCCACTCCACAAATCCCCAAAAGTAAAAGAATCAAGAGTCCAGAGAGTAAATGTGAGAGATTGAATGGAGAGCGGGGTACGCGTGTGAGCGGAAGAGAACAGAAGGAGAGTGCAAACAGACAAGGATCCGAGGAAAGGAATGAAATAGCAGAAGATTATTTACAAGAAGAGAGCGTAAGCGTCAGAAAAAGAGAGAAAGCAGGAGGCAGAGAGCGTCAAGCGCGGCATTTACAGCAGACAGAGACGCAAGCAAGAACGGTAAAAAAAATATAAAGAGAGTAAATGTAAGAGATTGGAGTGAGAGCGAGCAGACAGCAGAGGCCTTGATCAAAAGGAACAGAACGAGAGGGCAGGAGAAGAAGAGAGCGTAAACGCAAGAGAGCCCCTAACAACGGGACCCTACAACACCACAGACCTCATGGCAAAGATCATTGATAAAATATTAATTAATTTGAATTGTTGTCGATTTAGTGATGTAAGCGACCACAGAAGGCCACACAAAAACCTATTCAACCATTTTCAGCCAGCGAGTTTCCATCGAATTTCCATGTGTCGGGGAAACTTTCGGACCAAATGCCTTGTAGAACAGTGTGATTAAGCGCATTCATGGACAATGCAATGTATTATGTTGTGCTGTCTCTCTCTCTCCCTCTGTGTATGTGTGTGCGTGTGCGTGGAGTGGCTTTAAATGCCATAAAAGCAATGCATGGGGGAGTCTCCCACCAGCAGCATTCGCAGTGGACTTAACTGGCGGACCAGAGTCCAGTAATGGCTAGTGGGACTACAGCTGGAAGCCAGCAACAGCAGCAGCAGCAGCAACGGCAGCAACAGCAGAAATACCAACACAAAAACAGCAATGATTGCCATTTGTAAGCCAGTGTGTTCGTGTGTAATCAGCTTGCTCATGCATGACCCTCTCAGCCCTCTCCCTTTCTGGCTTCTGCCTGCAGTCCCGCTGGTCCCGCTTGTGCCGCTGGTGCCATAATTAGCGGACTCTGAAAATAATTTGCAAACCATTTTTGTTATCTCTTCATGTCCGTGCGGTGGTAAGTTGTTTGGTTTTGATCACCCCTCCCTCTCTCCCACCAGGGGGGCTTGATGATTCAGAACAGTTGTTGGCAATGCAGAGAAGAGGAAGGAACAAGGGAATGAAGTACGAGTACTACTCGTATTCATGATTATTATCAAAGGAATGTGCTTCTGTGGATCCTGTGAAGACTAGACCTTCATTTGTGCCGCTTTTTGCCTGAAACAGATCATTTTATTCACTGCATAAGGTATATAGGGAGGGTATCAAATAGCCTCGACCCTCGTGGCTTGTTTTTCTTTCGGGCTCTGATTTGCTTTCGTTTTTGTGCTTTCCAAAATGATAAAAATAAATCAACCGAAGCACAAAAGTTGATTTATATGATGCACGTAAAATTGCCATTAGGCGACAGACAAATGTATCGCAATTAAATGAAATGGAAACGATGGCAATAGCAATAGCAACAGCTGTCCCCCCCACGCCATATGGGAAGGGGAGTGGATAGAAGAGGAAGCGAAGCCAACTTAGACTTTAATTAAGATTAATTAGTCACTAGCCAAGCCAAGCCAAGCCAAGCCAAGCCCCCATCGGGGGAGTACTAATGTATGCCATAAAGAAGGGGCCAAACCGAGTCGTTGTTCCTTCAATCTATTTAGTTTTTATTAATGATTGCGTATACGACATGTGTGGGCCGGAGTGTGCTGACAGGCAACCCTTATAGGCAAAAGTTTGCGCTCGAGTGTGGGTGTGTGTGTGGGTGTGGGGCGGAAAGAACTAAATTAAATGTGGATTGCACTAATGTGACTTCCGGAATATACTGCGGGGGCGAACTGTCACAATGTTGCGCGCAGAGAGCTCTCTCTCCCTTTCTCGCTTTCCCTCTTTCTCCGTCCATAATTATCTTTTTCTGTCCCTCCACAGATGAGGGTTCCTTCCTGACTGGTTGACTGCCTGCCCTCCTGCCTTCCTGCTGTTGGTTTTACCGTATTCCAGTCAATTCTAGACACATTCTGTGACTTGATTTGGTTACTGCACACATACACATAATTTAAAAGCATTTCATAAGGCCCAGAACACCCACCCACCTGTGCCAACAATCTTGCGGTAGAAAAAGTTGCGAAAACCAAATAGAAGATGGAAAATTGAAAACAGAATTTCGTTGATTCAGTCAATGGAAGTTGAGATACGCTTACCGGGAGGCCATACATATATAGAGCATATACAGTCATATTATTATGATATATTCCGAGTATACTGCATCTTTCTGCTGTTTTAATAAGCCTTCGGACAAAGCTTTAATGTTTATTCATATATTTATACACCCCACTCCTGCACATGCATACAAGTATACCCTTTACTCTTGAGGGAATCACAAAGCCACCGCTAAATATGAGCAGGTCTGGGGCACAAATCCCCCAAAGGAAAGGAATCCCCCCCTTACACACACACACACACACAAGCGCGCTAGCTGGGGGAGCAAAAAAAAAGAAGCAATTGTAAGGCAATTTCAAAGGCGAAATTATTATGTCGCTTTATGTCATTTTTTTCCGCCAAGCCAAGTTTTTCCAAGGCAACCAGCAGATGAATGCGGTTGGCGCTCACCCCACTCATGAGTGGGAGGGAGCGAGGTGTGGGTGGAAAAGTTGCTGGGGAAAAAGACCTGGGACTGGAGGTTAAGGGTAGTACGTGAAAATGACAAAGCAGCTGCTCAACAACAAACGGCAACGCATGCTGTGGCATAAAATTTATTTTCACTCCTGTCCTGTTCTGTCCTGTCCCCTACCATGATATGTGGCTTTAAAGATCAGGGGCTTGGAGGCGGAGCTGGAAAACCAGCAGTAGGAAAAAAACCTCATTTACATTGTGGCAGATATGCCAGATTCGACATCTGAAAAGGCAAATGTGTGGGAGGTGCGGGGGGACCAGGGCATGCAGAACAGGAAAAACCGTGAGCTGAGCCAAACAAGTGTGCGCCATTCAAAGGTCTTGCTTAGTCGTGTGTGGGCGTGGCAAAAACATAAATTACTTCATGCACGAGCTGCCAGCAAGCGAAAAAGAGACACAGCGAGCCGAACCTGATCCTAAGCCCGAGCCTGAGCAAAAGCCGTGCAACAATTGTGACGAAAACGGAATTTAATTACCCCCAGCCCCAGCCCCGGGCACACCACCGCCTGGCCCAGTATCCAGTGGCGGTAATAATCCTCGCAATGAAAGAGGAAACGCTTCTAGACTCCCAGTCAAACATCAGTAAAGTACGGGCTGGGGGATGGAGGATGGGGGATGGGGGATGGGGCATCCATTGCAACGGATAGTTGATGAAATGAGCGTGAATTGCCTGAAACGCGATGTAGAAGAAAAAAAACCTTGCACTTCTCAGAGAGAACGAGAAAGAGAGAAATCCATACAGCTTGAATGAGAGCCAACCACCCACTCGTTGAGCTTCTCGTTTTTCCGCATCATCAGCATTGGCATCATCATCATCATAAATCACCAGAGTGCAGCATATGCATCACTTTCCACACTTTCATTCAGGAAGCTCTTTGTTTGCTTTGGCAATTTGTAGTCAGCATGTAGCCTGAGAAGAACAAGAAGCAGAAGCAGAAGGACAAGGACTCCCACAGACCATGCGGTCCACTGTCAAATGCAATAAACCAGATCCTTTTGTGTGGGGCACTACAAGATGCTGGAGCTGGACAAACAGCAGTAGCAGAAGCAGCAGCAGCAGCAACAGCAGCAACAAGAGATACGACATGTACCATGGGGGGCCCATACACAATGAGCGCCAAGGAGGCCATGAGTAATGTGGCCCGAGCATGCAAAAGTGCCGAACCGGAAGCCCAAGGACCGGACTGTCTTGCCTTTGATAAATGCTCAACAGGAAAGGGTCACCTGTCTGCCTGCCTGCCCGCCTGCCTGCCTGCCCGCCTGACTGCCTGTCACTTAAATTGCTTAATTTGTTAAGGACCAAACAGGGCACAAATACACACACACACGCACGCAATTTTCGGGCAAATGCAACGCAAATTCAATTATCCGGCCCGTCTGCAGCCGTCTCATCAGCTATTAATTACAAAGGCTGGCAGGGCTTCAAAAACTGTGCACTCAATGCACTCAAGGCTCCAACAAATCCCGTATTGATTAATTGCCAGAAAAACAACGTCTCCCAGGGCCCAGGGTCCGAGGTCCAGGGTCCCCTTTGGGAAATTCTTCTTTCAATTAGCAACGCAGCAGAGAGTTGAGAAAGGGCTGAGCGGAGCGCTTACAACTTTTGTGGAAAGTTTAAGGCAAAACTTTGTTGTGGCAAGGTGTGTTTTCTGTGGCGCAGCTTAAGATCTAATTAAATATTGCCTGGCATTTCAATTAAAATTTCCATATACGAAAGGCAGTATGTAGGCAGTAGTCGCCCCACTCCGACTCTCAATTTTCTGACTACTATACGAGTGTGTCTCTGTGGAATGTCCAATTAAAACTATCAAATTACGCATACGCCATGTGAGGCGTAGCCAGGATGCCTAATTACGAGAGCAGGCAGTCGGGCAGAGTCAGGCAGGGGAAGCCTTGAAGGCATCCAATAGCTCGAATATGTCCTCTCAAATCATCCACTCAAAGGACATGGGATCCGGCGGCTTCATGTATTTGCGGCGAGGACAAAAATGTGTTTCGGCAAATGAGGAGGAATACGCGTGTGTCTCGCCCCGAAAATTGGAGGCGTGTCAGCATACGCACATGGCCCCACAGAGAGAGAGAGAGAGAGAGAGAGAAGCATGCATAATTAATGTGACTGTGCGAGTGTTCTATGTCGCCTAATTGTCAAGTGTGGCCAGACCGCAGAGAGTGAGGGCGGGAGAGCGGCAGAGTGGAAGTGGAGCCGCAGCACAGCATCGAGAGCCAATATTTAATTGTTGCCTTTGACATTGCAACAATGCCAAAGTGGCAAGCCAGCCAGCCACTGGTCCCTGAAGCAGGATCCGGTTGCAGCATTAATTACAAATTCGGAGCATGCTTCGCCCCATTCGAAATCGATGGATAGAATGGCACAAATTTCGACTAAAGTGGGGGTTTGGGTTTGTAAACTTTCGATAAACTCTTTATGCTGTTAATTAATGCATAAACGGGGCCACACAAGTTTTTCCTCTCGAGAGAGTCTCCTCCAGGAGCTGTGTGCTCACTGAACTTGAAAGTCACCTTGCGCTCTCCCACAGGTTCTTCATCGCTTTGATGCGTTTTTTGACGCCACTCAAAGCCAAAGGATGTAGGGTATGTGGGTATACCCCATAGATTAGATTGTGGATTCTGAAGCATGGGCTCCCCCATGTGTGTGCTGTGTGTCTGTGTGTCTGTGCGTCTGGGGATGCTTTGTTTGCCTCTGACATGTCAAACAACAAAAGCTGGAGCCAAAACGAAGACATCCTCTTGCAGCAGTAGCAGCAGCAGCAGCAGCAGCTTTTGCAGCGCCACATTGTTGCAAATTACAAGCAAATCCAGAACGGCTCAATGCACAAAATGTACTCGCAATGGGGCATAAAGAGTGGCAGATAGGGAGACAGACAGCGACAAGTAGGAGGGACAGAGAGAGAGAGAGAGAGAGAGCGAGAGGGAGAGGGTGAGGGTGAAAGGTGAGGACGGGTTATGGTCTTGCCAGACGTTCAACGTTTCCAGCTCGTTGACTTGGCTTTAAGTTCATTTTTACTGGGTTAGCAAAAAGCCATCATAAAAATTGCCTTTCAGCTTCTGTTCTTCTGCTCTTCTGTTTCTCTCTTCTCTCTCTGTTCTTTCTGTTATTTTCTTGTTGGCGGCCGCACTGCGACGTAAATGCCATTGGCCTTTTTTTTTGTTGGCCATTGCCAGGTGTCCCTCCCCACTTTCTCTCATTTCTCGCCACTCCTGCGCTTATTCGCAAAGGGGCTACAATTATAGGCGCTTCACACAGCTTATTTGTGGCACCCGCGGGGTCGCGGCGTACGTACACGCAAAAACACGCATACGCCGTGTTACCCGCTCATGCATACATTTTCGCATACAGCCTCCCCTTTCGGCGCGTTTTGCTGGGAACATGCATTTTTTGTGTACTGCATTTTCCGCGCTTTTGTTTGCTTAAACGCTCGGTAATTAAAAAAAGTGTTGGGGAAGAGGCAGAGGGGCACAGGAAATTCGCAGGATGCCAGGCAATTTCCAAACATTCTGTGAACTAATTATGGGTATAGTTTGGAAGTTTAATATTTAATTGGTTTGGTTGAATACATAGTTTTGAACCAAAGTGAAAATGCACAAAATTGTTGTTTAACTTCTGCTTCTGTATCCTTTTTCCAATCAATTTTTCACTTGATTTTCACGTTTGTATTTAACCTGATCTTTCAGGCAGACTTTTATTGACAAAAGGAGCCCTTCGCCCACCCCCTTTTTCGCTTTAAGTCCCTTTTTTTTATAATATTAGCCATGTTTTTCGTGTGACGAGTGGCTGAGTGATGTGATGGCGGCGCATCTGATGGTTGCCCCCAGTGATGTTGTCGACAGAACGTTAAGCGGGATTAGGACTTTCGCTTTGTGCCGCTTCGTTCCCGAATACCGTCAACATCATCAACAAGGTGACATAAGAGACAGCAAGCAGTAAGCAAATAAAAAAAACACACGCAGAACAGAACGGAGGGGAGCGGAGCGGAGAGGAGCGGGGCGGAGCAGAGCGGCAAAAGACAAAAGATGCCAGACATGGCCATATTTTGCATATGGCTTTAATGGCAGCTTAGCGGCATAAAAATAGCAAAAGTCTCTTAGAGAGGGGCCAGGGACAAAGCAAAGTAGCTCTTGTCTCGACAGGCTTGTTGTCTGCACGCCACACGCTGCCTCGAGGCGGCCAAAATGCGCGGAAAACTTTGAGCCAAAGCCCAAAGCCGCGGCAAAGATGCCAAAGGGAAAGGGATGCCGTGTGGCAGGAGGAGGGAAGGGTGCCAGCAATTGGTACTGTCAGCTGAGCAAAGTTTTTAATTAAAATAACCGAGCAATAAAACAGCGCAACACAGGAAAACACAGCAAGGAGCTGGCGGATGGCGGATGGCGGAGGATGTGGCAAGAAGATGGAGCCGAGGCCGGGGCCGGGGCTGGGCCGGGGCTAAATGGGAAATTAGCAGCGACAATTTCTCCTGGTCACATGTATAACGTATACGCAGGACGGGGGGTGGGGGGCGGTGGACGGTGTCCTCGAGCCGCTGTGTTACAGCGTTCTGCGACGCAATTAAAATTTAACAGCACCCAAACGCCATTCGTTTGTTATTTTCTATTTATTGTACAATCTACATAGGTTCTCTCTTGCGCTCTCTGTACGCTCTTTGAATATTTATAGCGAAAAAGGTCAATGCAATGGCCTTGAACCCTTCGTCGCCCTCAAAGCCAGTGAAATTCTGCGCTGGTTTCACGCCTGAGCTGCTCCTGGCCCTCTCGAACAGACAATGGACCGAAAAAGAAAAAACGAGAGAAGCCTGGCCCAGCGGTTCGCTCATTAAAAAATCATAAATCAAACTGCAGTTAAAGTCCGCCTTTCATTTCCCTTTGCATAATGAAAATGGGGATATTCTGAATGGGGGAAAAACTGTCCAAAAGTAAAATTTAAAAACTAAGATTAAAGCACAAGTGAAGGGAAAATTTCACAGAAAAGAAAAACTGTGATGATGCGTTGGCGTGTGGCGGCCCCAAGCTCTGCATCAAGATTGATTGATGACATGACGTCAATTTGCCTGAGCCACTCTAGTGCCTCCTCCCCCCGCCCCCCGTCCCAAAAGGGAACAGGCTCTGGGCTCTGGGCTCTGGGCTCTGGGCTCTGGACTCTGGCAAGGATGTGGACAGACGGACAAACAGACAGAGCGACCACCAAGGGCGTGACCAGACATGAGGCCCGACATTTGCGACGACGGCGATGACGATGAAAAGACAATGAAAAAGGCATTAAAACTGCGGTCAGTCCGGGGGCACCACAGAAACGAAAAGAATTATCATACAAGACTCTGAAGGACGAGGATGAGGAGATGATGATGAGCAACCACTCTCGGCTGGGATGGGCGTTGCTGTGGTGCATGCTTTGGCTTGTTTGCGGGCGTGGCAAAGGGCAAATAATAATAACATGCAAGGGGCAAAAAAGGCCAAACAATAAAGGAGAGAAAAAAAGATGGATGGGAGGAATGTTTCTATAGGATGAAAATAAAACCAAGCAGAATTTTCTCATAGATTTTTTGAAGTTTCGATGCAAATTGATTTGACGGAAAACCAAAGAACATACTAGAAACCAGAGAGAATAAAGGGAAAAGGGAATATCCGCAGGATACAAAGCATACAAATTTATAATAATTAAGAAGAATTTTCTCATTGATTCGTTTACACCGGAAAACCATCGCTGCCATCGATTGTGCAATAGATAATCGATAAGATAGTCTTTCCAGAATTATCACCTGAATCACCACATCCCTACATTATCCTTCCGTAACATCAAAAATTATCCCCTAATTTCACTAATGAAATAATCTTAGCAAATTTCGCCTGACCATTTGCGTACAGCAATAATAATAAAAATAACTTTCCTGTTTATTATCTGCGTAGACTAAAAGCGTTATTCATGATTAATAAAGTTTTATATTGTTATGGTTGTTGTTGTTGGTTTTCGTTCCTTCCGGCCAGAGGCTGGCATGAAAATTATGCATAATTGGTGTCACTGTCACCCCACATACCCCCAGACAGAGTCCACTCCGATCTGCTTCACTCTACTCTCATTGGATCACATCCCAGTCGACACGTTTGTCCCCGTTATGTCCCCGTTATGTCCCCAGCTGCCGCCAACACGGGCCCCCCGTCCTGTCCCCCAAGCGGTTGCTGCCTCAAATTTAAAACACAAAAAGCATTTGACAAAACGGACACATTCCTGGGGGCATGTGTGGCAGCCTCTACGGCCTCCTGTTTAACGAACATTTTGCCGCACAGACACCTTCAGAATTATGCAAACATAAATTAAAGTTTCATGTGGGACAATGCACTGGATGGTTGGGGGGGAGGGGAGGGTGGCCGATTGCGGAGCAAATAAGGAAAATGAAAAAAAGGAATAAAAATGAAATTTTAAAACACATACCAAAGGGGCAGACGATTCGATGGCAATGGCGCATCATCAACAAGAACATTGTCCCTCCTCGGTCTCCTACATCATGTTCCTGCTCCTGCCGATGTTGCCGCCTCTGATGCCGATGCCGATGCCGATGCTGGGACTATGGATGTGGCTAAGACTCTGGCCTGAAACTGGGGACTCTGGCTAAGGGCCCGTTCGGCATGCCCGGCACGTTCTCTTATGCTGCGACTGCAAAGATAAAAACCAAGGATATAAACCATAAGAATCGGGCCGGCAATTACTTCGAGTGATGGCTTTCTAATTTAGGGCTTAATTTGTGTGGATTTAAGGCGCGGCGCAGCACCAGCAGCAGCGGCAGCGGCAGCCAGAGCTAACAAATATATTTTTAAGCAATGCCATTAAATTTCGGGTCGGAACACAGGTAGAGCTGGCAGGGCATGGGCCCAACACTTTATAGCCACGAAAAAAAAGAGAAAAAAAAGTAGAAGGAAATGCCCTCTAGCCAACGTTACGTATACGACGCCCCCGAAATGACATGTACATAAATTTAATGCTAGAAATGTTTGCCCACCTTCCCCCCCTCGACACGGCACGACGCTGTCTGCGCCTCGATTCGTGGGTGTTGATTTGGGTCCCTTTTTTTTTGGGTGTGTGTGTTCTTTTTTTTTTGGTTGGGTTCCGTCTCGAGGCACCGTTACATTTCCGCTCTGGTTGCATGAGTATCCGTTTCCGTTAGTTGATTTCACGCACTCAAGTCCGACAAAAATAAAGTAAATTAGGAGTGCACGACTCCCCAGAACCAGCAGCAGAAACAGAACCAGAACCAGCACCAAAACCAGAACCAGTTGGTGTACGTTTTTTAGGCCATTAATTGCCCTGCCTTTCGGCTGTTTACGTTTTCGGGCTTTCACTTTTCCAAATCTCTAAATTCTCGAAAACAAGATGGGACTTTTCCAAAGAAATTGCGATTTAATGTGTGCAAAAGATTGCCACTCGAAGAATCTGATCTAAATTAGTTTTCCCATGAATGAATTTTCCATTTAAATCGGTTAATTAACTTCCTTTCAAGACCGAAATGAAATCAAGCAAAGCTGCTGAGCGTATCCTTTGCCAGTGCTGCCCGAATGTAGGATTTAAGGCTTGCGTACTTCCATCCGCAAAAACATTTTTGAATTGGCAGCTGAAAGTCAAATCAAAGCCACAGTCGGAGCGGCGCAGAGGGAGAGCAAGGCGAGAGCCAGCATGCCACAAACTACAAAACGCACGTCGCACAATGTCGTTCGTTGTTGTCGTGGATGCTGCTGGCTGTCCTGTCTGTTCGTCTAGGCAATTGCATGTGCCAAAGGAAAAGCGAATGGAAAAGCTCACTGCTGGAAGGCTGATATCACTGCGTTGACCAACCACCAACCAGCATCCAGCACCCAGCATCCAGCATCCACCAGGAAAGAGCAAGTGTGGCTGCTGCCGCTGCTGCCGCTGCTGCTGCTGCTGTGAGGGGCAGAACAATGTACAGATGGAAATGTGCAGCCCAGCGACGCTCCAAATGACAGAACTGTCAAAGGGCTAACTGTTTCCCCCGCCCCCACACCCCGCACGCCATCGCTTTTGGCTTGCATAGTAGCCCTGGGGAGACGCAGACAAGGATGTGGATGTGGATGTGGACCTGGGACCCAGCTAAATGCCATTTCCAGCTGTATTTTTGCACTAAAAGCTTTTGATAATAGGTAGCGTCAATATTGTGCCATGCTTTAATAACAATGAACAAGGGAAAAAAACAGAGACCAGAGACCAGAGAACGGAGAACGGAAAACGGAAAAGGGAAATGAGAAAAGCAAAGCCACAGAACACTAAATTCATTCTCTGCATTTGACGAATGAAATCGAATACCTTTTAGAAAGGAAGAGAAACAGCAACAGAATAACCACATAAATTCATTTGTTGTGGGCGGTGAGGCTGGAGGTGGTGCTAACCCTTTTCCAGGGTCATACATACAGCATTTTTCTTTTTTTTGGCAAGAGCCGAATGGTGCTGGGTGCGGGGTGCGGGGTGCTCCCTTTCTTGCCTTTTGCCATGCTGTCTGCCTCTGTCTCTGCCTCTGCCTCTGCTTCTACCCGGCATTTACACAATATAAACTTTGCTCGTACAATCATCGCACATACGGCGTGTATTCCGGGCTATTGGTATTTTGGGCACGTAAAACATCAACGCATAAATACAGAAAAAAGCACGCAGCCAGGACTCGCAGCCGCAGTGGCGGAAGGAGCTCCACGGATGTGGAAGTTGAGCCTGTCGAACTGGATGGCAAAGAAATGGCGTCTGCCGATCAGGAGACACAACACAACACAACAGAATGCAGGAGCAAGAACTGGTGGCACAACAGGCTGAACAGAGCTGAACAGAGCTGAACAGAACGGAACAACGAAACATGTCGAGGCGCTGGAACACGTAGCGTGGGTGACTGATTGGAGTACAAGGACTGCAGAGTGCATCCGATTGGAACTGGTTCGCACAGCAGACAGCAGTGAGCAGCCAGCAGCCAGCAATTGTCGAGCTATTCAACCAAAAACCTGATTCGAAGAGAATTCTGCTGGGAACTTTTCAACAGGAGAAAGGATACATAGTGTTCGGCTATAGATATATTATTGGATTTGTTTGCATTGGCCTATGGTTGTATTTATCATTTATCAACAATCATTTGGGAACTAGTTCTGCGAGCTGTCGAGCTGGAGATCGGACTGGGGATTCAAGAGAACTACTATTCGGAATTAGATCATAAAATCTTAAAGCGGAAATTGTAATCAAAAAAATGGAATATTAACTGGAATCCACCTTAAAGATGTTCCCATCAAACTATAATTCTTTCGAATCCCCATATATCTCTCATGTAAATCCCTTAAATCCGAAGCGATGGAATGTTTGGCTTTCCTGGCATATGTCAATATTTAGAACAGGAGATTCCTCTGCTGCCTGGCCTGGCCTGGCCTGCCCTGTTCATTTTTCCCCTTCCGTTTTTAGGGGAAATTCAATTTGTTATAATTTGAAAATTTCATTTTTCGTTATGTAAATGCGTTCGATAAGCCGCATACAGACGAATGCCTAAAACCGAAAGAGAAACAGAAACACAGATGAAGGTGGAGGGAGCAGGAAGCAAGCAAAGAGAAGGAAAGCGAAGCGAAGGGAAGGGAAAACATGTGTGAGGTGTGAGAGGTGTGTGTGTGTGTGTGTGTGTGTGGCAGGAACGGAACAAAGGAGTATAGGCGCAACAGAAAAGCAATTTGTGGCAGCTTAAATGTCAATGCGAAACAGCCACGATTTCTGCCACAATCGGCATTAGTTTGTTGGCGAAGCCGTTAGTGTTACGAGTATATGTATGTATGGGTCTCTCTATATGGTAAGCACCCTGGCCTCTGCTCGGGGCTATAAATAGAGCACGTCTTGGATGGTTTCTGGTTTATTTTTAGCCAAGGGGCGTGCCGTGCCCCCGGTTTGTAGCCTCAGGTTGAGCCATAAAAACAAAAGTTCTGTTCGGGCAGCTAAAAACAAATTGCAAACAATAAACCCAACAGTCGCTCCTCCTTGCTCCTTGCTCCTCTTCGAAGAGCGTCTCCTACACATGTAGTAAGCCATCATGGGGGAGAGATGACATGTCTTGGAGGCGTGGACTTGAGTCCTGGGGGACAGGACACTGAAGCACACACACACGCCCCTACAACCATCCCCCCAATCAGGTGCCAAAAACTTCCATAGTCCGCCTGAGCAAATTGTCAATGAATTGCCCTTTGGGAGGCAGCCAGCCCAGCGAGTCCTGTCTGTCAGTGTCTGTGTCTGTGTTCCGAACCTCCTTCCATTCTGCTCTGTTTGCTGTCCATCGATTGTTTTTACCTTCACAGACAGCCAGGATATATGTAAGGATACACTTGTGTAGGGGGGCGTGTGTCTGTGTGTGTTTACTTTTGTTAATGGCGTCCGTTGTTATTTGGTCATTGATTCGAGCATCCAATAAGTGAAATGTCCTTGAGCAGCAGGCATTTCCATTGCACCTCCTGTTTATCTGTCTGAATGTCTGTCTGTACCTGTACCTGTACCTGTACCTCCTACACAGCCCCTTCAGGCCAGACTAATTTATTAATATGTATTTGGATTTCATTGTCTGCCACCTTCTTTCTGTCAAATGAGAGTCATAAGTTGCTTTTTTTTGCAAACTCTGGCATTCCTCATCAAATGCGCCCTGCATTAGTGCTCTGATTCGACTCAGTGCAACATGGCGCATGATTAATATGTACAAATCGCACTAAATCCTTTCATGGGGGGTCGGGTCGGTCCCAGAGCAGGCATTAAAGCCTAATCCAGTGCTATATCTTTACGGAGTCCGAAGCTTCTATCTGCCACATAAAAGTATACGATTATTATTGTTATTGTTATGTGCACAATTGTTGGAAAAGAGCAGCCAGCAGCCAGCAGCCAACAAAAACAACAACAATAACAACAACAGGAACATTTACTCGTAAATGGAAGCCCGATGAAATTTTAGCTCAATAACTCAATCAGATTTCGACACAAACACACTCAGGCGGTGGAAGGGGGTGTAGGGAGCATTTTGATGCATGGCCAGGGCAAAATAAAATACACCAAAAAATAATATATATACTCGTACTCGTGCGATATAGGGAATGGGATGTATGAAGGTAGAGAAAAACGAAACGGAAATACCCTTTAGAGAGAAGGCACTGCTACCCTGCCAACTCCATCATCCATCAGCTAATCGATCAAATTTCGGAGCTGCCCACTTAGTTTTTAGTTGGAAGACGCCTCAACTGTACTATTTGGCGTTGCCACTTGGCAATTTATCCGAGATGCCACCTGATTGTGAATATTTAACAAGAATTCGACTGTACATCCCCCACAAATCATAGAAAACGGTAGCACTAGCTGTTGCCACTTACATAGTAGTATATTGCATGCAGTATATGTATATTGGAGATGCCACCTGCCACAAGAATTCAGGCATTTGATGCCTCTCTCTCTTTTACCTTTGAGGCACGCCCCTCTCGAATATCATAAAAAAGCTGTAATACCCCAATGTCAGTGTAATAAATTCGTGTTTCTCTGGCTCTTTGGCCCAATCCCATACCACGTATATATTACAAAATCGATGAATCAAAGTAAATTACCAGAAATAAATGAGATAAAATATGTGTAAGCGTGGTCGCCCCGCCGTTACCTGTATTATGTATATGGATGGTCAAAGCCTGGCTGCCCCACAATTTCCGTTGATTTTCTTTTCCTTGTTTTTTTTTCGCCCTGACTTAGCCACAGCTAAACGCGGGACAGGATAAGCCACTAGTTGACCTGGAAACCGTAAGCGATAGAGGAGTTGGGGCTTGAGTTGGCTTGGTTTGGTTTGGCTTGGCTTGGCAATGGCGGCGTTAAGCTAAGCCATTGCAAAATGCTGCTCAGGTGAATGGCAGCCACTAAAAACCGTGCAGTATGACACGTCGCTCACTCACAACACACACACACCCACACACACACACACACATTCTCTGTTTCGTTCGCGCGCGCGGTGCAGGAAATTGAAAAAGTTTGTATATGCCAGACATCCGTTTCAGCTGTGTGTCCCGGTCCCGGTTCCCGTTCCCATTCCCGTTCGAGTTGAGTGCGCTCACTAATTTAATAAGCCAAAGGCGGAGAGACTTGGCCACTTTTTAGTGCTAGGCACACACGGTCACACATCATACACGTGCTAGGATCCTCACACACACACACACACTTGCCCATTCCACACCAAATTGCCACTCTATTCTCTTCTTGGCGAAAGGAATTCTTTCGGGTTTCTTTCCTTTGTCGCTCTCCAAAAACTTGTTTGTCAGTGTAATCATATAAATATATTCTTCTGCCTACGACTGTGTGCGTGCCAAAAAACTTTTGCGTTTTTATTAAAAACTTGGCCCACTTTTTTTTCGTTCTGGGTTCTCCTTTCTGGACACACAACACGTCGTATACGCAATACATAAATATTACTTTTGTCTGGTGGCCGACGCGATGCGAACCAAAGTGAAATTCACGGTCAGTCATTCCCCCAGAAGAAGTGCTTACCCGATTTGCTTTTCCTTGGAATTCCTTCGCACTGAATTTATTGAAGGATTTGCTGGATATTTCCAGGGAAAGCAGTTGAAGCAGCAGCGCAGCCACACTTAAAGCGATTTGGTGCCTTTAATGAGCTGAGTTAAAAAGCCCTGGAGAGAAAACCGAGGACTGTGCAGGTAAGCTTATTGCTTTGTCTCGATTGGGATGGATGGATGGGTGGGTGGGTGTGTGGATGGATGGAAGGGGAGTACAGAGACTGTGGGGACTATAGCGACTGGACTCGCAAGTCCCTCCAGGCACTGTCCGCTTCTGCACACATCATTATTATTATGTGCCCGACCTAGTTTGGGGCACGGTGGTGTGGACGGTTTGACGCGGTTCCTTGCTGTTTAATTTATCGCACAAACGGGCTAAATATGTTTGCTTTACCCTCGCTCCTTTGGCATAATAAACTCATTAAAATGCAGCACGCTGCTGGACAACTGGTGGTGGAGGAGCTGTCAACGTAGGTCTCCACCACCATATGGCTCCGAGTGGCTTGTTTTGACGGCTATTGTGGTTTGCATACCCTCCCACCCTCCCCATTCTCCCCCTCGTCTTTCATTGTGTCTACGTTTGATGGGTGCGGTGCGTTCGCGTCCACGTCCACGTCCGCGTTGGCATACCCATTCCCAGCCACCTTTTGGCCAAGTGGGTCAATGTGCTTTGAACTGATTAGTGTCAGTCTGGTGCTTGTGGCCTGCTTCCTTATCCGTAACCTGATCGAACCTAACCGAACCGAACCGGACGAACGGCTTTAAGTGGACCACAGAAGATGCCTAAAGTTTTGGTCTGCTCATCACGTTCCTTAAGGCCATATGTCCGCACAGCCATGGCCATAGCCATAGCCATAGCCATAGCCATAGCCATAGTCGCAGCCATAGTCGCAGCCACAGTCGCAGATATCATGCATAAATTGAGCAGCAAAATCGATAAGGGCGAAACCATGTGTTCCATGGAGGTGCTGTGGTGTTGGTGGTGGCTCGTAAATTATGCCACGCCCCTGCCATAACGAGGCCAATAATTCAGGAAATAATTCCCGCTACATTTTGCTCCCTTTCTGATTTTCTCTTATTTTTCCTTTGCTTTTTGCCTTATTTTGGCCCTCCGAAAAAATCCTAAAGTTTGTTTCTCTCTTTTCAGACATTTTATGTTTATATTTGGACCTTCATCGACAGCAGAGCAGATAAAATAATGATAAAAATTGCATATTTCCATGTTTGTATTACCCTCGGATTTTCTCCCATTCAAATTTTGTTTCGGCAACTTAATTTTTTGAGGCCATGGCATTTATTGACGGCGACAACTGACAAACAATGAATGAAAAACGTTTGGACGACAAAAGGCAGCAGCCATCAACATCGAAATGGCTCCAGCAACAGCAAGAACAGAGCGTGCTGTAACTTTTTATCAAGTTATTAACTTATCTAATTCGATTATGGGTCCTGGCACTCGGGCACGGGCACGGGTACGAGTACCGGTAACGGTAACGGCAACGGCAACGGTACCGGTGCTTGTGTCCTGGTGTTCCTGGTGTCCTGGTGTCCTGGTGTCCTGGCGGCTGTGTATGTGGTGTGTGGAAGCTCCCGGAGCTCCAGGCAGCCCGCCAGTTCGTGTCAGACGCGTTTACATAGCCAGCAATTCAATTAGAAATGTGGTAGCAGGCGGCAGGCAACAAAACACAGAGACGAGAGCGCGCGAACAGAACAGCAAAAACAATGGGCAGCACACAGTCAAAATGGCTGCCTAGACAAACAGAAGGACAGACTGGCAGACTGACAGACAGAC
Source organism: Drosophila helvetica (assembly GCA_963969585.1). Lineage (NCBI taxonomy): Eukaryota > Metazoa > Arthropoda > Insecta > Diptera > Drosophilidae > Drosophila > Drosophila helvetica. Next base: position 62,004,321 of record OZ018401.1, read on the forward strand.
AGACAGACAGACGAACTGAAAAAGTATGAGATAGAGAGAGAGAGAGGCAAACAGAGTGAATGACAGACAGGCTGGCTGGCTGATGGCTGGCTGGCTCTATCAAAAACGCTAAGCAACAGACTGTCAGGCAAGGACAAGTACTGTGGCAGTGTGGCAGTGGCACGGGAGATAACTAAAAGGCATCTGCATAGCGCCTCGTTTACGCGGAAGTGTATTCATGATGTTGATGGGAGGCTGAGGGGAATGAACATCTGCTAAGGCTTATGTTAAATCGAGCCCACTCCCACTTTCTGCCTCATTGGGATTAACAAATTACCAAAAACATAATTCCCCCACACACACACACACACCACAAACTCACATACAGGAACAACACATTTTAACAAATATATACATACACATAATTCATTTAACCCGAATCTCTGGCCCCCACCCAGAGCCCCCATCCCGTCTCTGTCTGTAGCATTTTTTTTTTTATGTTTCTGTTGTCAAAGCCCATTAAACTGTCTTCGTTTTGGGGAAGGCCTCTAGGCCGCCGGATAGACAGGCCCCTCAAAAAAAAAATAAAAAATATATATATAAAAATGAAAAAGTTGGCCATTTGTCTGCCTCTGCCTCTGCTCCGCCGTCGCTTTTGTCAGTTATAAAGTTTTTAACCTTTATAGAGTGCGAGCATTGTTGTTGTTTCTGCCCTGCTGCTTTTCCTTTTTGCCTGAACGTGACCAGAAGCTGGCACATCGCATATATAAATATAGGGAGGGTTCAAAAAAAAAAAGCCCAAAATTATACCTCCATACATATGTATGAGCTGTTGGCTCTATAAAAGAGAGACAATGTCAGATTAAGTGGAAATATAATAAAAATGCTAAACGAAAACAGGCTAGGCTCAAAAGGAGTGAAGCTGGTGGAACCAAAGCTAAGTTGGCAGCCCTGCTGACTCGGAACCAGTGCGGCTCGCTCATAACTAATTTAATTTAAAAGCTAAGTTGGCAGGCTATAAGCTGATCGATCAGCCACCTTAAACATCAAATGGAACCAAAGTTAAGTTGGCAGTCCTGCTGCTTAGCGATCCACTGCCGAACGGGAACTAGTTCATTTAAAAATACCGTTTGTGCCACCTGCCGAACCATAGTAAAGGAATGTATTTCCCATTTAAGCAATATAACATGAAGATCGTTTAAAGTGTACATCGAATTCGGTTCGGGATTCGGAAAAAGCTTTTCAGATTGCTTATTTTTTAATGGCATTCCTTTGTCGCAGAGTTTTGGCAATTGATTTGCACAGGACACCGACCTGATGGTTGGGGAAAAGCCAAACAGCAACACACAAAATTGTACATACACAATATGATAATACCAGTTGACAGACAATAGCCTGCCCCTGTCGCTGATGCCTGACCTGACCCCTGGACTGGACCGAGCCGAGCCGAGCCGAGCCGAACCGAGCCGAGCCGAACCTCCCGCCAGCCTTAGCCATCAGCCATCGCCTGGCTGGCCTGCGCCATTGAGAGTTTTCCAATCAAACTTGTATTTTGGACCAACGTTATTGAAAGCAGCTTAATGCGGCAGTAAGCTGTCCATTATGCCACAACATGTACATGCTACTTGGCCACGCTACAGGAGGGCGCACGGGGGCACGGAGCACGGAGCACGGAGCTCGGAGCACGGAGGTAGAGAGCACAAGCATTCAAATTTGCGGGACAGGATGGTGGGCTCTGGGAAATGGGGCAAAGGGATGGGGATTGGTTGGAGTTGAAGTTGGCGGTGTAGGTGGCACCCCATGCCCCCATGCTCATGCATTATGCGCATTGTTTGGTAAACTGACAAAAGCAACTTTTATGTTGTTCAAAATTTGGTTATCTACTTTGCAGAAAGTTGGCAATAGACTTCCCCACGCTCTTGCTCATGTCTTCATTGCTGGAGCAGGACCAGGAACAGGACGTGAGACAGGGCCGGACCAAGATATTGTCCATGGAGTACAACGCATAAATCACGCATCTCTCTCGGCTGAGACAGGTGCCTGTCCTCGTCCTCATCCTTGTCCGCGTCCTTCTCCTGGTTTGGTCGGGTCTGGTCCTGTTATGGTGTGTTGCGTGTAACTGCATAAATATGATTGATGCTGGGGCCCAATGGCAGAGGCTTGTACGATTCCCAGGCAATGACAACTTCAATTACCATTGCCAGGAGGCAGGACTCAGAGAGAGAAAGAGAGAGAGAGAGAGAGAGCACTGCCGCCCCCACCCACACCCGCACCCGCACCCGCCCCCCAAACACAACATCTAAATCATCGGGACAACTTTGGAACACCATAAATGCCTAAAACGTCGCATTGTTGCGCTCGAATTGTGTCGAAGAAAAGCGGAGACAATAGGCCCAGGGCGCAGGAAGCAAGGCAGGCGCTCTCTCTTTCTCGCTCTCTCCTCTCTCTCTCTTTCAGTCATTGTTACAGCAACAATTTCTTTTGTGTATTTGCCATAAAAGCGAATAAAACAGGCCTTCTGCCTCCATCTCCATTCCAGTGCCTCCTGGCCACCCATTTAAGCTTTAAACTTAATGTTTGCTAATATAATTAAGCGATTTGGAGAACCTTCACTTTGCCATACCACCCGCTTAAGGATTTTTTAATTAATTTTTGTTGTCTTGTTGGTTTTTCGTGCTGTTGCCCCCTATCTACACACAGTGCCCATACGACGTGTGGGCCTGGCTTTAAGGCCACACAAGCAGCGCCCAAGCCATCAGCATTGTAGCCTCATGGAAAATGCAAGAAAATGTTGAATAAATCAGCAGCTGAACTGGCGGTTCGTGTAGCAAATTAAAGACCTCATTGAGCTTTAAGCCCCCCCCCCCCCCCTTAGCGAATAGAGCCAACAGACTCGACTTGGCCTGGACTGACACACAGACAGAGCGACAGACTTGGCTGACTGACGGACTGACTGACGGACTGGCTGACTGGCTGACAATGACAAGGACACCGCCAAGGGTTAACTAAATGCTCGACAGTTGCAACGAACGGCAAACAGAAAGGAGGAGGAACGTTGTCGAGGCAAGACCAGGGCTCTTGTCGTGCTGCTTCCGCTCTTGTCATTCGCTTAAAAGTTTATGCCTCGCCCTCTGCCGCAGCCGCAGCCGCTGCCGCTGACAGGCAAGGCGCAGCGAGCAAGTTGAATCTTTCCATGTCGCATCTTAAGTGCCATGCCCCTTCCTTTTGACGCCTGCTTGGCATCCTTGGCTTTCGGCTTTTGCCTTATATCCGGTGCCGCAACACTTCCTGTTTACAATTTAAACTAATAAGCCAGCCAGGCAGCCAGCCAGCCAGGCAGCCAGCCAGCCAGCCAGCTTTCGTGCCTCGTTCTGGGCCAGCAATGTCATCGGTCTCATCATCATCTTGCAGGCCGGCATCGTTTTCAATTTTCCATTTTCATTCTAACGCCCATTTATTTATGTTTCCATCTCCCTCTCTCCCTCTTTCCCTCTCTTACTCTCTCTCTGTTCATCTGCATCTGTCTCTGTCTCTGTCTGGTCTCTTTGCATATTCAATAAATTGAAATTGAAATTTGCCATTTCACAGGAGGGTCTGATATATGTATGTCCTTTATACACACACGTATAAGAAAATACGACTGGAATGAATAACCAAGAGTATCCATGGGATCTCTGTATCTTCAGGACACTTCATTAACCGACTCGAGATGCCATTGCATGCCAGGGCAATTCATTAGCCCATAGACCACTTGATGATATGCTGCCATTGGTCGTCGTCGTCGTGGTCTATCGGTGGCCCATCGGTAGACCCCAATCTCTGTACATTCCTGTACTGTACACACTTTTCATCCTGCTGCTGCTGCCGGAACGGATGCCCATTTGCCACTTGTTGAAACTCAATTAAGTTGGAGGAGGCGTCTCTCGGCACGGCAAAGTGTTGCGCCTGCAAATGTCAAAGGAAGCGCACAAATATTTGCAGATCCTTGCCAGCGCACTCGAGAGACAAAAGCGCAATCAAAATGTCAGTTCAGCAATAAATTACGAGTACAGCCACCGAAAAGTCAACTTTTCTGCATAAGAATGTACACATTTTCGCCAAGAGAACTGTTACGAGAAGGCGAGAGATATTTTTTAATAATTATTATGACTAGCAGAGGGCGGGGCTCAGGCACTGTGCATAACGTTCCACGCAGTGAAACTGTCAGTCCTGTCAACGTGTTGCTAAGAGATGGTAGGTTGACTCTGTGTGGCATTGTCCTGGCTGTGGCAGTGGCAATGGCAGTGGCAGCATCACAATGTTTACGTTATCTCATTTAACACTTGAAAAACTTTTCCCACACACACTTTCCCAGTGAGAGCGAGAGAGACAGAGAGCAGAGTGTGTTTGTGCTGTCTTTTAAGTACGTTTCCCTACCCCTACCTCGTCTGGGCTCGCATTTGCACATTAACAGTGTGAAAAATTATGATTGAGCCATAAAACAGTCAGCTGCGCCCACGAGGACCCAGGCATCAGGTTTACTTAGGTCCTGTCTCCAAGGAATTGTCACATGTGTGTGCCTCAGCCGCCCTGCCTCCTTTCCTCCCTTCCTCCTCGCATATTTCGAAGGGGAAAGTTTTTTTGTTTGCTTTTTAGGGGGCCAGGTCTTCAAAGGGAAAAAAAGGGAAATTTTCACTTTGTTCTGGCTTCCGCTGCGTGCAGCTACTCCGATGTCGCTGCCGCTGCCGCTGCCACGCTTTCCCGCTTCGCATTTCCCAGCGCACGCTTGAGCAAACAAAGTTAACCAGGCGACAGGCCTGCTGTGGCTCAAAGAAGAGTCGCAATTAAAACTGGGCGGTCGCCGGGTCTACCAACAGTTTTTCCCTCATTGTTTTGCTACATGCTTTCCACTTCGTTTTTCCTCGTGTCATTTTCATGCAGGCAGGACAGGACAGAACAGGACAGAACGCTGCCTCGCGGTATCAATAATGAATGAGGAGCAAAGCTCACAAATGTTAAGTGTTGTCGAGTCTCGCGTTTCAAATGACTTGGCCCGACCATTAATAATCCACGGGGCATATAAATCAATCATGCGACAAGCTGATAAACATCCAAACAGGTCTCGCACAAATATTAATCCATCCACGAGTGCCTGCCTAATGCCGTGCCGTGCCGTGCTGTGCCGTGTATCTGTGAGTGTTCTGTTTGTTCAACAGCGCAAGCAAACAAAAACATTGGTGCAAGACACAGAGCGCGTCCGTGTCCGAGTTCGGTCATTTGGGCTTTTGTCTGCAGCAGCATTTATTGGATTTAATGCCACTCGGAGGATTTTATGACACCGACCAGGCCAGACCGGACCAGACCAGACCAGACCAGACCAGCTGGTGGCTATTTTTAGCTATCCCCGAACTCTGCGCAACAGTTGGAGCTGCTGGAGGTGGATGCAGAGGCGGATGCAGAGGCGGATGCAGAGGCGAAGGCAGAGGCGAAGGCAGAGGCGGAGGTGTAGGTGGAGCTCGCAGCTGAGTCTAGAGCTCCAGCTCGAGCACGAGCTGTGGACTTTAGCTTTGGCAGTGGCTGTGGCTGAGGCTGAGGCTGAAGGCTGCAGCTATTTATAGACCAAAAGAGCAGTGGGTGAAAAGCTCTTTGAGAGAGCGGGATGACTACATACATACTCGTACATCTATGGTAATAGATAGCTTTACCGTTACGCATGAGATACAAATGTGGGAGAAATACGAAGGCCATACGAGCATAAGGCACTTATGCATATGTAAGATATGATTAAGGTCGGCTTCTACAACTGGCATTGAAAAGTTTCAGGAGAGTTACTGCTGCATATGGTGGGAGGAGGGCTTGGGTTCCGCATAGCGGAATGCGACATTTAAGTACAGTCAGAAGCACATGCGATTATATGTACATCTCACAATGATTCATTCAAATTGAATCGAATTAACCTGAGAAGCTCCTTGGCAAGCAGCTCTTGACTCTTTTTGCAATTTAGTTTTCCGTAGAATTGCCGTTCCATAAGCAGTTAATAAGCAAACGTCTTGTGTTGCCTGGAGAAAGCCGATTCCGCCGCATAGAACATTCCGCTGGCTCTCCGATGACGGGTGTGTTGAGCTTTATACAAAAATACCCGTGCACCGTGTACCGTGCACCTGTCTTCCATTCCCTGCCACTCACTCCGGACCAGCTCCACTTTTTTGCTTCTGTTCTGGTAAAGTATTCCATGTTCTGGCTTCACTTCTGCTTACTGCTTTCACTGCTTTTTTGCATTTCAAATGTCTGGGAGAGTCCTTAAAGTGCTCCCCCTACCACCCCACAGCAGATCCCTTAACCCCTTTTGCCGTCTCCTTTTTCTTGCGCACAATTACGCAACAACAATAATAAAAAAAAAAGGTAACGAAAGCTTTGCCGTAATCAGAAAAACGTAAAAATTTCCTACAAGCAGGTAACGAAAATATTTGAAATTGCTTTTTGGTTTTGCCACCAGCCAGCCCCAGCCCCATCCCCACCCCCATCCCTATCCCCCTATACCATTCCCATTCCTACTATTGCCATCCGCTTTGACATTTTTGCCTTTTGCTTTTGGCATTCCGTCTGCCTAATGGCATACATTTTAGGTTTCGTTTTCGTCTCGTTTTATTTATTTTCGCCCGTTGTTTCCCGTCTCTACTCTTCCGATTCTTAACGACATTGGTGGACACATCTCTGCCTGCGACATTTCTTGTTGTGTTTTGTTTTGCTGGAGTGCGGAGTGCTGGAAAACTTCAGCGCCTTGATAAAGTTAATTGCCCGTTTCTGATATAGTACTCGCACCCTTCATAATTCCTCAAAGGATATGGCCCTCTTCAAGGGTATTTCTGCTTCGATGCTTGGAGCTGCGATTCAGGAATTCTCTTTATTCCGCCTTTTGGCTGTCGCACATATCGAATTCTGATTTAACGGCGACACAACACAAATATTTGGGCACACACACACAGCAGGCGGCGACAGAGGTCAGCGCAGCGTGGCACAAATGGAGGCAGGATACATGAATATCGGAGCTTATGAAAGATACTTATTGTCGCATATTAGAGCAATATGAATCGAATACGTAAGCCCATTGGCATGGCAACCTTGGCAAGGAGTCTGAGGGCACAACAATACGTATAAGTCTACTTCTACGTATGCGTATACGTATCGTCTCCTTCCCCAAAGGCGTGTGCTCTTCATTACAACAAAGCCAGATGAGCCGGGGCATTATGCATGCTTTTCATACAACATGAATGCATAATCCATGGAAATTGATTCCATTTGGCATCATTTATGAGGCACTTGCTGAAGTATAGCAAATCGAATGAAAGGAAAAGACAATTGACAATTGAACACCAATTGAACACCACCACACGGAGCTCTGTTTTGCCTACGTGAAAAGGGGACGGGTAGGGCTCAAAAAAAATAGTTCATAATCTAAAATACCATAAATTTGTTAAATTGCTTTGCGGAAATAAAAATTAGTCTTTCCATTTATACAAAAATATGTAATAAAGTTTTGACCACCGCAAAACCAAATTTGTTATTGCTCGTGATGTAAAAGCCATGTTTTTTACCCAACCCATCCCCAACCTACGCCCGGCAGACCACAAAAACCACAATAAAATACTTGAAACAAACAAACAATCATCATGGCATATGTCAAAAACAATTGGGAGAGGAGGGGTGGGCAGGGGATGGCAAAAACCATGAATTCTTCAGCAAAACTATAAACTAAAAGTAATAAAAATAATAATTATGAGCCGGAAAAAGTTATGCTGCTGCCTGTCAACAGCAATAAATATTTTTCTTCCAATTATTTTTCTATTATTATTTCTACTGTTTCAAATTTGAACTGTCCAACGGAAGGGACGGGACAGGATAGGACAGGACTGGACCGTACTGGAGCGGACTGGAGCGGACCGGGCGAACTGGTTTGTCCTGCAACCTTTATGCAAAATAGCACCAGCAAAAGGCAAAGGGCAACCGAAGCAGTTCCTAATGAAATGTCCACGAATGTCTTTGAAGTTGTCGCCGCATTCAATGGGGCGACGAAGGACACTGTTTTGGGAGAGTGCTTCGAGTTCAGGAGGCGGTGGGCGGGGGGCGGAGGGCGTTGCCAGGACGAGCAATAAAGCAACACAAGTGGCAAACGGAGAAACGGAAGCAAAATGGAAATTATGATAAGAAGTTGCCAGAGCATTTGAGAACTGGACAGTCATTAAAATGGAACTGGCTGGCGCACAGCAAATTATGTAGTCAACAAAAATATACAGCTTTAACAAAGAAAACGGAAAGGCATTCAGGCACCGAAGAGCGTAACCCCCTTTCTACCGGGCAAGGCGGTAAGGGGGACAATGTGGGGCAGGTGGCTGGCTGGCAGGTTGTTCGGTTCTGGCACCAAAATATGTCTCGATGTTAAGTGCTTCATTTAATTAACAAAGTTGACATGAAAGCCCCAGTGGCCCCCAACCCTCAAGCGCTATTGTGTGTCCCGCACATTCACCGTTTCGGGGTTTTGTTATGGTATACGTAATACGTATACGTACTATACCATATACCCTAACCAATAAACAGGGACAATGTATAGCTACAGGACTCTTGTTGTATTTGGCTGATTATTTGCTTAGTTGAGTATCTCAGCTGTATATACCAGCATTTCCTGCAGCATATTTCTAAGAGTATCCTTATGGTGTGGAGCCTCCTTTTGCTTCTCCTTCCGTTCAACTTCAGTTATTCCGCTTTTCTTTGGTCTCCAAATTGTTTGTCTACGTAATGGAGGAGGATGCACAGCAGATGGCGTCAATGTGGGACAGTCGTCCGCCAGGTCCCACCAGGTGCGCCAGGAATTACTTTGGTTAATTTGATTTCAAAAATTTGCATTGCCCCGATAGAAGTGCAATGCGAATACATGTTTGTAGGGAGCGTGGAGTGGGTTTTGGGTATCTGCTCTCTGCGGTTTCGGTTGGGGATACAGATTTTGCATAAATTTAATTAGAGAACAACAGTGGAACAGAGCCAAATTGAAGTTGAGTTTTAATTAACTCTGGATGGCCCCTTCCCTGTGGCCCCTCACCCTGCCCGTGTCCCTGGTGGCATCGTTCGCTGCCTGTTGCTGCCACCACAGCTATTGTTGTTTACGTTATATCAGTATGATATGTATATATCTTCATGTACGAGTGGTTGTACATAAATACATACGTATATTTGTATTTCCCTGAGAGCTTCCTACAACCATAAAATCCGCAAAAACAACAGCTGCGTATTTCACAGACACAACAAATGGCATGACATATAGTACATACACACGAGTATGTGTACCATTTAATACACATTATATGGGGCATAATATAATAGTTTGGCTTGATAAGACTGCGGTCATTAAAGTCGCCCACAGCCCACGGCTACATCAGGCGGCCAGCGCTCACTTTTCTTTATCCCTCCCCCTCAATATTTGTTCGAGGTGATTAAAGAAAATACGCCTCAGAGATTTCGACTTCTGGCGTGGATTTATGCTCGCAAATGCTAACAAAAAATATTTATTCACGAATATGTATTTCATGATTCTATAATCGCAATAAAACATAGGAGTACGAGTTCGAGTATGAGTTCGAGTACGAGCTCGAGTACGAGTACGAGTTCAAGTACAGAATATTGTTATATTCTTTTCAATGGAAATGGAACGTGTTCTAGTATCTATCTGGGCTGTAGGACACTCGGGTGTTAATAATATTCACAATAAATAATTCATTGCAGGAGAGCACTCAAACTTTAAATAATTAAAATAACACTGACTGGCATTCCATAATTAAAAAGCAATAAATACTTTGAGTCGCAATAATTTAACGAGTACGTGCGCGAGTGTGGCGGCTAACAGGGATGATACAGATGAATGCCGTTGGCAGATTGTCGATAATTTATCGAGATTACATGCGAGAATGAGGACACCACTCACCTGTCTCTGCTGTTGGTTAAGTGATTCTCCTGCACCGAGCTATGGAGGATTTCCCCTTTAACTTTTATGGCCGCATAAATTGGCACACGGCTTGGTCCTGTGCTGGTCTCGTCTGGTCTGGTCTGGTTCCAGTGTTACCTTCAGGTCTTTAGGTCTTCAGGTCCAAGAACTAAAAATTCGAATGCAAATTCGTGAATTCCCCTTCCTGAAGTTTGCTCCTCGCTTTTGTGATTTTATGTTTTGTTGTTGCTTTTGCTGCCTTTATGTGTGGATTCGTTCGTTTTTGTTGTGTGTGTTTTTTTTTTGTTGTATTTCCGTACTCGTTATATTTATTTTAGCATAATTTTGGGTAGTGCACTTTTTCCGTTTTCCGTTCTCTGAAACGGCGGTGGTTTTTCAACTTGAAAAAAAAACAAAAAAACATTCAGAGCATATTTAATGGGGCATGACCAAGGCTGAGATCGTAAAAGAAACGGTTATGTTCTCCGTGTGTTGTTCAGAGTGCAGTGTGGTGTACTGTGTCCTCCGAGCTCTGTGTTCCGTGCCCTGTGGCAGTATCCTGTGTGGAATGAATGGTCCCTATGTGCAACAGTTGGGGATATGGGAATGGGGGAATGGAAAAAATGGATGTGGGGGATCCTCTGGCAAATGGATTTTCATTTTATCGCCTGGCAATAAAAAGCGAAACTGCAGACCGCGCAACAGTTTGCAATTATGTGCAAATGCAGCGTGACATGAACGACCAGATCCTGCTAGTGTCCTTGGTCCCCTCCTCTATCTCTCTCTCCATCTCCCTCTCCCTACCCCCTCCCTCTCTTGATTCTGCATGCAATTTACTTTTAATTGTTCTGCTACTGCTACTGCTCCTGCTCCTGCTACTGCTCCTGCTACCTCTGTCAATTCTTAATTCAATTCAATTTGGTTTAGTTTTGTCGTATTTTAGTTTACTTTAGTTGGGTTATTCGTTTCATTTCATTTCATTTTGGCTCTTGGTGGGCCCTTCGCGTCGCGCACTCACTTCGACGCCTCCCTCGATTGGAGGTCCTGACGACTGACTGTCACTGTCCGACAATTTGTCACTTTACAACTTCTTTGAGCGTTACCTTCTTCTCCTCTGGGCTGTGGCTCTGTGGAACTGTGTTCTCCTGGCTCTTTGGCTTTGGCTTTGGCTCTGGCTCCGTCCTGCTCTTGGATGGATAAGGGCTACTACCTTCGGCGACGCCTGCCAACAGCGAACTGAGCTGCTCCAATTTCGGGCTTCACCTTATAAACGGGTCTGTAGCTGTAGCTGTGCCTGTGCATCGCACTGTTGCTGCTACTGCTGCTCCTGCTGGTGCTGGTGCTGCTGCTGCTGCTGGTGCTCGTGCTCGTGCTCCCGTGCTATCCCTAAAAGCAAGTCCTCACTGGCTGCCGCGCTTCCAGCTAGTCGTTTTTCTCTGATAAGAGCCAGCCATGGTGTGCGTGTGTGAGAAAGCACAAAGAGAGAGAGAGAGAGAGAGGAAAGCTTCGAGAGAGACCAGCGCACAGTGGGCGAAACGGCCGTTTCAAAAATCCATCATGGATATTTAAAATGGTTTATTTTGATTTTTATAAAGCTGTACAATCTCAAAAAAAAACATTAGTGTTTGCTGGCGCAACAACGAAGTCTGGCGTCAGTGTTTAGTTTTCGCAAATAAACAGAAATTGTTTAAATAAATTGATTTCGCATAGTTATTATGTGTTTTTCCTGAAATAACAATGTAGAACATAACCCTAAATACTTCGATGTTTACAGTTTTCAGCATTCTTCTGTATATATAGCTTATTTCTAGGCTAAAACTAGTATCAGTCGGCCATTTTATTAATTCTGATTGTAAAATAGTAAAACCCCATTGATTTTTGTTTGGGGAATTTCTTTGCCCAGAATTTAGAAGTCTGGAATCCGGCCGGAATATGATTCTGAATGATACTTTTTTTTACTAGTCATTTGAAATAATTTGATGCGTTAATTTATTATTGTTATCTAAAATAAGTATATATTTCTTTTTCAATAAACAATTATTTTAAAAAATAAAATACAAAATTTTAAAACCAAATTCATACCAAGAAAAAATATAACAAATATTAAATATAGATGGATTATATTAGCTATATTGACTGTTTCACCCACTGTGCAGCGGCGATGTATTTTCTTTTTTTTTTGTTTGGAGGAAACTTTTTCTGAACAAAGCTCTGGCGGAGCTGAACCGTTAGGATCGAAGCGGAAAAATTGAATTTTCAAAATGAAATTGTATTGAAGTTATCTCTTCGAAGGAATTTGTTTGAAAATATCCTATTTTTTAATATCAATCAACGATTTTTAAAAATGTTTCATGTATTTTAGCTTGAAAAAGATACTTTTAAATTGATATAGGTACATATATATATTTATATTAGGTAACAATTTCATGGAATATATTTGTACATATAGTAGGTATATATTATTCCGAATATAATTCGATTTTAGGCAAACTTTATGCTAAATATTTTTCCAAGTCAAAATTGAATAAGCAATAATGTATAATTTCCTTTCTGCATAAATTACTTTTTGAAATAACATCGAAATATCATCCCTCTCCCTCACGCTCTCTCCTCGCCTGCTCCATTGCTATGGTTTCTGCATCAGCTGCGGCGGGGGTTGGTCATGAATGAACTCCCTCCTGTTGCATATGTTTCCATCACAGTGGGCCGACGGGGGCGGGGGCCATCTGTGGCCTAGAAGCATGAAACATAGAATCAAATGCGATGCGTTGCGATGCTCTCTCTCTCTCTCCGTCTGGCCATTAAGTTCAAGATGAAGGTTAGACGGCAGGCAGGCAGTAAGTGGCAGAAAAGAAACTCGAAAAGCTTTCGGCCAAAGCTTTTGCTCTCCCAAGCATACGCTCTCTGTGTCTCTGACTTCCTTCCACTCTCTCTTTCTCTGTATCTCTCTCCCGTGCGTAGTTAACATGTTGCTGCTTGCTTCGATTTGTTTTGTTTTTCAGTTTTCCACCGTGGCGCCCCAAAAAATTATGATGAGCTCCATCAAGCGATGGTGCTTAGCGCGCGCGGGCTTCCTTCCTGTTGTGCTTTTCCACCCACGTACCCACGCACCCACGCACCCACGCACCAACGCATCCACGCATCCATCTGCTCCATCCTCCAACCCATCCACCATCCTGCTACTAAGCGATTTCTCCCCCCAGTCCTGGCCTGGCCGAATCCGTGTGCGGAACAGAACGGAACCCCGCCTCTCTTCTGGTGACCCAATTCCATGCCTCCACGTACACGGCGCTCAGCAATGGCCAGGCAGCTAGAGGAGTCCCGGAGGAGGCACGGTACGGCAGGGCACAGCATGCCAGGGATTGAAGGCATTTTGTATGCCCACAGATTTACAGTCATACCTTGCGCTTGATTGGCCCGGGACTGGTACTGCGACTGCAACTGCGACTGCGACTGGGTTGATGATTGTGCTTCTCCGCCCGTATCATATATCCGTATTCACATGGGTCCGTAGGTGCGAACAGGGGAACATTTTTGCATCATGCATTGTTGGCTGTCACCACGGACCGAGATTGATTGTTGACTGCACTGCCATTGCCATTGCCACTGCCACTGCACTCTCATCTGGCAAAAATGCAAACAACAGGGCAGGGCAGGGGAGGGGCTGGGGCTGAGGCTGAGGCATGAGCTGGGGCGTGCTTGCCACCCGATGCTGCCATTGGCAACAGCATCCGAAAATTAAGCTGCTTAAATAAGCGACAATCTCAAGCAGGTGAACAAGCAGAACCATAGGAGGGCCTTGGGATGTGTGGTACAGTGGGCGTGTTGCAAGTACCGAGAGCACTTCCGTAACTAACTATTTCTCGTTTCTCCCTCTCTCTCTCTCTCTCTCACTCTGTCTCTCTCTTTTCTTGCACTGTGGAAATGATAAAAGTTTTGTGCGTCTCGTCTCTCTATTGCTTGCTATCTTTTCTTAATTTGAGTTTGGGGCCAGAAAGTTGTTCTGCTGTCAATGATGTGAACTTTTGAACTTTGATTGGTTGCCCCACACACAAACACACACACACACACACGTTCAAAAAGGTGTGTCTGTGGGCATTCCAGACTTAAGTTTCCGATTTATGCTGAATGTTCAGGCAGATAAACTTGCAATTCGATTACAGATTTTCAACAGAAAGAGATTTTTGAAAGGGATTACCTCGTACTGCATACTCGCATAATATTTCAAATTAAAAGAAAACTTTCAATTCGATTAGAGATTTTCCATGTACGAAAAAGTCTAAGAACAAATTCTTTGTGCAAATTTAATTAGTAGCCAAACTGTGCCAGTTCCAGGTCCCCTCTTACGGAGATTTTACCAGTAAAAAAGCGGAAATTCGTTTTACAAATTTAGATTCAAATTTAAATTCATGGAAATCCTTTTGCGCAGGACAACAGAATGCGAGTAGAATTAAAAATCGGAATAAGCAAGAAAATGCCATAAATACCCGAGCAGATCCTGGCTGGAAGCTGGGAGCTGGGAGCTGAGAGCCACCATTCAGCAAATGCCTTGCCCAGCTTCATTATGCTGCAGGCAGACGTCCCGACCCTTAGCCCGAGAGCTGCACTCTAAGCCCCACTCTGAATTAAGCCTCGGAATGAAAGGAGCAGAATGATGTTGCATGCAAATGAAATGGCACAACAAAATGCCAAAGCGCAGCAGTAGCAGTAGCAGCTCCTCAAAATGTCAGCTATTTATAGCCGCCGCCCAAGTCCGGGGCCTAGTCCACAGATACAAATCACTTTCACTAATTATGCCTTCAGTTGCGCAGCAAAATCTAATCGCCCACCGATGTCCTGCCCAGCAAAACTTGTCCAAAGTGTAGAGGAGCTTAAAAGCCAAATGACGATGGCCCAGGCACACGCAAAAAAAAAAAAGAAAAAACCAAGCCACTGAAGCGAAAGTCAAAGTGGAGATGGAAAGCGGTGTGGAGCTAGACCCAGCTGTGGTCACGACCGCAGAGTAAACAAAGTTGGGCACTGGACTTCTTTTGACTGCGGAATGGGGGTCCGGGAGCTTATGGAAAAACAGACAGACCTCTCTAGAGCCAGAGAGAGAGAGAGAGATGAAACTCCAGTAATAATTAAAGGACTATCTGCATTGCTTTGACCGCTGATCCATCGTGTTGTTCAACCACTCTCACGTGGCCATCTCTATTTGGCTTTTGGCCGAAAGAGAACGTGAAAAAATAGAGTAACACAAGTGTAGCATATATTTGGGGGCGACAATTCTGGCCTGGGTCGAGATAAAGCGACCCGATAGCCAGCCAGAGCCAAGGAGCCACCCAACCCCAGCCATGTCTGGGGCAGCCCACCTGGCGCTCCCCGATCGAACTTCCATTGTTTTTGTTGTTCTTGAAGGGTGTGCCACACCTGAGGTCACGAAAACGTTGCTGTCTCGGTGTGTGGCTTAGTTTAATTAAAGTTTTCTTGAAAATTCGTCGTTTTCATTATTGCTTTATTTGTGGGGCGCTCTCTCTATCTGCTAGAGAATTGAGTAACTTATTTCTTGCCACCAAACCAGTTGCAGTCGAATTGTGCACACGTGGCACACAGATGCCAACTAATTGCTCAAGCAGCAGCACTTGCACCTTTCGTACAACTTTTCGTATCAGTTTCATTTGCATTTTCATATTTATTTTTCATTACCAAAAGTTAAATTTCTCTCTTCTCGCCTGCTCTGTGGGTGTGTGTGTGTGTGTGTGAAATGAGGTTTCTTTTTCTCCGTCTGCAAAGTTTTGTCACCTAAATCATTTAGTACGAGTATATTGCTGGGGGCTTGTGCCTGTTAAGCAGGCTGCCAGACAACATTAAATAAAGTGCAAGGTAAGCAGCAGCACCAGGCGCGAACTTGATGAGCTTCCACGGTGTTCATTAAACAACAGAAATAAAAAGGGAGGCAGCCATAAAGCTTTGGTTGCAGCTGCGGGGTTGTAAAATATTAATTTCTTGACATTTTGCGACCTGGAAAGTTATATTGAAACTAAAGCCAGAAGCACCGTTTAAAGAAGACCGTCGTCTCCCAACAGGTTCTGCAGAAATCATTGAAACTTAAAGTGGGCTCCATCAAGGTCGGGAAAACCTCTGCGTTTTCCCCAGGTGAGACCCCTCATCTCATTCCCCATGCTTAAGCGCCATGGCCTGTCTGGCTTTGGCATATTCTGGCGTTGTTTTCGCGCATTTGCCAATTTGCAGTAACGTTGTCTGCCGCCTGCCAGCAGGAGCTCTCGTACTCGGCTTGCGTGTCCCGTCTATTACCCACTCCATGGGCCAATGATGATCGATGCGTGGACGCGGACATCCAGAAATTATGACCACTGATAGCAACACGCACGCACCGGCGCTGTCGATGTCGATGTCCTTGTCCTTCGACGGAGAGCTGTGTGTGTGTGTGTGTGTGTGTGTGGGCAAAGACAATATAAATAGTAAGATGCCGAACGCCCATACAATTTCAATCGTGAGCAGCGCTGATTTCTGTGAATGCTCGAGTACGCGCTGTCTCGCTCGCACGAAAAAGATAAGAGAGAATGAGTTTGCATGTGTGAGTACACACAGAGCTGCAAGCACTTATGTGTGCGTATTTGTGCCGAGCTGCCGAATTTTGACGAGACGTAAACAAGACAGAAATGTATTTGCTGAGAATTGGGGAGGGGGGAAAAAAATTCGTTGGCGATTGACATTCGGATAATAAAATAATATAATAATATAATAATAATAATAATAAATATTACTAAGAGACTAAATATTGATATGATAATAGACAATACAATTTTTGGTTATATGTATCCAACCTGTTCAATCGCAAAATCAACCTCTATAACGCAATTCGCCTTTCAAGAAATTGTATCAAATTGTCTTGTCTTCTTTGCACAAGTTTACGTACAAACGCACATACATGCATGCATAAGAACTTCAAAATTCATTCCTTTATAAAGTCGACCCACAAATACCCAACAGACATTTTATCGAATGTGAAGTCATTTATCACATAGATTATGTATTTTTACATAGGTACATTCCTTCATTATATTCGCGTATAGTACATTAAACAAAATTTGCATATAAGGGGTATACAAAATACTACTTTTTTTGTATTATGAGCAAGCGACTTCAAATAGTGTCATAGTCCGCAATGAATTCTAAGGTATTCGGTATTTCGTTGAGCGCGGCGTCGTCAACAACCAATACAAACAAGCAGACCTAACATGTGTGCACACGTACAGTTGAATCTCAGCCTCACGTATGGGACGAGAGATCGGTTCGTTCTCTTTCTCTCTGTCTATCTGTCTCTCTCTGTTTGTGAAAAGACATACGAAAAGACATCCAGCCAAAATGGACTCCAAAAATTTTGTATGGCGAGATTTATCTTACTATTTATATTGTCTTTGGTGTGGGTGTCTGGAGCTTGGGTATGCCGCTTGCATGGAAATTGGTAATATTCATTCAATTTATTGGCTAATTGCATTTACAGTAACTAATGAAAACGCTCAAATGCCAAATAAAATGGCAAATTTATCAAATTCTCTCACGCGCTACACGTCTCGCGCAGCAGTCTCGGGGCGAAATGAGTAATGTCGAATCAACGTCCGACTGTAGCCAGAATGTCTGAAATGCTAATTTATAAAATGGTCGTCCGCTGATTCGACAGTGATAAAGAGTTGGCCGTCCCAAGCGCAGGCCCCTAGAACTGGCACTGGCACTGGCACTGGGTTGGTCTGCGGAATTAGGTGTGAAAATGTAATTTACGCTGAGATTAATGGAAAACTCGTTAGCCTGATTTCCGCGTAGTGGTTTTTTTTCTGTTTCTGTTTTTGCTTTTGTTTCGGATCTCGTACGAGTAAGACTGTTCTGTTGTTTCCTTTGCAGCGACCTCGAGTGTCTACTGTCAAATGAATGTCGTGGCAAGTTTTTGCGGTCAGGTCAGGGCTTTGTTGGGACTGCTGTCGCCCAATCTGCAGGTGACAGGTGAGGGTAGAATGCAGCCACGCTCTTGACTGGCGGAAACTTTCCAATTAGAGGGCTATAAAAAGTTTCCCCTTGCTGGTTGTTAAATAATTCAATTGTTTACCCAAACGATGCCCCATCAAAAGGATGTTTTTGACTTCGTTTCGAGAGCTTTTCACGTATATCTATGTATTTTCCTTAACTTGCAGCTGGCTTAATTAGTGCAACTTTCAGCTTTCGACCAATAGTTGTTTTGCCCTGCCAGCACTTTTCTGTGGTCCTAGCTAATTAGAAAAATATGGCCCTGACTGGGGATCTCTGCGAAGGTGAAGGATATCCTGTACATTATGTTTTCTGTTTGCCTTTTTCTAAAGAACAGACACACACACATACACACACACACGCACATGGGGGCTGTTCCCTCTCGCATAATCAGGTCTGGGGTGTATAAGGCACGTGGCACAAAGGCAAACACGGAAACAACTTGTTGCAACTACGAGCAGCAACAACAGCAAGAAGAAGCACAAAGTGTGTACATGTGTCGACACCAAAGGACAAGTCCTGTAAGAGCCACCGGAAGAGGGCTGTGGCTGGCTGGCAAGTGCGAAAGGACCTTTGGCTCATATTATAAATAATTTATATTGTTTGCCCAACAGGTGAGGCGCAGTCCCTGGATCTGGGATGTTTGCCAAAGCTGAGGCTCTTGTTGGGGAAAAGAGTTGGAATTTGAGAAAGAAATTAGATTTTATCAGCCCTGCCACCCCGCCGCCCAGCCACCCTCATCAGGCTCAGGATCTTGTTGGCCAATCAGTTGGTAAGAAAAATTCAACATGCTTGCACACACACACACACACACACACACACACACAAACACATACGACACAGATATTTTTGTGTAGCACACAAACAATGCACACAACTCGATTAAATGGACCCGCAGGAGTGTCCATTACAAGGCCAATCGAGAACAACAATCACTTTTACATACAATACAAAATGTATGTACAATGTACATATTGTAAACAGTACAAAGCGCAATTGTTACATGCACAGACATGTCGAAACGAAACGAAACAAACAAAACAAACAAGCAAATAGCGAATGGAGAAACGCAGAATAGGGAATAGGAAATTATGTGGGACGCAGGGAGAACAGAACTGAAACGCTCGCTGGGATAATTGAAATTCTGTCGCGCACAGCCGTTTCCGCTAAGCACAGGCAATCAGACATGGGCACGGGAGCACCAACACCACCCCGGCCCACCCCAACCACCAAATCAAACTCAAGGACATCGCGAGTACCCACTCCTGAAACAATGTAATAGAGTGGCGGACGCAACAACTGAGGCTGTGAAGGGCCTAAATGGGGGGAAGCCTTTCATTTGGCAACTTTGTAAGCGGACTTCCATTCCCAGTTCCCATTTGCGCTATTGCCGGGCGGGTGCGGGGCCGTCTATGGCTATGTTCTTTGTGTGGCGATAACGTTCTCCATTGTTTCTGCCCAGTGTCATAATTGTTTTTGTTTCTGCTCTCCATTTATTTAAAGTGGCATTTCGTGAGGTCATTGCTTTTAAAGGCAGTGTATAGTCATCAAGGGCCCATAACTTTTTCTACATTTTAATGATGGCAAATGAATACAATACATGTTCCAGAAAACAAAAATGTGAAGTCAATTAATTGCTATTTTTATTTAAAAAGTTAAAAGAAAACAGCTTACCTGACAAAATGGCATCCATCCCTGCCAGCCATCCCCTTTTTCCAGCATTTATGTGATATAATAAATGTCTTTGTCTTTTTAATGCACGCCAGGCGTGTGTGGACTGATGATCGCGTAAATGAATCCACAACGCAACAATTTGAGGGCAATTGATCAGTATTTGTGTTTTAAAAGAAGCGCTACCCTGTGGTTCTGGCTTGGGCTACTTGCTCAAGCTAACTAGCCCATTGCCTAGTTCAAATAGACTAGTCTAGGCTCAAATAGGCTAGTATAAGCCGGTGCAAAGAAATACATTGGGTGGGGCACTCAGGACACTCAGGTTTGGCCCATAACTGGGCCAATCAATGCTAGTGCAACGCCGGGAGACTCTGCTCAAAAACTCTTTTGCCCATTTTCTTGAAAACAGCCTATTTCACTCGGACTAGTCCGGGGCGCCGAAATTTGGTGATTGCTGCTGTATTGACTGGAGGAAGTACACAAGCTGCGGTGTGTTTTTTTCTGTGCGCGACTAATTAAACGAAATAATCGGTAAGTAAAAGTTACTTTTAGTATCAAAGAAAATATGCATAATTGTTTTTGGCCCTGCATTTGTGTTTTATTTTATTACTTCACATTATTGCTGCAGTAGTGTTCATTTTTGGACAATGGGCTTCAACGTCGATGGTGTCCTTGGGAAAAAATTACTCAAGGATCTAAAAAATCTATATGGCGTAATTCTTAAGGCCATTGGAGATCACATTGGAGAGCAAGGCTTAAGGAAGGCAATCGCATTGCAAAAAAACGGGCCCTGCGTTAAATCAGATACTCAAAAAGTTAATATAATTCAATTTAGTTTAATAAGGAATAAAAATGTTTATTATTATTTATGGACGAGTAATATAATACTATATATATATTATATAGCTAGGCCAGTACCACAGGGCTACGATCGATCGATTCATCGGTTTGGTCTATCGATACTCGATCTACTCGATAAAAGAACCACTGTTTCCACCTGTTGCTCAAGTTGAGCCCTGTTTATTATTTAAAAGATTAATTTGCTTACAGAAATTCAAAACTAATATAAGTGATGATCATAATGAACGTAAATATTTATTATGAATTGCTTTAATTAAGAATTCTGATAAGTTTAATGATCGCACGAACTAAACCAGTCGAGCAACTCCCCCAGCCCTGGTAGCCCACGATCCGTTGTTGCTGTTTAATCCATGGTGAAATTATATATAAGGTGACGTATTCACCATACGTGCTCTCTTTCGGGGACGTTATTTTGTGTCAGTCCTTAAAATTGATTAGTTTATCAGATAAAATTATGTGGTCAGTGGGTGGGGTCTTGGTTAGCTAGTAATTTTAGGCGGAAGATCAAAATTGACGAATATGTTATGTTTTCGATGTTTTTGCTATGTATTTCTATGTTATGTTCGCAACATCATCGCAACATTAGCAACAACATCGCAATAACATCGACACTTACGTCGCGCTCGACTCTCACTTACTTACCGTTGGCAGCATTAATTTGTATGGGCCAGCAGCATGTTCCGCGAAATGAGCGACAATGTTCCGCAACATGGAGCAACATGAACACGGAATGAGCAACATTCTGCATACCCCTTGGAAAAAGTTATGATAGAACTAAGGAAATGTTTGTCATCGCTCCCATGAATGCAGAAAATATCTCAACGAAATATTTTAGTTAATGATCCCCTTACAGAGAGCTAATCATAAAAGTACTATATCGAGATCGGGATCGCGATATATATACAGGAAAAAAATCAATTGAATGAACAGATAAAAAAAATGTTGATTACGTTAATTACGTTGTTAATTACGTTTTAAAGCAGCTTTAAAAACACAATTTCAATATCAATTAAAGAAAAAAGGGTATCCAAATGTCCACACCACCGGTTGACAGGCAACAAGTGTTCAAATGACGTGACATTCGACTCTCACTTACGTTGTTGCTGCGGTTGTTTAAGAAGTACCTTGTGCATATGACTACTGTGGTTTTAATGACACTCGGGATACACTCGTTCATACAACCGTATGCCTGTTTTTCGTGCGAGGTAGCGTCAGTTGGGTCGATCTGTAAGCCGAACGGATCCGAGCAGCAAAATGAGATATTGAACTTAGGTAAAGGAATATACCAAGAGCACATACAAACAAAATCTCGGTAAAATTTAAGTATTTTATTTTTTAAAGTCCCGTCACAGTTGAAAAACAACGAAAAAAAATAGATGGATTAGAAAATACGTTTTTCTTTAGAACTGCAACGGACCAGTTTTTTATTGAGTATGGATAACAACGAATATACCTAATAAAGGATACCAAAACCAGAATCATACGTTGCCTAGTTTACTTTTTATTCCACCTGAAAGATGCAGTATGTGAATAAATGTTGAATACATTTTTGCACTGTGCTCATATCTCATGTCATATTTCTGATTATCCAAAGTTTCTATTTTTACAAAAGCTTTGGAAAATTCTCTATTAGATGCGTTTATTAATGTTATCCAAAGCGCTCATGGCTGATGTCCCACTGTGCACCGTAGATCGTTCTTTAGTCCAAGCAATGGAAAGGGAAACGGAACGCGGAAAAACAGTTTTCAACAATGAAACAATGAATTAGTAATTTGATTTCCTATAGTATATAGTATATAATATAAAGTTTATATAACGTCGTCGAAAGAGGTTGTGTAGCGCACGATTTTTTCGTTTTCTTCTTCTTCATTGTTTACGAATGGACTCGTACAATGAAGAAAATATGCTATTATTTTAAATCGGCATATTTTTAACTATGTGTGTTATTGTGCAAATAACATTAAATTAAACATAAAGACAAAAGAATTTTTTTTTTAAATGCGCATAAAATTTTGTATAAAAAATTTAAATAAAAAACTGAAAATACAAAAACAAAAGCAAAGACTGATTGTTCAAAAAAAAATGCTCAAAATATTACTGTAATGTTTTGTACATATTATTATTATCTTTATAAATATATATGTATTTGAATTTCGCCCTATTAAATATGAATTAAAATGTTATAATTTTGCTTGAACTATTTCTTTTAATTTATTATATATATCGGCAATTATTTTGCTCGTGCTAAGGACCGCCAAAATAATGACCCTAGAGGAATAATTTTGCCGGCAAAATATTTGTATCGGTTTCATACGAATATCAACCCTGATTCATTCCGATAACATTTTTTGCTCGTCTGAGTACTAGGCTTTAGCAGACAAATTTTCTTCTCTGCCAGCTGAAACAATAACAAACGAAGAGTGCAGAGCGAAAAACGCTTGCCATCTCTTTCTAGCGCTTGCCTCTCTGAGAGCGGAGAGAGCGAGGTGAAAAAATAACGTCCTCACCACTGCCGAATACGTCACCTTATACTGATTTACCTATAATAATGCGACGTTTCCTAAAGATATTTGGCCAGCAAAAATGCAAAGTTATTGGCATGATACATGTTGACGCGCTACCAGGTGAGCAAGGGCCACAAATGCACACTGAATGCTTATAATACGGAGCTACAATGTCAGGAACGCCTCGATATGCCGGCAACTGGAAACAGACGATTGAAAAGGCCATATATGAGGCGAATCTCTACAAGCGCCACCAGCTGGTATAATAAACAGTCAGCATATAGTATTATTCTAATTTGAACATTTTCTGCAGGATGCCGTGCTCATCGAAAATATGCATGATATTCCGTATGTGCCGGAGCGCCTCTTGGGTGCGGAAATAATCGCTTGCATGACTCGCCTAGGACAAGCGGTGCGTGACGTGATCCCCAAGCAGATTCCCTGCGGTGTCCAGGTTCTAGCCTGTGGCAACAAGCAGGCTCTGGCCATAGCCAAAGCAAGTCAGATGCAGTTTATTCGCAGCGAAGGCTTTGTATTTGGCCATGTGGCCGACGAGGGCTACACGGATGCCTGTGCAGGAGATCTGTTGCGTTACCGCAAACTCATCGATGCGGAAGAAGTATTAATTTTCACGGATCTAAAGAAAAAGCATAGCTCGCATGCCATTACCTCGGATGTCAGTCTGCTGGAGACGGCGCATGCAGCCGAGTTCTTTCTCACCGATGGCATTGTCATCACAGGCACAGCAACAGGACATGCCGCCAGTCCCAAAGATCTTCAGGAGCTGACGGGGCGAGTAAAGGTGCCTCTGTTGATTGGTTCGGGCGTGACCAAAGATAACATTGGTCTGTACTACAAGGACGCCCATGCAGTCATAATTGGCTCCCATTTTAAGCGACATGGAAGCTGGCTTGAAGAGATTAGCGAAGAGGCTGTGGAAAATTTCATGCGAAAAGTCTGCGAACTGCGGCAACCGAGTTGATTTGAAATGTAAATGCTTTTATTGATGATGAAAAAAATAATGCGACACTGATCAAGTTCTAGAACAGATTGGCAAAGAAATCATAGATGCGTTCACGCAACGATGTGGACTTGGGGGCGGCTTCAGTACTGTTTGCGAAAGCAAAAGGTTTCTGCTCATTAACGGGAGAGAGTTTATCCAAGGTGTCATCGAACTTAACACGCTTTCTTTGTGGCGGTGAGAGCATCTCCTCTTGGCCCTGCTTCCTGCCTGAATTTAATGCAAACAAATTTTCCCCGTTAAACAGATCCTCGCGCTTGACCACTGTGGGAATGGTGTTGTCCACATTGTGAGCCCTAAAGTACGATTTAGAGTCGGAGTAGCGGCTGGCAAAGCCGTAGGTGGGATCGTGATCAGTGCTCGCAGCGGGCACATTGCTGCGTTTGAGTATGCCACGTACATTGGCCACCTTATCGCCTGTGGCAATTTTTTTGTAGAGTTTGGATATGCGATTCTCCTTGCAGGCGGAGTCTCTCACTGTCCCCGACTGATGGCGCAACTGAACAGGTGGCATTGGCGGTGGTGGCGGGGCCAAAACTTTCATTTTGTTGTGTGAAGAAGATTTTACGATATTGGTGCCAGTGCTTGTAGTTCTTAGGATAGCGCTGGGTACCTTGCGTTTGCGTGGAAAGCAAGCAGTATCCTCTGTCTCATCTTCAGAGTCCGTGCTGCGATTCTTGTTGCGGAAAACGGTCTCGTACTCCTAAAATAAACATAGCACAGAATTAGCTTCTCGCTGATCGCATTCAAACACAGATTACTCACGCATTTGCGCTTGTTGTTGGGACTCAGTACATAATCAGCTCCAAACTTCTTCATGTCCTTTTTGCGTATGGGTGTCCTCTTGCTGGAGTCCTTTCGCAGCGTCTTGCGGCACTGGACATGCAAATCAATGGCATCGCGTATGAATCCCACCCAGGTACGGCACAGCTGCAAATCGCCACTGCCAAAGATAATGCCATCATTCTGGCAAGTTAATTTGAAGTTGCCCGGCAGCATTTCAAAAACTTTGCACTTCTTGAGCGGAAATATGCAACAGCATTCAAGCGAGTTCTCCACCACAGTGTTCGGGGCTCGATCCTTGACGAGCTTGCAGTACATAAATATATCCGACATGAGCACACAGTACCGCTTGATTTCCGTGCCCTTGTGGGTGATCTTTTGGAGGATTCCCTCTTTGATGACGCGGCGTGAGGGCTTTACAATGTTTGGTGTGCGATTCACCAGAGAATTTTGCAAGTGAATCAGATACTGGGTAACCTCCTGCTCTTCCACACACGCATTGATGTGCGCGGCAGTTGCATCGATCTCCTTAACAGACTCTGAAATGCATATTACATTATGAACCGGTCCACATAGGTTTTCCTGCATCTTCTTACCTTTCAACAATTTGTAGTCGGCATCCGCTGGGCTCGTGTACAGTAGGACTTGCTCAAGCAAGAGCTTGTAACGGGGCACACGCTGTATGGGCACGATCATCAAAGAGTTCAACTTTCGCTGCACCTCCGGACGACTCTCGGTTTGTTCCAAAAACTTTCTAAACACGGGATTTTTGCTGATCAAATCCTGAATAATGAACAGAGCTCCACGATAATCGAAAGCGTAGACCGAATACAGCTTGAAGAACGGGGCCATCTTGAGGAAAGCATGTGCCACATTTTCCATGTTGGCCTCCAGCTCTCGCAGAAATTCTCCGTTCAAATTGTGGATCATCTCAATCTGACCAAAGAGCAGCGTATGGTTGGAGCAGTCGATGATAGCTTGCTCCTTTAGCGGCAGCACGAAATAGTTCATCAGCAGCTCCAGTTGCTCCAAGTAGGACTTTTCCGATGTAATGATCTCCTGAATGGCCTGCAGACGGAAGCCCATGCGCTTGCCCGCATCTGGATTGGGGGAACCAATGGGACTGCTGGAGGCGCTGTCCAGCATTGAGCACACTGCAATTAATGTACACATACAATCATAAAACCGCTTGGCGAATGTTGCAGCCTTTGTCAATAATTACCTTTCCTGCGCGACTTAGCTGTCAGCAAGTTTCTTTCTTGCAGAACTTGCCGCAACTCTCGGCTGAAGTTGAGAGGCGTGTGCGGCGAGGGTGCAAGGCCATGGCCAAAGATTTTCTGCTTGGGTGTGTACATTTTTAACTTAACTTTACACAAAGAAAATGCAAGCAAAAACCGACGCCAACAACACCTGTCTTTTCAAACAACGCCCGCGTCTGTCCACAAGGCGTCCGATAAATGGCTGGCTGCCCTGGTTTTCTGTGCTATCGACCTAAGTGTGTCAGAGAAAGTGTGACCGTTTATTGAAACGAAGAAAATAACATATATTTTCTCATCGCTAAAACAACAACAATTATTTATTTTTATACGTGGTTCGTGGCTCGTTTGGCTTTGAATTTGAATGCTCGAGCTTTTGCTGCACCGAAATGCATGCGAAGCTGAGTGGGATGGAATTGCGCATAGCGGCGCGTCTAAATGATGAGATCGGCAAGGATGCCAGCCGGCTACATCGGGCCAATCTGCTGGTTACTCACTACAAGGAGCGGCTGCAGGCCTTGTCCCAGACAGTAAGTGGTTTAGTTTACACATTTACATGAGTCTATACGAATCCCGTCCCTACAGCTTGACTATGAGGACCCCCAGAATGTGTCCTGCTACAAATCTGCCTTTCAGTGCCAGCAACAAGTCTGCGAGAGCATTGACTTTGAGCTGCAGAAACTGGCCCAGTTTAGGGAGAAGCTGCAACAGAAACTCCTGGAGTGTCAGCCCTCCCTGGATGCCGTGGCCGAGGATCTCCACCAAGTACGTCAGCTCCAGCGTCTTTCGCAGTATCTTCGCCTCGTACAGGATATACAGGAGATCAGTGGCGATCTGAGCAGCAGCATCAATGGCAAGGACGAGGACAAGCTAGTCAACCTGTACCTCACACTCTACGAAAGCAACGACTGCGAGCACAGCGTGGTGGGGCGTCTGCATGCCGTCCAGGCACGCTCCCTGCAATCCTTTGCCGAACGCACTGCCATCTACTGGCACAAGCTCCTCCTCAAGCGTCTGTCCATAGAGTTTGAGACGGTGCTCAAGAGCATGCGATGGGCCCATATGGAAGCACAGGCATTGAACTATTCTCCCACGCGGGACACCGAGAAGGCACAACTGCTGGCCGAGTATATGTTCCTCATCAAATCTCCCGCTGAAGAGCACGCTCCCCTGCAGAGCATCACGCCGAGCATTGTCTGCCAACCTATCAGCCAGGTGGTGCAGCTTCTGCTAGCCCCATATCGCCAGCGTTTCACGTATCACTTCACGGGCACACGCCAAACAAATCGATTAGACAAGCCCGAATGGTACTACACACAGATTCTCAACTGGGGTAAGGAGACTCATTTCTTTGTGGGCAAGACATTCCAGCCAGCAGCGATAAAGGCCGGAAAACTAGACTACAATCTGAGGGTAAGACTTCATTATAATCCTAGGTGTATCCACTCCAGCTATGATACGAATCCATTTCAGCTTGAATTCATGCGAGGTCTAGTTCAGTTGACCATTGAAAAACTGGCCGTGGATATTGAACAGATTGCCCAGGACGAGATTTTGTTTGCCCATCTGCTGGATGAGACGTTGGCCTTTGAGGCGGAGCTGCGGGAGACGTTTGGTTATCCGGCCAGTTTTCCCAGCGCCATTTCAGTGATTACTCAACCCATGTATTTGCTCCGCTGGATATCTTTGGAGGAGAGATGTATGCTGGATATTCTCAGTTTACGCTTAGGTTTATGCTCACAATCCCCTTGTAATTCTCAGTCTGTGCGGAGAGAATGGATGATATTCTGATGGCGGAGTCGCCCTTCCAGTTGATTGATCCGAACACCTTTGAGGATGATTTGAAGATACCGAGGTGTGCCGATCAGTTTATGCGACTGCTGGAAGCTATCAAAGATCGCTATTATGGCTTGATTCAACCGGGACACCAATTGCAGTTCCTGCAGCTGCAGCTCGAGCTGATCGACAGCTTTCGACGGCGCCTGGTACAGTTGCACAGCAGCGGCGACGTTGGCAGCATTCCCGTGCTGAATGCCATGAACTATCTGATCATGGTGCTCCGCGAGTGGGGAGAGAATGTGCATTATCTGCATTTGCATTCGGCACTGGCGGGTCCAAATGCCTCGGAGATACATTCTGTATTTGACCAAGCCGTTTCCGAACTGGAGCACTGGTCACGGCAGCTAATGCGGAATCTGGCCACCCGCGAAACCCATGAAATGAAGGCCAGGTCAATGAACTATCGCCATGACTGCTGGGCAACTATGCCGGAACACAATTCCAAGGAGCCTTTTATACTCTCGTCCAGTGGCGGAGAGATGTTCCAGGTGCTAGTCACCATGCTTCACAATCTGGAGCGCGAACTGTCCGCCAATCTGTTCAATCAGACTCTCCGATTGATAGCCCGTACACTCGATGACTTCATGCTCGAGAGCATGGTCATGAACACAAAGTTCTCTCCGGCTGGTGCAGCCCAGTTCAACTACGATATGACGCGCAATTTGTTCGCTCTATTCGGCCAGTACACGCGACGACCAGAGCTACTCTTCAAGAGGTGAGTCATGCGAGAAGCTACCGTAAACACAAACACAAACCCGACACCCGACTTTCGACTTTCCATAGAATTCACGATGCCACCAAACTGTTGACGGCAGCGCGTGGTACGGCATTGCTGTTACTGGAGACGCTGCGCAGTAATCAATCGGTGGAAGAGAAGACGAAACCCCTGAAGGAACTGCAGGTGCTCAGTCTGGACAGTAGGCAGTGCATTGAGGTCTTGGAACGGAGGGTAGACATTAAAATGTTTTGAACATATGGAGCATCGGGCAAACAATTTAATTGCTGGTGGGTTTTTTGTAAGGGTATGAATGTGAACGAATCGAACGAAATAAATCCAATAGCTAGCAATTCCGAAAGAGCAGTCTCCAATGAATTACGTTTCGATTTATTAGCAATGCAATGCACTTTCTTTGTTGGATTTTAAGTTTAATTTGTAAAACGCTGACACAATAAACATGCGGTAACTGTAATAATAAATTGTTCTAAAAATACATAGCATAAAATTAACATATAAATCGCTGTGATCATCCCTGAAACACCCGGAGATATACTCGTAATTGGGATTGGGATTCATGCAATCGTACTCGTATGTGGGCTAAGGGGAATCAAGGCTGATCAGGGCGTATTGTATATCATATCGTTTGACAAAACAATTGCAGTTAGTAAATACCAATTCGCGACTCGTGGCGGCGCACATCACACTTCATCATCACATCGTGGAACAAGATCATCGACTCGACTCTGTTCGAGCGTTGCCCGCAGGGAACAATTTTATGCCTACATTATCTGCGGGTTCTGCTTGGCTGACACCGCCTATTCAAAATGCTGGTAGTTTTGGGCGCTCACAAACTGTGCCCGCTGCTGTGGCGTCATGTTCAGATTTCCCTTCTGCTTCTTGTTGTACGCCCAGATGACTCCAGTGGAGATCAGTGCAATGGTCAGCCATCCCATGAAGAACAGCTGCAGCCACGTATGGTTTTTCTTGCTGTGATCCGAAATGAGGCCCGCCAGGATGCTGATGACGGCCAGGCCGAGATTCTGAATGGACTGGCAGAAGCCGTAGGCGGTGCCAAGTTGATATTCCGGAATGATTAGGGCCACTAGGGGCCACAAGCTGGCAGCCAGCATGGAATAGGATAGCCCCATAATGACCATGCCCACGTAGGGTGTGACATCCGTGAATGTCAATAGAGCATGGGCTCCAATGGTGGTCAGAGTCGCCGTAAACACCCAGGTCACGTTGCGTCCCACCTTGTCGATGATGAAACCAAAGACGGGCGATGATACGGCAGCAATGAGGTACACCAGAGAGTCCACCGTGTTGGCCTCGGACGCCGTCAGGTGGAAGCGGTCCATGAAGAAAGTTTGTCCCAGGGCAATGAATGGAAAGATTGCCACGTAGTAGGCAACGCAAATGATCGAGACCAGCCAAAATGGGGGCTTGAATGTAAAGATGTCGGTTAGCTTGGGTACCTGCCCAGATGGGTTGTTGTTCCGCTGCAGAATTCGTTCCGCCCGCTTGTCCATAAAGCCCAAGACGAGGGCACAGATCAGCGACATCACACAGGTGAGTGTGGCCAGGAGTAGGACCACGCCCAGAGCACTATTATCGTGATAGAACTTGCTGACGTAGTTATATATGGGCTGCATCACCCAGAAGTTCACGGTGCTGCCGAAACGGGCGACAGACAGCTGCAGTCCGAAGACCATGTTTAGCTCCTTGCCCTTGAACCAGAGCACGGCATAGCTGTTCTGGGCCACAGCCAACGACTCTGCTCCTATGCCGAAGATGAAGCGACCCAAAATCATCAGCCAGAAGGCATTCAATAGGGCACCGCTGGCAAAGATCACTTGTCCCACAAGCAGGATCAACATATAAATAATCGTTCCAAGTCGTATTCCAAACACACGATCGATCAGAAATCCTCCGAGGAAGCACAGGACCACATTGGGCCAGGAGTAGATCGAATAGATGAGCGTAAACTGCGTCGAGCTCAAGTGCAGATCCTTCTTGAAGACGTCCTGCAATGCCCCGGGATTGTCGTAACAGAAGTATGAGCCAAAACCGAGAAGGCACATGAAGACCAGGGCCATGAAACGATGGCTGGTGCTCGAGGGCATGCAGCAGCCACCGGAGGGCAGAGCCAGTTCATTATCCTGACGACGATCGCGCGATATGATCTGTTGATCTGCCTCCTCCTCTGGACGAGACACCTCCTCGTTGTCCACGATGCGTTCTTCATCCTCTCGAGCCATGACTAAGCAGCTTGCTGTCCTCTTCCGTACTGGCCAATGGATTGTACCGTCGCGCGCAGATAGGGCGTACTACACTATATATTTTTATCGAATTTCGTTGAAGTTGTTGTTTCGTTGTTTCAGTTGTTTTCGCTTTTCCTGCAAAATAATTGTATCTGTCCAGTGCGATCAAACTCTTTTGCTTTGTCTGCTTCGCACTGGTTATCTCTCGCTGTTTCTGTTTCCTCTGTTTACTGTACTCGGACTCGGACTAGTGTTACGGTACCGGACCCTTTGTCTAATGCCACTGCGTATGTGTTGTTGTAGTTGTGAGTTCAGTGGTTATCAACTTTTCACAGTCCACTTGCAACTGAAATTGTGTTTAATATGCAAATGTCAATGTGTTTGCGAGTGTGACGTGTGCACCCGCACTTTATTGACGCTCAAATCACTATATTGTTTTCGATTTCTCTCTGCGGACTGTCCGCTAATTAATTATATTTATATATATATATGTATTTACGTTTGTTGTTTTCTAGTGTGACCAGAACATTAACAGGTCCACAGCTGTTCACCGATAACCATAAGTCGACAAGTTTTAAATTACAATAAATGTCTATAAACAAAGGAATTCTTGTGTCAATAGTATTATCTTGAAGTGTTTTTAGCATTTTTAAACCGGAATCGGCAGTTAGTTATTAATTTTCTTAGTATACACATCTGTTTTAATTTTCTGTATGATAGGTTGACAACCCTTATCGATCAACGCCGTGTTTGTTCCTGCCTCCTTGCGAAATTAAAATGTTTTAAATTATATAATACTTTGCTGTGCTGTGCTACTGTAGTAATGGATCGAATTGATACAACCAAGCGGAAGCCCAGACGCACTCACGGTACACCATCGTATACCTACCGGAATCGCTTTGCCTACGCTCTGTTAGCAGCTGGAGCTGTATGCTTTGGAATTTGGAGGTAAATATAACCAGGAAATGGTATTTCATAAATCAGGACTTAATGCCGCTCTTCTATAGCTTAACGCCCATGCAGCGCTTGTCAAACGAAAAGCTGTGTAAGAAACTACTGACACCCTCGGAGCAGGAAATTGACAGAAAAGGACTGTTTGAGTTCGGTGCACCGCGTCCCGGACAATTTATTAGAGAAGCCATCGAGGAGGCTGAGAATCTAAGGACAGAACGATAAACATGGATCGTCAGACGCGGAGAGCGAACTTTAAGAACTTGCAGCAAGAATCTAATAAGCTTCGGTAATTGTAATTTAAACATGTTTTCGTAGTTGTTGAACAATAAAATTTAGTTATCTAACCAACAGCATTGTTTTCTTTCCTTCCCAAGCACGACGCGTAGCAGCAAGGCAGCCTCTAATACATCTACTCTATCCTCCTACTTTGCTACACCCCCCGAAAGAGTCGACACTGAGGATGAGACAGAAGATCGGTTTCGAGATGATATACTACCAGTACCATCCGCTGCTGTGGTGGCTTCTCCGGAACCCAGAATCAGGCCAATACGTAATAGCAATGTCTTTGAACCACCTGGTCCAAGGCCCAAGAAGGCGCCCAAGCTGAAGGGCAGCAGCTCAAGCGCTCCACGTCGGGGACGCGGTCGCAGCAAGCAGCAGCCCAGCATTAGCAATTTCCTGCGGAATGAGCAAATCTTCTCCGAGGTAACTGCCCAGCACTGCATGGCGGATAACTTTAGTCCAGATGATATTGAAATGGCGCTGGCGCTATCCAAATCGGAAGCAGAGAAACATGGACACCTTCGTTTGAATGATGATGACGACGCCCCCGTTGATGTGGTTGGAGACAATGCTGGATCAGCGACAGAGAATGTTCGACGTAAGCTACAAAAATACGGCTTTCGGACAGCCGCTAAAGAAGGTAGGAAGTCTCTGAACAGTTGTAATATTCAGTGTGAAAACGAATTTCATCTTCCATCAGACTACAAGAGCTTGGCGGTACTGCCCGGCATGTCCGGAAGGGGCAGTCGGCGCTGCAAATGGGCCAACAAGTTCACTCCCCTCACTCTGCGTAACCCCGAGGTGCAACAGAAGAAGCTGGAGGGCAAGGTGTCCACTTTTTTGGCTCAACAAGTGCGAACCAAGAAGTTAAGTGCTGAGGAACGTTTGATGCCGCCTTACAAGCTGATTAGTACCATCCTCCGAGAACTGAAGCCCGACAGCAAATCTGCAATCGTCCATGAGCCCAGTGAAGGTCCTGTGACAGACATAGAAATCTATTTTGTATCCGACTTGATTGAAGTCTGTCATACGCCTGCCCATCATTTACTGAAGGATTGGGGTGCCATACAGGGCCGTGATTTTTCCCCAGAGCGGACCACCATGAAAACCCGTCAACAGATAAAGCTAATGGAAATCGCCTATAATGAGCTGGAAAAGTATTTCGAAAACCAACAGGCAAAAAATAAACAAGTAGATGAAGAACTAGATGAACTGGAGAAGCTGGTGGTGAAGAACATGATCGAAGAAGAAGAAGACCCCGAACAGTGTGATATTCGAGGGAAGGTCGCCTCCACTAGTAGCAGCCCCTTAAAAGAGCCGCCAGATAAGCGTGCCAGAATGGCCAAAGATGGCACAGAAGACCTCAAGCCCACTACCTCGTCTAGCTTAAGTATTCCTACACAATCAACGCGCTGTACGTCACCCGATCTCTTTGCCGACTCTGACGATGAGCCAGTCACGTTTAACGAACTGAAGGAACTTCAGGATTTTTCCTTGAAGGTTTATAAGGATATAACCATAAGTGAAAAGCAGAGTCCAGTAATAGAAGTGGAGAGCACACCCGTCAATGAACCAGCGACATCTTTAGAAGTCTACTCTATATCTAGTGATGAAGGTAAGACTTATGCACAAATTAATAATTACACCCGGTACTCGAAGAGTATAGGAATATATTAGATTTGTGGGGAAAGTGGATGTATAGCCGAATCGATATAGCCATGTCTGTCTGTCCGTCCGTCCCGATGATCGCCTAGATCTTTTATATCTGTCTCTTTTGTTTTATCTCATCCCTTTTGCGAAAAGCGATTCCAAACGATTTTATAATATTGCATAAACTACATAAATCATAAGCTCACATACTGACATGATTGAGTACCGGGTATAAAGTTGAGCAGCGGCCCTTGCCGCGGTTCGCAACATTTCCGCTCGTTTTTTAATAATTTTTATACTGATTTTAGTAAAGACTGTACCCGACTCTACGCCGGAGCAGATGGATACTAAAGGTAAGGGCTGGACTTAAATGAAATATCACAAATCATAGCAATTTCATATAATTTTTCAGAGCAATCCAATGGAAGCTTTATTGATCTGACACAAGAACATTCCAATCCAAAATCTGGTGACCCAAAAGCATATCTGTGCACGGATATCTTCAGCATTAGTCAAGCATTTGAATCTAATCCCGATGTGGACAATCTCAACTGCAGTCTGGCTATCGATTCAAGTTCCCAGAGTAAAGGTCGTGCCATTTCAAAAGAGGATAAGCTGGCAGTGAGTGCTGCGGACACGAGCTCGGAGCATTCAAAAGCATATCTGTTCACGGATATCTTCAGCATTAGTCAAGAATTTGAATCTAACCTCGATGTAGACAATCTCAACTGCAGTCTAGCTATGGATTCAAGTTCCCAGAGTAAAGGTCGTGCCATTTCAAAAGAGGATAAGCTTGCAGTGAGTGCCACAGACACGAGCTCGGACCATTCAAAAGCATATCTATGCACGGATATCTTCAGCATTAGTCAAGCATTTGAATCTAATCCCGATGTAGAGCATCTAAACAGCAGTCTGGCTATGGATTCCAATTCTCAGATTGAAAGTCGTGCCATTTTAAAAGAGGATAAACTTGCAGTGAGTGCAACATGCAAGGACTCGGAACATTCATCATTCCACATGGATGCATTTACAACTCCAAATGATAGCAGTCCAAGTTGCAGTTTTAGTGATTTAAACTTTTCGAGAAACTCATTCCGAAGGAGCGTTAGCTTGTCAACAGATCACAGCTTCAAGAGTCCACTAAACTGGAAAATGGACTCGTCTTCTGAGAAGCCTGCATTTTCAGCTCCCTCTCCTTTCAGAATGCAGTCGGATGCAAGCATCGATCTGACCCAAAACAGCGATGACGACAACGATGTGATCATGCTTTCCGATGAGGAAATAAATTACTCGATTTGGAAGGCCAACAAAACGGCTAAAGTGAAAGACTGGGAGAATGAGAGCTCCGACAGTAGCGGTTTTTCACCCGTAGCGAAAAAACGAGCTGTGCCTTACTTTAAGACTGAAGAAGACTTGGATGCCTTTCTAATGGCTTCGCCTACAATCTCGAATAAGTCGCAAAACTCCCGCTCGCCCAATAAGAGCGCTCTCAGCAGGGAACGAGCTCAGTTTGGGATCCTTGATGCGGCACTCTCTGAGCCCTTTACACTCTCCCAGATGCTGAGCCCCGCCAAAGAAGAATCACCAGAATCGCATAGCGATATTAACTGGTCAGATGCATCTTTCTTAGAAGCTCCCATGAAGACTTTGTCGCGCAAGAGCAGCCATAAGTTTAATGATTTACTTGCCAAAGTCACAGAGCCCAAAGATTTGCTGGATGACGAATTCGACGAGTTCGATCAGTTGGTTTTTCCAACCTGCAAGGAATCAACTATTGAGGCGACTACAGATGCGATGCCAAGCGGTCTAGATCGTTTGTTAATGGGTGAAATCAGAATGCCAACGTTGACGGAGCTTGCAACGCCCAAAAAAGTATCATCAAGCGTTCCTGATCGTCCGTTAATGGGTGAAATCCGAATGCCGTCGTGTTCAGAGCTTAGTACGCCCAAAAAGGTACCATCAACCGTGCCTGATCAGTTGGAGTTCAATGGAAATGTGTATACCGTTCGTGTTTGTCATACTCCCAAGCCCGATTTCACACAACTGCCAGAGTCAGAGATCCTCCAGCAGTTGTATAACTATGGAATCAAGCCGCTGAAGCGAAAGCAGGCCGTAAAGATGCTTGAATTCATTTACAATCAAACTCATCCCACAATGCAGCCCATGGAGGCCAAGAACGCATCCCAAAGACAGGAGGGCCCTATGCCCAGGTCCAAATCAACTCCCGTGATGTCCGAGAAACCTCGCTCTCGACCGATAGTTTCAGACAACAATGACGCATGCCTGACACCTACTGAGCCTATACACGATTTCAAATTCAACACTAATGTCTCTGGAAAGGATCTGCTGCGCTTCTCTGTTCCGCCAAGCCTAAGCGACGATTTTGAGTTCTATGTCCTGCAGACGAATGTGACAAAGAAGACACCACAGCCGCTAGTGCCGCTCCACGTAGCCTGGCACAATCTTTTGTGTGCCAATCCCAAACTTCATGAAAGTGTACTCATGTACGAACCCATCGATCTACAGGAAATCTACTTACATTTGAAGCAAATGGGTCATCGGTATGAGCCCAAGGACTTGAAGTGCTTCTTTGATCGTCGCTGCATCATATTTCGATATGAGTTGGCTGCTCCCGCAAAGCAAGCGGAGCGGCATGTGAGAAAGAAACCAAGGAAGCCTACCAAAAGGTCTTAGCATCTAGCTCCTGGCTCCGCCGTGCGGAACATTATTCCGACACAATTTATTTCGTTCTATTTTTCTTATTCCTTATATAAATACCATTATAATAATTATTAATTTGCACTTTGTTATTTGACGGCATGCCCTTTGAAATTATGCTCTGTAAAATTTATAAGTTCCAAATATTGTAACTGTTATTGCACCCATCGGTCGGCTTTAGTTTATTGCAATAGGCCGATCGAGTCATGAATACTACTACTCTACTACTTCTGTTATTTTGCTTACTTATTCCTGTGGAATGAATGTGAATAAAAATCATATCTTACGGAAATGTAAATTGGAGCTTTATTTGATTTCTGTACTGGACCATATTTGGGTTTACAAAAATAAGAACGAAATACAAATACAAATGTATAGAGTTTGCGTTGGGAAAGTAAACGAATTGAAATGCAGAATCTGTAAACTTCTCAAAAAGTGTAAATACAATTAATTTTAGTTACATATTGGATCTTACAATACTAGAAGACACTTGGACGGCATAATTTACTCACGAGTCTCTACATTGAAGGCACATTGTCTTGATATGATAAATAGAAATGGACAAGCAGATGGACACTAAATGGAGCTATTTGTACTGCATGCAAAATAATTATCCTTGGGGTGCAAATAGACGGTTAGTGGGGGGGGACTTACAGTAAATAAGGTTAGTTTTGGGGGGGAGATATATATAGCAATATACATATTACATTGCCGGAATGTGTAAATAGTAATTATATTGAAAAAAATGCGCATCGAATTATGCATAGCTTATCTCATGCTCGTATGTCTTCTCCCTGAGGTCATGGTTGTCAGGGAGCGCATGATGGCGCAGGCCACAGAGACGTGGCCCATAGCGCAGCATAATTATAATTACGCCGACGATGAACAAGGCCAGAGCGGCAACAGCAGGGTACAGGAAATATAAGGCCATGGCTGATTTTTTTTACTTTAGATGTCACTCTCACGCTTCTGAAGCTCCACGTATTCCTCTCGCTGCCGCTGGTGATGCAGAGTACGACCTTCTGGGCGTGGTGGACGCTGATGATGCGATGAATGCACGGGCTCTAATTCGTCAACGCCAATAACCACCTCGTCGGGGAACACTTGCTGATGAGTGGTGGGCTGGGTAGAGAACTATTATTAGCTGGGTTCTTTGTTGTCGCCTTATTGTGTTAACTTACATGGAAACGCTGGAAATAGGAGGCGTCTTTCAGTTCAGTGAAATCCAATGGTGGTTGATTGTGCGGTGTTGCAGACCAAATGGACACCAACCAGCGGTTGCCTGTATGTCTGTCCTGCCAGTACTTGCGATGCTTGGAGCAGCAGCCCAAGATAATATTCAGTATGATTATCGTGCCAAGTACAACGGTGCAGATGGCAATAGTCACATAAAATGGCGAGAAATTGCCGTAGATGTGACCGGTGAAGTAGGGGTTCTTTTCGTATGCCTTACGTTCCTCTTCGATTGTGGACATAGTCCCACAGGAGTTCGGCTTGTTTGGGTTTTATGGGTGTGGTTTGTGTCGTGATGCCGCCGTCTAAGAGCGGTCAATGGCCTGCAGGATTAGCCACTCGATGTTCTTCTTCTTGGTCCCAACCAGCACAACACTTAATTGTCTGAAACGAACAAGCAGACAATAAGAAATGCTGACGAAGCAAGCACAACCACCAGCTCACACGCTGCTTGCACCCCAAAACATGAGCACAGCTCTCCTACTTCCCAATTGTCACATTGGGCGTGGCGTCAGCAGAACAAACATTGCGGAAGCCTCAGCTCGAACCGTATAGATTGCTAAAACCACCTGCCCGCACTTACCATCTGCGCACGATTTGTTGCCACTGCGATTCGAACTAGTATCATTCAGAGTTTTATCCGTCCGAACGCCTCAGTTATAAATTTTAATTTGCTGCGAAAACAACGCCCAAAGCCTGGCTCAGAAGTACTATCGATACCGCACAGTGGTGGTACTAATAGCATCGCTGGCAGGGGTGCGTTTTTCCGATGATATCGAATGATGTACCTATCGATCGACAGCTAAAAATACTAAAATATAAATATATGAAAGTCGAAAAAAAATCTTTAATTCCACACAATAGCTGTATATAACATAATCGAACTGGCTTAACAACTAAAACAGGTTTCGAAGCAATTCTAATTCAAACGTAACTCCAGCTATTCAATAGCTCGTACAATATCCCGGCTCTCCCTTTCTGATCACATCACTGGTCGTAGGTCAAAAAATTATCGGTTCTCGTGATATGTCGCGCCAATGCCCTTCCATCATCGGTTGGTGTGCTAAAAGCAATCCGATCCATAGAGATTTCCTGGCCCAAGATGGTATGACCCTGTACAGTCTTCATGAGCTTGCTGGCTATTCCTTGGCGCCGCTGAAGAGGAGAGACCCAAATGCGAGACACGCCACAACTGCAAGGCAAGATGTTTAAATGAAAATTGAAAGGGAGAAAGGAGAATATTCTCACCTGGCCTCGTAAGTATCCTCGCTAAAGTAGTCCGTTCCATCAACCTGAATGAACCGATGTGCCTGGGTAAGGGGCTGCACCAGGCAAAAACCCACAATTTGCTGTTTGCGTATAGCAAAAAATGCGTAAAATACCTTTGGCACAATGTACGAAGAATATCCCAGTTCCTTATCGACCACTCCAATTAGATCCTTAAGCCTCGCAAGGCGCACTGCCGGAGCATTTTGATTAATGCGTATAATCCGTCCATCGTTTGACCACTCTGGATACACCCCCACAATATCCTCGTCGAGCCAACCCTTAAATCGTAAAACATGTATGGAATTGTGGTACTCCCGATGCAATTTCTCTTCCTCTGGCTCGTGGACGGTGTAGACCAAGCCGCACTGCTGGCATTGCCTCGCTCCAAATGCCTTCTGACCAGCGTCGATTTGGTACTGACCGGAACCGGTGGCCGCCGATTGCAATCGCATTGAGGTATCTGGCTTGCGTCGCGTGAATTTTTGCGGAACTGGCTGGAGACGTTGTGTGAAAATGGGAAAGAGTTTTGGCTTTATAACTGCTGTATCAGAGGGTTGTTCCTGAGGTTGTGGTTCTGGTTCTGGCGCTTGCTCAACGACCGCTTCTGCCTCCGATCCTATAAGAGCTTCCTGCGCCGACTGTTCAGCATGGACGACCATATACAACTGATCGACAATCCGTGTGGCTTCCGCCTTGTGACTGTCGGGATCGCCAATGAAGTACTCGAAATACTCCTCCGTACAGATGTTATTGCTAATCAGGAACTCGAGAAGAATTTGCTGCTGTTCCATGGTATCTGGATCATCGGTGTTATAAGGCAGTCGCTGGCGGTATCTAGCAAAGGGATCGGAATCAGGATCATAATCGTGAACTTGAACACTTTCGGTAATTATTGGCTTATGGCGAGAATCAACCATTTCGGTGGCCTCCTCCACCTCCACCTCCACCTCCATGGAAGCGTCCTCCACCTCAGTGGGAGCGTCCTTCACCTCTGTGGGAGGAGTCGTCGTGGCGTTTGATTTATT
The DNA here is from genome assembly GCA_963969585.1 of Drosophila helvetica. NCBI lineage: Eukaryota > Metazoa > Arthropoda > Insecta > Diptera > Drosophilidae > Drosophila > Drosophila helvetica. The sequence goes on from OZ018401.1 coordinate 62,044,322, forward strand.
CGATTCGATTATCTCGTCTACGACTGTGTCATCCAGATTCCTAAGAATGGCATCTACAGTGGCCTGCTCCGCAGAGAATAAGGTGGCTGATTTGACGCGCACTCTTCGTGCCTTCTTCGCGGGTTGCTGGATCAGAGAAATCCTCCCCTGACTTACACTGGCTTTTATGTGGTCTGTGATCCTGACTTCCATGCACGTGCTGCTTCTCCTTCCCGACTTGAAGAACTTGCGCTTGCTCAGGTCAACCTGCTGAGGCGGGGAGATGGTGACCGCTTCATGCCGAATGAGCGGTATAATGGGTTCCAGCTCCACAGCTTGGTCAGACTGCTGATCTTCGTCTTCACTCAGATCGGAAAAGTCTGAGGTCTGTTGCCACGTACCTTCGGGCATATTGTTGTTGGCGTCATCTGCTGCTATAGTGCTTAACGGCTTGGCCATTTTAATCGGATCGCGAGCACTGTGCAGGACTTTGTGCACTAGCTCCACCTTTGCACGCTCTTCCCGCTTATTAGTAATCAAATTTTTGAGCTTCTCATTGCGCAGCGCCCCCAGGATGTGATCAATACTGGTGGGAGGTAAGTGGTTGTTCGGAACGTGCCGATTCGGCTTCCGTATCTTATGGCGCACTCCTTTATTGATGCTCAACCCAGGCCGATACGTTGGTGACGTTTTCGGTCTGCCACCGTGCTGCTGCTGATGATTTTTGTGTTTCCTTGAGTTTGGCGTCATGGGATTTGCCTTCTTTCGTGAACTGGGTGTTTCGCTGTGGGAATAGAATGCCATGGTTGGAATGCTGCCCTCCAAGTTAGTCTTCCTCTGTTTAGATTGCGGCGACCCTGTATCCAAATCTTGCGACGAAGCAGCTACTACTGACGTAGCCGTAGCCGTAGCCGTAGTGTGACCTCGCTTTGTGGCCACTCGATGGATTGGGTTGTCTCCAACTTCATCATCGTCATCCGTCTCTGAAATAATCACATGACTCTGCTTGGATCTGGGCGTGCGTGGACTGCTGTTGATGCTGCTGCTATTGCTATCGATGCACATTGTTTTGGTAAATAAGAGCGGCAGCTGATCGTTGGCAGCCACGACGACTTCTCCTCCACGTATCTTTTTGTTCTCCTTGTTGGTCTCTGGCGAACTGCTCGTACTGCTGCGCAATCGTCTGCCCTCAGGTTCCCGATCAAACTTGAGTTGGTTGGGTTTCTTTCCGCTAGCATGTGGCTTCAGTGGTGATATTCCAGGGATTCCAACACCTTCGTCATCGTCAATCTGGTCCAGATTGGTGCTGCGGGTGCGAAACAATTGCCTCTTACGCTCAGACAATCGGGGGGTGGGCGTGCGCCCTGGGCGTGTGGAATATCCACTACCCGTTGGCGTCTCCATAATTTTCCACACAATTTAATTCGCATTAACTTTATTACAATTCAGAATCCCGCTTTTTTTAGCCGCCTAGTGCTGTGCAAAGCCAAACAGTCGAGGTTAGCCAACACTGTCACAGAACACAACCTTATGGGCGAAAGCGATAACAGTGCCATTTATCGCTTACCCTAGCGGAAAAAGATATTATAGAATTGAGGAAACGTTTGTCATCTGAGACTCCAATCTTTGTTTAAAGCTGTCTCAATTAAATTTAGCACTTTCTGGTCTCTTACAGAGACCAAGAATATATATTTACAGGAAACTAATCAAATGCATGAATTTGTCAAAAAGTGCCAGTCAGTGAAAACGACATTAGAATTACGTTTTAAAGATGCTCTTATAACAGAATTTTAGCATTAATTAAAGTAATAGGGTATACAAAAATCAGCACTAAAAGATTTAGTTCATAGTACCAAATATGTAGTTACTGTGTAGTTACCACATAACTTTTTGTTTACTTTTTTTATGTTATAAACAATCCAATAAAAACGAGTCCTTAAAATTAGCCAATCTTGTAGAAATTTGATTCTTCAATCGTTTTAAACTGTGTTCAGGGCTGAGCGTTCTATCTAGCTATTAATATTAAATCGAGTATCAAAATCGAGGAATATGATATCCTATCATCGACAGTGAATGATTAGCCCATTGTAGACCAGTGGGTATTGATATAGACTCCACTAACTTACAAAAGATATCGTAGTCATTTTATTTGGAAGTAATGAGGATGGATGGATCTATAAGGAGGATTTACAAACAGTATTATTTTTCGCGAATTAACTCAAGTTCTTCACCTACTTAATATAGAGGGCTGTGAAGTAGGTTAATAGCCTGTTTACACTACAGTTGAGTTATTGAGTTATTGAGTTTCGGGCAAAACTCGAGTTTCATTTACATGGGGCAGCATAGGGGCCCTAGAGGTGGCAAAAAAGTTGAGTTTAGGTTGAGTTTCAGTCGAGTTTGCCGATTTTCCGAATATTTCAACCCTGATCTGCCTATCGTGGAAATATCACCACTAAAAAAACAACAAAAAACAAATTTGATTATGGAGAAAAAAGGTAAGCAAACAAATATTTCCTAAAAACAATACTTTTAATACAATTTTATCCCTAGATACGAGATTTGTTTGGTCACTTAAGGCCTTACAGGCATTCCTGGACTTTTGGCACATTTTAAAAAATAAATAAGCAAATAAATGAAACAAAATTGTACTTTTTTCAATTTTTATTTATATATATGTTCATGAAATGGCGTTTGACACAGCAAATAGACACACTACAGTATGATATTCCGCAGAGGATCCTAGGCAATGGCTATACTCTTCTACAGAGGGATTGTCAGTCGAAAAGGAGTGTCCTTCTTTTGGAGTTTGGGCAACAGTCCATCAAGTATGTTGAACGCATGCCTTTCCAGGCGGAAATATTCCTTAAAAAAGGCATCAGAGTTCTTCGCAACGTCCTCCTCCCAAAATGATCTATATCGCGGCTATTATAATTCAATATTATTATAAAATAGAAGCACTTGAAAATGAAATTCCAATTTCTTACCAGGGTCCAAATGCGTGTATTTAAAATGTTATCCAAATACTCCACAGTTTGTGCACACATTGTCGCCAAATCAATACATCACACCATCGCTGCTTCTAGCTGCGCCGAATACAACATAAATGTTTCCTCGAAGTTCATATTTGCGTAATTTAATAATTTAAAAAACAACGCACGCTCGTGTTTGCCAGCAAGCCAAAACTCAATAACTCAATAACTCAACTTTTGTGTAGTGTAGACACCAGTTCTGAGTTATTGAGTTTCCTCGGTTATCGATAGGTAACTCACTGTAGTGTAAATAGGCTATAAGTTGATATTTCTCATCGGTATATTTATGGAATATTTTGAAAATAAGCTGGTATATTTCGGTATATTTCTGCTGGTGAGACGGTATATTTGATCGATAAAACCACTGTTCAATATATCATCTCTAATTCTGTCACATACTCGAGTAAAAGATAGTGAAAATTCGTTGGATTAAAGTAAAATAATTTGTTGTGCATTGATATCTAAATTTGAAGAACACAGGTAAGTCGTTCAGAAAATTTAAAAATTTAATGAAGCGGCCGCCCCGGCAAACCACTGCAACCGTGAAAAATGAAAATGTGAGCCTGTCGCCGCCATCTTTTTTTTGTGTATGTACTTGTGCCGACGCCAATTAATGCGAGACATTGTGCATGACGTGCCTCGCCTCCTCTAGAAAGAGATTCAAAGTGGTAGCATTCATGCCAGACGTTCGCGGCATACGCCATACGCGCTCCTGTTTAATGAATTTCAGTATATTGGTTCGAACAAGATGAAAATTGCATTGTTTTCTTCTTTCACTTTGAGGTCGCGGTTATCTCCTCGTACCTGCCGTCGCTGTCGTCGCAATCGCGATAAAGAAACCGCCCCGCCAACAAACGCCGCCGCGTAAGTCCGGATTTTCCCCCAATTTCAAGAAACGCAAGAACCGTGGACGACAACGCAGCGGAACCCGTTGCCGCCATGCCCGGAGCCGGCACGTTCAAGTTGTTCATCGGGAATCTCGATGAAAAAACTCAGGCTACCGAGCTGCGTGCGCTCTTCGAGAAATACGGTACAGTCGTCGAGTGCGATGTGGTCAAGAATTATGGGTTTGTGCACATGGAAACCGAACAGCAGGGTCGCGATGCCATACAGAACTTGAACGGTTACGTTTTGAATGATAATGCCATCAAAGTGGAGGCGGCCAAAAGTCGTCGCGCCCCCAACACGCCCACTACGAAAATCTTCGTGGGAAATCTAACCGATAAAACGCGGGCGCCAGAGGTGCGTGAGCTGTTTCAGAAATACGGCACCGTCGTCGAGTGCGACATTGTGCGCAACTATGGTTTCGTGCATCTGGACTGTGTGGGTGATGTGCAGGATGCCATCAAGGAGTTGAACGGTCGCGTGGTCGATGGCCAACCGCTCAAGGTTCAAGTATCGACTAGTCGTGTGCGCCCCAAACCGGGCATGGGCGATCCGGAGCAGTGTTATCGTTGCGGCCGTTCCGGTCATTGGTCGAAAGAGTGTCCGCGCCTCTACGGCAGCACCGGAGGTGGACGCGAACCGCCATCGCCGCTCAGTGCCGGTGGCTACAGAGATCGTATGTACGGTCGTGATCCTTATCCGCCGCCACCACCTCCGCCGCCATTCCTGCGTGATCGCATTATGGATGGCTTTAGGGTAAATGCAGCATACATTTCAAAACATCATCCAATGCTCACCTCCCCCCGCGTCTCACAGCAACTAACTGACTATCTTTTCCCCCACAGGATTATGATTACTATGACCGACGATTTGAGGATTCGCGCGACCTGTACGAGCGACGCTATCAGTCATCGCGTATGCGCGACTTCCCACCACCACCGATTTCACGTCGGGAGCCCATGCCATTGCCGCCTCCGTTGAGCGGCAGCCTGCGCTCTTGCAGCGTCACACGTGGATATGACACCATGTTCAGTCGTCGCTCGCCACCGCCGCCACGCAGCAGCAATGGAATGAGTCGCTATGGGTAGGTGACGAAACGGTTGAAGCCTTTTCATAAGCCTCTCCTAATTTCTGCCGTTTGCCGTTTCCTCTCCCCCAGCTCGCCCACACCCCATGGCTATGAGGACTTTAGTCGTGATTCCTTTGACGATCGCATGATCTCGTCACGCGGCATGCGCGGTCCCTCTCCACCGGGTCGCCGTTATGCGCCCTACTGAGATGAGTTTTACTATCACGGCAGCAGCTGAGTGGCAGTCGCTTTGGCATCCCCAGACACGTTCAGAACAGTAACAGAAACAGACCTGTGGCTGCTCAGCTGGTCGCCAGCATCAGCATGTTCTAATCCTCGGCTTAATGTGCTGGTGCCAACCACATTTACACACTTGTGGCTGCCGCGTACTCGTATTTTACTACAATAACATTAATCGTAAACTTAAACAAGAGAATACCATATTTGTCGCAGCATTTTGCCCCATTTGCTTCTCCACATACGCTTGGACCGACCTAATCCTGTGCAAGTTGGTCGAGAGCTCGCCCCACCCCCCCACACACACACTAACTAGACGACGACTGCTCTTGCCCTCTGCAGAAATTAAACGATCGAACGTTATTGAATATTGTGAAGTTTTGTGTGTTCCAATAAAGATTCGAAAGCAGTCGAAAATATGCAAAAATATACCGATATATTGGTTTCTATCTAATAAAATGGGGCGGCGTTTCTAAACATAGGATATTTAAGGACGATATTCTAAAGGCAGTATTCCAACATTATCCTACGGCTCAAGGCAACTCGGTGCTACGCAAGGCGGCTGGAACTGTGGTTAGGTGGGATCGGGATGCCTTTCGGAAATGAGCGATTCATCCGGCGAGTTGTCTTCTATTTGTCTGCCATTGGGCTTACTCAGTTCTTGCAGCTCCACAGGCGCTGGCTTGTCGAATGTGGGCGGGATGAGAAGGCGACTGCAAATAACGATTGGAAAGGAGCAAGGATTAGTTGAAGCTGAATATCAGACGAAAATCTCGTTTAAATCTCTTTAAAACTCACTTTCCACACTGCAGCGCAATCATTGCGACGAGCATCATAAACGATGTAACCCCAAAGGTCCAGTAGGTTCCCAGTCTGGTGTAAATGGATCCAACAAAGACAGGCCCCAAGACGCGCGACAGGCAGCCCGAGCCCGTCATCCAGCCCATCCAGACGCCCTGAGGCCGGGGCCCAAGCACCTTCGAGAAGATGGTCTGTATGAGGGTCACGCCAATTGGATAGCCCACGGAGGTAAGGGCAAAGCCAATGATGAACTGCGTCAGGGTTACGGCTGGGATCTCACCACACCACTCCTGCGTGGCTGGGCAGCCCAGATAGACGGGATCTTCGTAGCTTAGATTGAGGCTTGCGTTAAAGGGCAATGCCACCTTAGGCGGATCGGGTCCCCATGGTAGAAAGAGCACCCGGCCCAGTACCATCAGCGAGAAGCCGCCCCAGATGAGCACGTAACGTTCGGCGAACAGCTTGCACATCGGTTCGATCATCACGAATGTCACCAGCGAAACAATGGCTGCAGTTGTCATCATGATGCCCATGTTCCAGAGCGCCTGCTCGTTCGACCAGGCGAACATATCCATCGTCAGCGATGTGCCCAAGCTGGTAAACGTGAACCATGAAATACTTAAACTCTCAGTCTTTGCAAGAACTTACGTCTCCAGGAGCACAAAGTTAAAGACGAGCACAAAGAAGGCCACTATCAGGGTCCAGGCAGACAGGTAGCTCGGCTTGATGCCCTTCCACGTATCCCGCTCTGAGGTGCCACCCTGCATGACCATTACCTCGCGAGCGGCTATTTTGTGTTCCTTAAAGCAGAACAGAACACATAAATCTTTGGGATAGAAACCTACGCTGCCTGCATTAACTTGTGACTTACCTCGAATACCCCGGGTAGGAACATCATGAAGTTGCACATGCTCATGATCACATTGATCCAGCCGGAGCCGGTGAACATGTTAAAGTGCATCTTGCCCCATAGCCAGACATGACCATCAGGGCCCAGCGGTGTGACTGCTGCTTGGAGTGTCGGGCCGATGATGAAACCCAGGACCTGGGCCAAGGAAACCATTGAGACGGCATGGGTGCGCTCGCTGATTCGCGTGGCCGCTGACAAGTAAGATCGGCACAGGGCTATGTTTGCCGAACTGACTCCAATCAGAAATCTTGAGGCCAGCATCCAGTACTTGACATTGGGGGGGCGCAGCTCCAGTGAGGAGTACATGCCGCTGGCTACGGTGAACAGGGCCAGCGAGAGGAGCAGCGGGAGGCGAATGGTGCCCAACTTATTGCCCCACCAGCCGAATATGGGGCTAAAGATCATCTGTCCCAACGGATTGGCGGCGACTATCAGACCCATGAACTCCTTTCCCGCATAGGGATCTAGCTGGAGAGAGATTTACATAAGATTTCGGAGGTCAAGAAGCTGCTCAAAATGGGACACCTACCTTGTCGAGGAAGGGCCATATACCCGTGATGATGATGCTAAAGCCCAGCGCCATCAGAAACATTGTAAAGTAGATGATGCGCACGGAGCGCCAGCGCTGCGTGTACTCCTCCAGGGTCTCCAGTCCATCGTCGACATCTTCGGGCAGTCTTTTGGTTTCCATACGGTAGCTCCATCTGCGCACAAACTCCATGCTGATCCTCTGTATATGTCTTTGAGTGGATTTATCAATGCCTAACCTCAGGCTGTGTCATTCTGTGAGTGGAGAGAATATTATATATTTACTATTTTTGTGTGTTTGTTTGGAAAATACGTTTTTTTTATAATGTGAACTAAAATGCCCTTTGATCGTACACACATACCCGTACGAGTATTTCTAGCTGATAATATCGCCGTTATTTAAAAGGGCTTCCACTATGCAAAGACTTCAAAACATGACACTTGACTGGATTATCTGGCTTCCTCCCCATTGCCCCGAAACGGCTTGCTCAACTTATCTCAGCAATTATTAAAGATAAAGACAATCGCAGACTGATTCAGTGCAGCTGTTTTCTTCCCCGTTCCATGGAACTGTTAATACGTGCATGTGTGTGGGTGTGCCTTAGTTAAAGCCACTATCGGTACGAGCTATATCATTCCACAGATAACGCTAGAAGGGAACCCTGCCGTTTTATTACATGATTTCATTTATCGAATTGGGCATTCAAATTGGGCAATACATTTCGCCTCGTCACCAGTAGATCACACCATGTAGAGAAATACCAGAGAATGGGAGCTTGGTTGTGTTTGTGTTTAAAAGTGTTTGGTGATATTGTAACCTTGTACTGCTGGACTTGAATGATTTTGTCGTTCCCCTTCCATACGAAATAATTCGTTCGGCATTCAATTCCAGATTTTGTGATTGGCTCTCTCAAGAAGCTGATGAGTGATTGGGGATGGGATGCACTGCATGCGTGTATTCTCAAAAGCAGCTAAAAATAGGTAGGCTCTCGAGTTTTCTTACACTCCCTACGCCTGGATCCAGTTAACGACCGACAGTTCCCTCGTTCTGGTTTGGTGGATCTTTACACACACACACTCAGACACCGATTGGGGGATAGGAGAAACAAATGTAGCGAAGCAACCAGTTGAACGGAGGTCTTTAGAATCACCTTTTGCATATTCGTATTTGCTTGCGCTCTCATCTCACACTCTTTCACTTGTGTATTTGATTTTGAATTGATTTCACATTCGAAAGAAATAAATATTTGGCAAGGGCACAGCTATTGACTTCTTTGTTTTTATGTATATTTCCTTATGTACTAGCGACACAAATTAATATGCACATATTGTACGTTCACATTCTCGTTTATAAATGAATTGTTTTCATTTTCTCTTTTTTGGTTTTCACTCTCTTTAACGTTAAAACACACTCAACTCGACTCGTCTCGTACACTTCACGCTCTCACAACCGAAGCTACTATGTATTTCTTCTCTCAGTGAATGTAATAAATAGCCCCCTTTGTTCTTGCACTCTTTTTCGGGATGGGGGGAAGGTTTCAGCTCACTTACGATGCACCTTTTTTTCTACCGTTTCTGTTGTTAGTGCTACCTGTTGCAACGACGGAGCTGCAGTAACGCAACCGCAAAAGGAAACGATCAAAGGTAGGGATGTTGAATATATATTTCTATACAGAATATATATGTATTTCGTAATATATTTATTGGTGATATCAGCTACTTTTTTAAATTTGGAAAACAATTTTACATCGCGGCTAGCCGTGCTTTCAAATACGCCCGTTTCAAATCTTATAAACCTTTATGGTGTCTTCCGCCTGCATGGTGCGTTACGATAACAAGGTTGCATCGATGAATACAATCGATTTTAAAATGCACATATCTAGATTTAATAATTTTAAAGGTTGTAATTTGAAAATTTATATCTAGATTTAACGATTTAAAAGTTTGTAATTTGAAAATTTATTGTTATACTTAAAAATATACAACAAAGAAAATAAAAAAAGTGCCGTGTATGTGTTCTACTGATTCCCGCGAACTTGCTGAAGACGCATCAAACGCTGCTGCCGTAGCCAAGGGAAGAGGAGGCCGCGTTGGGGTAAGAGCGGAGCGGGAGGAGCGAAACCTCCAGCAGAAGCTAGGGTCACAGCTTCTGGATTAATTTCGTTGCGGGAAATGCTCCTGGAGCGGGCACTGGGACGACGAGGAACAGGTGTCTGCTCCTTGCGCTCAACGTCATCATCGTTCATAATGTTCAGGCTGAAGATATCCCCGCTGTTGTTGTCGGACGACAAATGGCTCACGGTGTCCTGGAGGACTCGTGGAATACGCTCCACCACTTGCATTGCATCCCGCAGCGGTCTAATGTCACGATCAGGCTTTGTTGCTTCTCTCTGCGACTGTTCCATGGATGTGGCCTTGCGCGACGTAGTCTTCTTGGTTTTCCAGGACCTTTTGCTGTCACGATTCGCCTGCTGTCGCTTCTGCAGGGGTGCAGGACGTAGGAAGGGTGTGCCATTCTGCTCGAAGAACCAAGGTTCCCGACGTGTAACTGCGACAGGCTCCACTGGAGCGGCTTGGCGTTTGAATGCCGCGGGCTTGGGCTCTCGCTGCTTTTGGCCACGTGTTCCCAAAGGAGAGGGGCGCACCAGTGTGCTGGCAAAATCGTTGAACCACTCCAGGTGATCTACAGATCGCTTATGCCTAGCTAGCTCAGATTCCTTGGCCACCTTAGAGGGTGTTTCCAGAGCATTGGCCGTCAGTTGACTGGCTGTTTTCTTGCCCGCCGACCTGGAGGGCTTATAGATGGTAATGGTGTTTCGACGATTACGAGCGGTCTTCAGGCCAGTGGCACTCCTGACCACCAGATCCCGCCTCTGCTCAAACTGCTGGGCATTGCGGACGAAGCGGTTGCTGCTCGGGCCCTGGATGAGAATCTGAAAGGGAGTATTCAGTGTTTTCGCGTTCACCTGCATGGTGCGAATGCATTCCGTGTCCGAGTTCTCGTTGTTGCACTCACAGAGACACTCTTCCCCGCAGTAGAAGCCCAAACAGCCGCAGTGCTCGCAGAGAGCTTTGCAGTTCCGCTCGTGCTTGGCCTCCGTCAGGGGATTGGCATTACGAGATGCTGTCGCTGGCGATGAAGTGGACAGTGCGGATGGGGTCTCGGTGGTAGCAGGCACAGCAGCAGCCAGATGCAGTTGCAGGACGGCCAGCCAAACCAAGATTAGGGCTATAGTGTAGGCGTAGAGGCTGCGAGGTTTCATCGTTTCCGGTGTCATGGTCGTGTGGCTCCGTCTTGGCGGCTCTCGAATTGGGTTGTGGCTGTACGATTGCAGCGCGCGACGATTTTATACGCTGACCAGGTGAAATTTTAGATGTTTCTCCGCTTCGTGACAGTCGCTCGATTTTCGATTTTGTTTTTTATTCAGTTCACCGGAATTTCGCTGACATTGTGTGATCTTGAAGCATTTCTAAATGGGGTTCTGTTCTATTCTTGAGTCGTATGTTCGTTTTGTGAGCTAATTTCTTTTTCTGGTACAGATCTGCTTGCCAAGGGCGAATTCCCGCACTTGAACTTGACACAACATACGGGTACAACATTTCTGTTTACAGAATTTATTACAAAAGAAACCAACTAAACAAATTTCATTAAAAACATTATTGAAATCATCAACGGCGCTTGCCTTTGCCTTTCTTGCCGCCGCCACCACCACCTCCGCCGCCGCCGCCCCCAGCACCAGAGCCACTTGACTGCGGTTGGGGCTGATGGAAAGAGTCCGCCGATTTGTTCTGGCGCGTCTTCAGCTGGGGTATTTTACCGGCAATGTACTGCATGATAGATTCGCGCGTGGGGAAGTCTTTGCTGCACAACGTGCCATCGGCATTGCGTAGTTGGACGCGAATCCGACCGCGGAATTGCGCCTCTCTGCTGATCTCGCGGGGATATTTCAGTGTCTCCACCAGAAAGTGCATGTTGGACACCGACAGGACATCGCGCATCTCGTGGTAGTGTGGATTCTCGACGCAGTTCTCCTTGGGCAGACGACGACCTTCCTGGCGAGTCTTCTTGCTATTGATATAGGCGGGGTAAATGCATATCCAGCTGGGGAAACAATAATAAAGAGAGCATGTGAATGGGACTTTGGCTTGTGGTTCCATCAAACCTACCGCTCCATTTGGTTGTGTTTCAAATCGGGATTCCAATTGATGCGCATGGGAAGTGGTTCTGCCATTGTCACGTTGATTTCTTTGTAAATATCAGCAATTAAAAAAGATCTGGCTCAAAATCAGCCTAGAAAGTTTTTTCCACGCAAGCACCTTGCCTAAACCAAAGATGGGGCAAAGTGAGACGATACTATCGATGAAATCGATAGTTCCGTCGATGATTCTCTGGCTGCTCCACTGGTCGCCGATTCACAACAAATGGCAAATGGCTCGTCGCAGAATAATTTCAATAACAGTCTTTTTCTGGTCCTAAAGCAGTGCGCGGCGTTGCCCTTGTTGCCTCCTCGAACCGTTTTCTACGCTTAAGTAAACGAGCGGTGTACGAAACCATTCTAGTCACGCGTATCGCGGTGCTTTGTTGTAAACATCGCCGCCCCCTCGACACGCCACACCAATAACACAACACAACAAAACACAAAGCAAAGGCAAGACTAGCGGCCCAACAATGGAAGAGCTGAACAGCATATTGCAGAAAACCAAAGATAAATCAACGCAAAAAGAGCAGGATGAGGTACTTATCCCTTCCGTTTAATCATTCGAGAGACTGAACTCTGGCATTTTAAAGTTTGACGCCAACGCCTGGGCTTGTGTCTGTGTCTGGGCCTGCGCCTCAACACCCCAAAAAACCCCAAACTAATCTACTTTTCGGCTCGCTTCTTTTCTTCCCACTTCTTTACGGTTTATTTACATGTCGCCCACGCACCCACGTGTGCCCGCCCCATCGCTTATCCCAGATTCTGCTGCAGCCCTTTACGTACATACAACAGATTCCTGGCAAACAATTTCGCTCCGAGCTGGCCTTGGCCTTCAATCACTGGTTGCTCATACCGGCCGAAAAGTTGGCGCAGATTGGCGACATTGTACAAATGCTGCATAATTCCAGTTTGCTGTGAGTATATATATATATATTGTATATACATGTATGTAGTCTCTGCCTGTATAAAATGGAAAACCTGTCGATATTGCATTCAAAACTAATCATGTGTAGCATGTTTTAATTTTAAATTTGACCTTTGCTTTTGCATTTGTAGCGCTCTCTGCCCGTAGCTTTTATTTACCTTCCCTAATGCCACACGTTTGACCCCAACCCCAACCCCAACCCCATACCTATACCCATACCCATACCATAGCCATGGTATCTCTGTTTAATCTCACTTCACACTTGAACAGCCTTTTGTATAGACTTTTTTTTTGTTTATTTATTTTCGTTTACATATAGTAGATTTCAGCTGAACGCCCATTTGGGGTGTGAAGTTTTTTTTATTTTGGGGAAAATGAGAAGTGCTGCACTGCCCCATAGCTTATCTCCCATATGGAGCCCGTTGGAGTCGAGTCTTCTTATCATCGTGCGAGCCGAGCACACAGTCTATCAGCAGTCTTTGTCCATTTAGCATATCACCGTTGGGCGGGCAGTTGTGGTTCTATTTGCCGATGACTCACTCCCTTCCAACGGATCCAACTGGCGGCCTTGTTTGGATACTATATTGGATAATGTTCTGCTCTGCTCGGCTGTGTGTGCGTACGTGTTTGCCTCAAATCAATTCCAAAATTTCATCATGAGCCAGCAGAATCGGCTGTTTACAATACTTTTTCAATTGAATTTCTTGGCATTTCATTGCCCGAACTGGAATTGCATAAATTATTTAGATTTTTCTCCATTCCATTCCCCCCGAGTGGGTGGAATGAGGGGAATGGGAAGAGGATGCTGCCCGCGGCAACAATTAAACTCTGAACTGTCCCAATTGAAGTGTGTCTGCCGCTTTTCAATTAAGGTCTTTGTCTGTAAGATGCCAGCAGCAGTGGAGCTTAGTGCTTCCCTTGCGAATTGTCACTATCATCAAGCAGCAGCTAATCAGCTATAAGTCTGTTCCATGGCTCTCTCCTTCTCTCTCTCTCTCTCTCTCTCTGTTCAATCAGGCAAGCTAAGACCGACATAGCACTCGTCCCTGAGCCACCTGTCGCCTCTTATTCAAATGCAAATACTTTGAAATGGCCTTAATTCTGCTTAAAATCTCCTCATTGTTCCTTGACATCCTTTCCATTCCCATTTTGTCTCCTCTCGTGTCCTGTCCTCCCAAGTGCCTTGTCTTCGTCTTGTTCTATTCTGTTCCTAATGCATTTTCATATCGGCAAAAACTTAGTTTTACAACTATGCCAGTTGCAAGTAACAGCCACGAGGCAGTCAGCCACTTTCCCACCTCCTACCATGGCAAGCCATCCCATCCCGTCTCATTCCATCCCGTCCCGTTCTGTCCGTCAGTCAGGCGCCTCATTCATGCACTTATGCCCATTGTCATTTAGTCAGCCAGCCGACAGTCGACAGGCATTGTGACAACTCTTGCAACGCAGCACGCCCACCATTCACCATCATTTTTCTCATCACCATCCAGAGGCTCCTCGAGGCCCGGCCTCACTCTCCTCCGCTCCCGACGCCTCCTGCGCTGCCGCCCTTTGTGCGTTGTCGCTCCAACGCCCACGCCTCCATGCCCTCCAATTCCCTTTCAATGGTTCTGCCAGCTTTGGCGGAGCGCAAACATTTTTTAATTACGCAAATGTTGGGCTGCCCAGTTTGCCTTTGCCTTTGCCGTTGCCTTTGGTATTGCCTGGCGGGCAACGTAGTTATTGAAGCGATGTTGGCCTTAAAGCGGAGCTTAAATTTACACATCTATTATTATGAGAGGCATACAACACGCACATACGTACATATGTACGCACACACGTGTGCATAAATATGTTTTAGCATGTTGTGGATACCTGGAGGTGGAAGCGTGACTCACGCTCATTTAAAGTTTAGTTGTAGTATGATTGCTAGATTAGAATTTACTACCATAGATGATCGATTGATTCACTGACCTGCTCTTCAATATGTGTTCTTGCTACTAACTTACAGCATTGATGATATTGAAGACAATTCGATACTTCGCAGAGGTGTGCCCGTGGCCCATTCAATCTATGGCGTGGCTAGCACCATAAATGCTGCTAACTATGCCCTGTTTCTGGCCTTGGAGAAGGTGCAGCTGCTGGGACATCCAGAGGTATGTCATCTGATATCCATGATTCGAATGGAATTCCATTAATCAATCCCACACCTTTGAAGGCAACCAAAGTTTACACGGAACAACTGCTGGAGCTGCATCGAGGCCAGGGAATGGAGATCTACTGGCGGGATAGCTTTACATGCCCCTCCGAATCGGATTACAAACTGATGACTGTACGCAAGACTGGCGGCCTGTTCATGCTGGCCATTCGCCTCATGCAGCTGTTTAGTGCCAACAAGGAGGATTACTCAAAGCTAACTGCAATTTTGGGACTGTACTTTCAAATTCGTGATGACTATTGTAATTTGAGTTTGAAAGAGGTGAGTGCTGCTGAGTCCACTGAACACTGACACGCAAACAAGCAAAGCACTGACCGTTCTCTGCCCTACAGTACACGGAGAACAAGAGCTTCGCTGAGGATCTGACGGAGGGCAAGTTCGGTTTTCCAGTGATCCATGCGGTGCGTTCGCAAAAGCAGGACAAACAGGTTCTACGTAAGTCCCACAGACTTGACCCAAGGCTTGCCACTCATCAAGTTACGTTTTGTATCCGCAGACATATTACGCCAGCGCACGCACGACATTGAGGTCAAGAAGTACTGCATCAGTTTGCTGGAAAAGCTGGGAAGTTTTCAGTACACACGCAAGGTTCTCGAGACGCTGGATGCGGAGGCGCGAGCAGAGGTAGTTTTTCCTTGAACTAAATAGATTGTTTTATTAATAACATAGCTAATGGATGTGCTGTCTGTGCTGTCTTTTCTGTTCCCTGGCAGGTGATGCGTCTGGGCAGCAATCCGTACATGGACCGGCTGCTCAATAAACTGCTCTCGTGGAAGACTAGCGACAGTGTCAGCATCACGCAATCGAATCAGATCAATCACAACAACGTGACAGCCCGCAACAGCCCCAACCAGAACACTCTTAACTGCAATTAACAGCCAAAGAGGCAAAAGAGGGAGCAATCGTGAATTGCGAATGGCGGAGCCTCTTTTGCTGCTAACCCAAGAACCGAAACGAGGGCCAGGGCCAGGGCCAGTGCCTGCCTCAGTGCGCCCCTAATGCGTTTTCTGCAAAAACTGAAAATATTCTGAGATTTAAGTTCTACTTTTGCCTCCCAGAACGCTCAAAACTAACTAAAACTAAATGTAGGGCAGAGAAGAGAAATTAAAGGAAAGAAAGGGAAGGGCAAGGGAAGGGAAGGGTAGGGAAGGGAAAACCAAGAGCAGCCTTACAACAAGAAAATTGTTAAGCCAAAAGTTAAATGATATAAGCCAAGCTTATGAACGAGCTAGCATATGAGCCATAGATCAGCTTTCTATGAATTTGTTTATGTATACATTTTAGCTTAGTTTAGTTTCTTTTTTTATACGCTTATGTTCTCAATTTAATATTAGTTACGAGAGGGAGCCTAGCCATTAGTTTCCTTTTTCTTTCCTTTTTGCCAGGCCAATGCCAGGGCCAAGTAAATCTCAAAAAGCATTAACTTAATTATAGGATATGCAATATTTAAGCTGTTGTATTTCTAAGTGTACTTTTTCGTATTCGTCTTTCCGATACTGAAAGCAATTTTCGATTTCTAAATGTCATTTTTCGAATCTACTCAATCGGAGAACTCCTCAATGTGCACGCTCTTCCTTTATCGACGTTGTTCCATTTTAATTGTTATACAATCGTATACATATGTATTATTAACAACAAACAAATTGTTAACGTTTTATGCAACACACAGCAACAAAGAAACCTACAAAAAAAAAAAAAAACTAAAAAACACTACTATATATTGAAATAATGATAAATGATAATGATGCACTGCACAGCAGATTTTTGCACATTGCACCACCTAAAGTATATACATACACATATATTATATGCTACATATATATATATATATCTATATATATATATATTTTTATTGTAGTTATACACTTGAAACGGCAAGAGAAGCAAAGAAAGCCAGTGAAGAAACCGAATTGCTGAAGAGAGATTGATACAAAGAAAGAAGGAAACAAATATGCAATGCTATGCAAACATTTTATGGTAGGAAAGGATAATTAAATAGTCGAGAATTTACAGCGTTCACAGTGCACGCCCAGAGATGCTTGCAGCTCGATACAAATGCAAGCGCACCTAACATTTTGCCCATATACCACTATTGAGAACATTGAAATATATATATTGTATGTATTTAAATAAATATTTATGCCAAGGTGTCATCTAAAACGAACGGGACTGTTGTGAGGCGCAGCAAGGGCCGCAGTTCAACTTTTCTTTTTCCTTACCACTTATATTTCTAAACTTGGAATTTGCAACCATTGGAAGTATTTTGAGATTGAATATTGGACAGTTCCGCAAATACATAGCTCATTAAAAAGGACATTCTTCTTGCCCAGTGCCTTGCGTCGCTTTCAGGCCGGCAGCTTGTTCGGATGTCCCATTTCCAGGGCCTCGGTCAGCTCGCTGCGCAGATTGCCATATTTGCGTGTAGCCTCTCCGAGTAGAATGCGTTGATCTTGGCCAGCTCCCGGTCGTAGTAGTGGAAGAACTCCTCATCGAATTTGGCAGAGTACCTCGTGACCATCTCACGCTCCACCAGCTCTGCGGATGGTGATTGCTCGAGTAACGATTGCTTCCTAGTAGCACGAAATACATTTGGGTTGTATACTTATGATTGAGACTGCGATTTCTCTTAGTTTTGCTTGCACTTGCCATCAGCGATGGGAAAAGCATGGAGAGAAAGAGAGGAACCGCCAAATGACCTTTATGATCAGAATTATAGAATATGTTCTATCTCTTTCCATTTTTTCATTGTTATACATTTTTATTTTTTTACATCTGTTTCTCCCTCTCTCTCTCTTAAACCATCATCAGCACGAGTAAGAGTGAGAGATAGAATGTGAATGTAGCGAAGCCTTTCTATTTCCATTTCTCCATTCTCGCTATAATAATAGTCCGAACTGATTATAATTCGGCGATCTGGGAGATATGGTCATTCTCAATTCTGTGTTTTCGGGATTCTCGTATCTTCAATTTTGTGCCGTGTGAAGACACACTTGATTTAGTGCAATATCACAAGAGTCAGCTCTTTTAGTCTCTGATGGATATTCGTCAAAGAAGACGGACAGACAGACAAAGCTATATCGATTCGGCTATTGATGCTGATCAAGGATATATACTTTATGGGACTGGAAACGCTTCCTTCTGCACTCTTCGAGTACCGGGTATTAAAATAGTGGGAATCTGTACCAACACTCTATGAAGCAAACGGCAAGGTTCGACTGATAAGTTTAGGGCTCAGTTAGCTCTACTCAAGACGATGCCAGTTGAAGACTCTGGGTTCTGCCCAAAACAAATTATTTATTCTATAATATACAATTGAATTTACGTGGTACGTATTTCGGGAAAACTCGTATTAAATAATAATTAACATCAATTCTGCAAAAAACTAAGTATCTTGTTCGATCATATCCATTAGCTGTAGAAACTCCTGCGAAGTTCCATCCATTTCGGTATCTTGTTCCTCGTAGTCCGCGTATTCGGCGTCATCGTCCTAAAATCAGAAAAATATATCGTAACATTTAGTCCATGGGGCTTTGGATTGTGCTTAGAGTTACAAGTTGCTCACCTCAAAACCAAAGCAATTGGCTGCATTGATCTTGGAGCCTTTGGGCTCGCGTTTGACTACCACCTCCTCGTCGCCGTTAACTAGTTCGACGACCATTACCTGACCATCATCGCCCTGCAGTTCAACCGTGAACTCTGAGGTGTTTGGCTCTTCCTTAATGTGGAATGTTTTGGTGCCGCCCTTGGCCCTGAGGCGGCGGTTAATGATGACGGGCTGATTGATGGAGCTCTTTCTGGGTTGTGTGTTGATAATGACCGGACTTTTTTTCGATTTTGCTGTAGGGGTGCCCATGGCCTCTAGAATTTCATCCTCGTAGCTCTCCGGCTCCACTTCGGCCAGTTCAAAGTTTTCCTCGTCGTCTTCATCCAAGTCAATGAGTCCTCTGTCAAAGTCACTTTCGTTGACCAGAGTCACGATGCTGCCATCGGGCTGCAGACGAATATTGCGACCCATTTTTAGTTTGAGCCGCTCCTCGCGAGCGTTCTTCGAATCGTCATGGATCTCCATGTGCCGTATCAGATTCCCCTTGTGGGTAAATATCCGTGGACACTCCGGGCAGCTGTGCATCTTCTCGCGCGGCTCGGGCCTCGTGTATTCCTCGTTGTGTATCAGATTCATGTGGCGACGCAGCAGCTGGCGCTGACGGAAGGCCTGTGGACACATTTCACACTTGAAGGGCTTCTCATCCAAGTGGACGAGCATGTGCGAGTCCAAATGCCGCTGAGAAACAGAAGCGTACTCGCACAGCTTGCAACGGTAGCATCTCTCGCCCTCGTGGGTCTTTATGTGCAGCTTATACTGGTAGCGATCGGGCAGATTCTGGCCACAGCGCTTGCAGGGTATCGGCTTGTCTGCCGTATGCATGTGCATGATGTGAAGTCGCAGGTCCGCCTTGCGGCCACAGGTGGTAGGGCAGTGCTCGCACTGGAACACGGGCTTATCCACAACGCTGTGAATGAGTTTGTGCGCCTTCAGGGAATTGGACTGCGTGAACCGGGACTTGCAAATATCGCACTGATACCTCTTCTCCCCCGTGTGGACAACGAGGTGACGCTTCAGCTTGAACATGTCCTGCGAGGCGTAGGTGCAGTGGGGACACTGGTACGGCCGCTCTCCTGTATGACAGGTCATGTGGCGTCTCAGCTTGGTCAGCTCCACTGAGGCGTAGCTGCACTCTGTGCATTTGTGGGGCTTCTCCTTGGTGTGCTTGTATCTGGTGTGTCTTATCAGCTCGCCACTGGTGACAAAGGCGCTCTCGCAGTGCTTGCATTTGTGCGGTTTATTACCCAAATGGGTGTTCACATGGTTGACCAATCCCACATTGGACTTGAATCCTCGATCGCATATGGAGCATTTGTAGGAAAACTCAGTCTCGTGTGTTTTGTTGTGGCGCGTAATGAGAAACTTCTTGTTGGTCGTGTAGGCGCACTGAGAACAGTTGAACTGATGCACCTTGCCTGGTTTTCTCCCCGCTATTGGCACAGGCTTCAGCAAGAACTGCCTGGATGTGATCTTCAGTTCCTGCTTGGAGTCTTCTGGTGGGTTGTCATCGAACTCGTAGACTTCGCCGTCAGCCACATTATCCAGGGCTTCTACGGCAGCATTGTCAACTGTGTATTCAGAATTTCCCGTGACGTCGGCCACGGCAGCTGCAACATCTGGGTCAGCCACCAATTCCTCGATCTCCCGCTGGATGTCGATCGGCTCGGACTTCGGCTCGAGCTTCGGTGAAGGAACCTTTTGCGTCTTTTTGGGCCTGCCCCTGGTAGTGTTAGCAAATGTCTTTGCTGGCAGCTTGGGACTAGCAGCTGCTGCGACTGCACTCGTTGCTCGCACACTGATTGGTCTTGGCTCTGCTGCGGATCTTGTGACTCGTTTCGGGGAAGATTGGGCAGGACGTAAATTGATGACTGGAGGCAGAATTTCATTAGCTATGTGTGGATTGTGTTTGGCTGGTCTGGTACTCACCTTTGTTGGACGGCTTACTAGCCCCTGAACGGGTTGGCTTGCCGGGTTTCTTGGCCGAGTTCTGCAGTTTCTCCTGCAGCTCTTTCTGCTTTTTGGGCGTAGTCTTGATATAGCAGTTCCCGTCATCGTCAATGAAGTATTTGTCCTCATCGTCCTCCTCTTCACTTGGATCGTAGTCGTCATCTTGTTCTACCTGTTCTTCCTCGGAGACTTCAACATAATCGTCATCGTCCTCAGCGACTCCGTCCTCCGCTCTGATTGATTTTAGAATCTTATGCACAACTTTGTCGTCCCCGTCTTCTATTTCCTTGTGGAAATTGTTGAGGAATGACTGCAGGTCGTCGGACTTTTTACGCGACGATTTCGCCATCCTAGTAAAAGAAAACAATAAAAGACCAAACAATTTTTATTGTCACAATTTTTGGAGGGATGTATGGTGGCGACCCACAGCGGCCTTTCAGCGGCCGCCCCCAAGCGGCGGCGCCTATTGATTTCCCCAAAACTTTCCACAGAATAGGCACTTAAATTCGCTCTTTACTGGTTTTTTATTGGCACCTACTGTATTTAACTAATATCACTCTGCGAATAGACTAAACACGGGTTTTTGTTCAATTCGTTTAATTTCTTTGTGGTGCTAACAATTTCCGTCAGAGTAAGCAGCTGCGCATTTTCAATAAAAGATGGCGACATGTCGCATCATACATCAGGGTTGATGCGACAGTTTAACTAGGGCCTCGGTCAAGTAAAGTCACATGTTATCGGACCTTAGTGTAAGCTTCAAGTTCAGGGGTGAAATCGATATTGATCTACCATCTGAGTGATCGAGAACAGCTCTTTTTATAACGTGTGACCGTACCTTCGTTATAAAATTATAACGTGTGACCGTTCTTGCAGAGAAGCGTTAAAAAGAGTAAAAATCCCATACCGTTTGTCATCAGGAGAAAAAATACCATACCGCTTATCAACAGAGAAAAAATCCCAAAGAAAAAATAAGCAGCTGCAAGCAGATTCCCGCGCATTTTTCGGTCGTTTTGCCTGTTGTTTGCCATACCCTCTTTTTCCTCAGCAAGGGGTTCATAAACTGCCCTTCTACGGAAGAGCATAAGTGAACTGATCAAATGTTTGTCAAACGAATGCAATAAACGATTTTATGGCCTTTGTTTGTATGTTTAGTAGTTATGCACAGATAATCTTTAAATTTTAAAGCAATATCAACCAAAACTATGTATCTGGATCGAGATATATAAACGGGAATCTAATTAAATGCATGAATATGTCAAAAACATATCAATAGGACTCAAAACAGCTTGTAAATCTGTATCTTAACATCAATTCAGAAATAGGGTATCCAAATGTCCTTACTTCATAAATATTTTGCTGATGTGTAGCAAATGTGTAGTTGCCATGTACAAAAAGGGACATTTCTGTCGACCTTCTTTGTTTAAACCTATTTTATGTACAATTCTTTAATTGAGAGTCCTTGAAATGTAGCCATTCTTGTAGAAAATTGATTAATTTACAGGTTAAAATTATTTGGTCTGTGCGTAGGGTAGTACCAGCAAGTTGTAGCTTTATATTTAAACTTTTTAGTATGATTCTTTTAGTTACACCAAACTATGTAAATCTCCAGGAAAGTTGCCAGTTAAGAAATTGGTATATTTCAGCAATTTCATCAATCTTATTTCAAAATTACCGCCAAGTATAAAACAATATCGCACCGATACTATCGTATAAAAAATAAAAAATATCGCCCATACCTACAATCCTACAAGCAGATTCCCGCGCATTTTTCGGCAATATCTTGATCTGCATTACTTCGTTATTCGGTCATTCGGTCATTAATTCATTTCACTCGCAGCGGCAACGTTGTACCGCCCCAGGAATCTGCAAGAAGACGTGCCCTTAACATAACCGGCGTAATTTCCATTGTGAGTGCAGAGGCGGTGGCGGTGGCGTGCATAACCTTATATTTGTTTGTACATTGTTTTCAGTGTTAGTTTTTGTGACTAAATTTGCGAAATTCTTAAGTTCGATTTGCAAAAAAATATCACAGCAACAATAATGTCGCGACGCAAGGCTGTAACGAACAACAACAATGCCGGCGAGGCCGACGCCCAGCCCACTCCGGCCAAAAGGGCGCGCATTGTTTTCAACCTGGAACTACCCAAGCGACGCCAGACTGTGGGCACCGTGCTGGCATGTGGCACGGGCGACTTCGGGCAGCTTGGCTTGGGTGAGGATATCCAGGAGCGGAAGCGTCTTGCAGTTGTGGAGAACATCCCAAATCCTGTGGATATTTGCGCGGGTGGCATGCATAGCCTCGTGCTGACGGAGAGTGGCGATATCTACTCCTTTGGATGCAACGACGAGGGTGCCTTAGGGCGGGATACCAGCGAGGACGGCAGCGAGTCGTTGCCCGCTTTGGTCCATTTGCCCGGCAAAGCAGTGCGCATGTCGGTGGGAGATTCGCACTCTGCTTGCATATTGGAAGACGGCAGCGTCTATGCTTGGGGATCATTCCGCGATTCACACGGAAACATGGGCCTGACCATTGACGGCAACAAGCGCGTACCCACCCATCTTTTGGCGGGAACTGTGTGCTGCAGCATTGCCTCTGGCTCCGATCACTTGGTTATATTGACCACCAGTGGAAAAGTGTTTACGGTCGGATGCGCTGAGCAGGGCCAGCTTGGACGCATTTCAGGGCGTTCAGTGGGCGGAGAGGGTGAGTTTCTTTTCCCACATATGTATGTCTCTTGAAATTTACAAAACTATTTCGTTTACATTCCACCAGGTCGCCGTGGTAAGCGCGATTTGCTGCGACCGGACCAGTTGATCGTGAAGCGAACCAAGCCGTTCGAGGCCATATGGGCTACAAACTACTGTACGTTCCTTAGGGAATCCCAAACAGAAATTATTTGGGCCGTTGGCTTGAACAACTTCAAGCAGCTGGCTTACGAGAAAGATGAGGATCTGATTTTACATCCAATTAAAACTACGCTTCAGGACATCAAGCAGATTTCTGGGGGTATACACCATACACTGTTTCTGAAGAATGATAAACGATGCTACGTCGTTGGTCGGCCAGAGTATGGACGCCTGGGTCTCGGTAGCAAGCAGGATGTGGTGAATCAATTGACGCCCGCTAATATTCTGGTGGATAATATTGTCCATGTGGGATGTGGCGAAATCTCTTCATATGCCATTACTGAAGATGGCAAGCTATATTCCTGGGGCATGGGCACCAACTACCAGCTGGGTGTAGGCGACGGCGATGATTCATTGGAGCCTGTCCTTGTCGTTGGCAAGAATACCCAAAACCGGAAGATGCTGCTTGCATCGGGCGGTGGCCAGCACGGTCTGTTTTTGGGCGAGGCTGATCCGAAGGAGCTAAAGGCAAATATGGCATTAGCAGTCACGAGCAGCAAGAAGGACAATGCTCCTCTTCCTACTCCAAATACAACCGAGGAAACTACCAAAGGTGAAAAGGGAAACTCCAAAACGGCACCGAAGAAGGCCGCTGCCAAGCGCGCAGCTCCTGATGCGAGCGAGGACAACGAAATTGTGCTTGCAGCAGTCGTGAGCAGCAAGAAGGACAAGACTACTTCCCCTTCTCCTCCTCCAACTTTAACTGAGGAAACTGGCAAAGGAGGAAAGGGAAAATCCAAAACTCCACCGAAAAAGGCCGCTGTCAAACGAGGAGGACCCAAAAAGAAGTAAAACTTAAGAATAGCTATATAAAAGTTGACTACCCCCCAATTTGTTTTTGACCGCATTAAGCGGCTCATACGCTTATCCTACTTAAGAAATGTTTACGCCTGGTCCGCTTCGTAAGACACATGCATACAATCCAATCACGGAGATTACTATTACTATTTCATTAAAACATTGCTTATGTATCTATGCCAGAAAATCGTTTATGTTCAATTTTTGTACAATACTGATTTCTGTGTGCATCTTACAAATCCAACGACCGGTGATAGATTCCCTAATTATTCTAATAAAACAACTGATTTGTTTAAATAATTTGATAACGCTTAGTTAGAGTACAAAACTTTAGTAAATTTTGTATGTTAGTGGAAACACGTGTTAGAAAATGAAACAAGTTTTGATTTGATTTACTTACTAATTAACTGTTTTACTTGGTAATGTTTTCAGGTTCATAATTTACACAAGACACATCCTAAAAACTATAAATTCTTGGCTCAAGCGGGGAGAGAGATTGCTGATGGTTATTTGGGAGCTATAAACTTAAGAGGCAAAATAGGCATAACTCTTTACTCATATTTGAATATCATATAACTGGAATTTTGTACGCTAAAGCATATAGTACAGTCGATAAATAGATGGTGATTTTGGCTTGACTATAAATAACACGGCTGTCGGTGATTGCCATCGGCGGCGGCTCCTGAGTCGAGTGTAGCTAGGGATGTGGTTTCGGCCTGATTTTCGTCATAGGTGCTGTCCAGGTAGAAGCTGACGAATAGTATGCCGCATAGCAGGGATAACGAGAGGATGAAGCGCATAAATTTGCGTGCAAATGCAATAAGGCCAAGCAGATGGCCGCCGCCAGCTACACCACCACTCAGTTGATGTCCTCCACTGCAGCTGCGCCTCAGTTGCAGCTGGGCCTGAATGAGGGCCTCCAAACAGTCGACGTAATCGGCTTCGCTGTAGTCCAGTCCCGGGTCCATCAAATCAAAAGCACATGCGTAGTTTTCTAGTTCATAGCAGTCGAGGTTATTATTGCTTTTGTGCTTGGTAGTTGCATCAGCCACCTTCCCATCCTGCTTGGTCAGATTACAAGGGAACAGTAAATATTATTTGCGCTTAGCGGGGCAAAAAGCGCCAGATTGCTTTCCGCAGCTTCCGGTACCAGCGGGATAAAATTTGTCAAAATACAGAAACCCGACAGCAGCAGACAGCAACAGTACCATGATCAAAAGGAAATAGAGTATGCAAGTGTGAAGCTTGGACGCCTTGTCCTGCAATAAGAAAACGGGTTAACGCACAATCTTTACTGGCTAGTAAAAATAAGTTTCTTACGTTTACTTTTCCACCTTTTGTATAGTCCGAAGTGGCTGCTGCGCTTATTGCCTTGCCTTCGCATTTGGCAGCTGAATCTTCGAAGCGACAGACCAGACGATGCTGCTCTATTTCCGGGCCACCTGTGCATTTGTTCCGCCACAGGTCTGCCACATCTGCTCCACAGTTCGATCCAGGGACTACCATGGCCATCACCAGGAATTTGTCTTTGCAATCGTCGCTCAGTTTGTATTCCGACTTTAGCCAAATGCTTATTTCGGCCTTCTCGTTGGGCGATATGATTCCGCATCGTGGACGCACGCGGAACTTTTCTGGCGATGTGGTTTGTATCTGAATATGGGGGGAAAGGTATTAAATCAACGCTTCAGGGCCTAGGGACGGGTCCAACTCACCTTATAGGTCACTGGCTTCTGAGCGATGCACTTAAAGTTCACCGTGGTCTCCGCATTTTTGTGACTGAAGTTGACAAATTCCTTCTGTTCCAGTTGCAACATGCCTGCGTATAGAATAATATATAAATGACTGTAGAATTTAAAATGTTTCTAATAATTAATGAAATTTTGAAGCAGCTCGAAAGATTCAACTGAAATGAGGAGAAATCAAATGCTACTCTATATTTATGACACAATAAGCAGTTCAGTTTGATTCTCGATTTGATGATTTTCCCAAAGGATTGATTCATTTTCTTACCCTCTGTTGGGGTGTGCATGTCCCCGATTTTCGCAAAAGATTGGTTCATGTTCTTACCCTCTGTTGGGGTGTGCATGTCCCCGATGTTGGACTCCTTCAGCACCATGGGAGCGGTGTTGGCAAAGTGTACCTGTCGGTTACAGAAAACAAGTTAGAATGGATGCTGACGGAACTGGCCGTTGCCGCCCCCTTTAGTTTTCGCCTTTCGCCTACTTATTCCACCCACTGGTCGGCAGGCTTTTTGTGTCGAACGTGCTTGGCAATGGCATTTTTTACAAGAGCCCTCACTCGTCTCTCCATCTATACCATCTATAGAACCCTTAAGTTCGCATCAACGAAGGTTCCACTTGTATTGTGGAGGCCATTTCGTAAATCGGTTCATTTGGCATTCTAAAACTATCACGGCCGGAGGATACGGATACTGGTGGTCAGGGTGCGACAATAATGACATCTTTATATGGTCTATCAATGTTCGCAGGGCGATTGCCTCTGCACTGGACACTTCAACACAAGTAAGTTATTCTTCTTACGCTTAATTTATATCCAGACAGATTGAGAACTGTGATTAAATATGCATTTATAGTATGTACGTATGTAAGCCGGACCTTCTGATAACCGATCCACCGACAAATTGGCAACTCTACCTGCTGCAGCGCGTTAGGGAATTTATGCAAAGCGTTAGCACATTAGTGCCTGTTTTGGAGCTAGTTCTGGTTAACTTTATTTATTTATGTGTTTATTATATGTGTTATTGGTTATTGGTTTTAACTTGGTTGTCCACCGGTCCGATAACGCTCGCTATCGATTAGCCGATTGTTTCCCATCGAGCTATAAAGCTCATTGCCACCATAGCTCGACGCTTTTTAAGCTTGGAATATATATATATATATATATATTTAACTTTGTATATAATTTA
The DNA here is from genome assembly GCA_963969585.1 of Drosophila helvetica. NCBI lineage: Eukaryota > Metazoa > Arthropoda > Insecta > Diptera > Drosophilidae > Drosophila > Drosophila helvetica. The sequence continues at coordinate 62,071,263 of OZ018401.1, forward strand.
ATCGAATAATAATAACATTTTTAATAATTTTTCACTCTCTGAAAATGAACACTTTTTCTGATACAAATTCATTTTTTAAAAGTATTAAAACGAACTATCTTTTGTTATGTACATCAAGTTTCTTTAAATTCATTATTGATGAATGGTGATCAGTGTTTTTTCCTCTTCTTGCCCACTTCTCCCAAAATTCAACGTACCCTGGGCATGTTTGGCTTAAGAATGAATATCAATTGGGTGTATAACAATGCAGCCTCCGCCTCTTGGTTTCTGCTCTTCCGCCTTTCTTATTTGTTAATTACAAGTAAACATTAAACACCGCAGATGCACATGAAGACACAGATTTGAAGCAATTGAACAGCGTAACGTAAAATGAGGTTGCGTTGGAATAAAAAAAGACTAGATGGTGACGACGCTGTCGCCGCGAAACACAAATGAAAAAGCACACATTAAAGCTGACACGGGAGCTTTTGGACAAAGCACAGCTGGTGGTTGTTCCTCCTCTCCTCCCTCTCCACCCCTCCGGCGTTGTGCGATCAGCTTCTTCCAGCTGTTGCTTCGGCCTCTCGGAAAATGAATTGAAACTGAAAGCGAATGAAAGTGCAGTTACAAATGAGTGCTTGTGCGGATGTAGAATGTGGGGTGCAGAGTGTGTGATTCTCCCTATGGGAATGCCTAATTTTAACATATCTCCATATATGTATGTATGAGCGTTCTACTTTTTTGCGGGTCAATGGTTTACGCTTGGAGTTCCGCTGACCGACGACCCCAGCCCGAAAGCCAAAGTTTAGCCATACATACATACATACGTCAAATAAATGACTATAAATAGCGCCCGTAATGTGTGCCCCCAGCCAAACAATACACTGGGGGAACGATTGCAAGCTAGCAAAAGTCTCCACAATAGGCTTATATTCATCCTTTCTCTCAGTGTCCGGCTAGTGGGGAAGAGCGCTCCTTGTGGACAGGCGGCGGCGGCAACACACGCAGGACACGCAAGCAGCGCACCCTAAATCAATACAATACTACACACTCCGAGAATGTAAATCAATTATGGAGAAAGCTAAAGGTCGCTAGCGTGCCGGTCACAAAAGCAATTAGAAGACCCCAATATTTTCCGGCAAAATCCAAATGGAACACTCCCCATAGCCGGACACTGTTCGAGATTTTGTTGTGTTTGATGTCTTTGTGTGTCTCGTGGTTCACTTACCTTCTTGTCCCCGCCCAGGCCAAGCTGGTCGTCGTCGGGGCTGGCGACTGGCTTTGATGCCACCACCCGCTTCGTTTCGGCGACAAAGCTGAACTCATAGTTGTCGCTGCCACCCCAGCTGGCCAGGCAGTTGTCCTTGGAAATGTACTGGGCGATGTCCTTTTTCGATATCATTTTCAGAATCTCAACCGCTTTGGGCGGCAGCAAGGCCTTGATGACCTTAAAGGCAGCTAAGAAGGTGGTGAAGCGGAAAGTAATGGTTACTGTCTAGGTGAAAGTTGATTGCTTACCGTTCAGCACCCAGGCCAGCTCAAACACCAATATATAGTTGAGGGCGTTGGGATAGTACATCTTAAAGGTCTCCACAATGCGCTTAACAAAGTCCAGGTCCATGGTGGCCAGGCCCGTGCCCGCCATGTCGAAGAATATGGTCATCTGTGTCATGTGCTTCTCCCGCTGTGTCCTCTCCACCCAGTAGATCACAATGCGAATAAGCTCGTCCAGACTCTTGGACTTACTGTGCAACCTGACGCGGAAAACCAACAGCGGCGTTCCATCCACATCGTTGCTGTGCACAAACACGGAGCCCTCCTTCAGATACTCCTGGTTCAATTTACTCTCGTCCAGATCATTTGCCCCGTACGACTGTCGCCAGGCGCATGTTTCCCATAGCTTGGTCATGGACGCCTCCATATCTAAGTCATACATTTCCAGGAATCGCTGCAGCCAGACATGATCGTTGCGTATGCGATCAATGTCCACCGGATGGAACGGAGCTGGGAAGCATATTACAAGCGTATTTCTGTTTATATTAAATGATTTGAATGATTCTATGATTCTAATCTCCGATTACAGAGCGATAATTTAAGCAAATATTGAAAAAAATATCTCTGGTTATAAGCGGATAAGCTGATAAGCTAAGATGATGTCTAGGTCTCATTGTGATCTCGGGTTTCTTTGGCATCACCTGAGATAATATTAATCATGAACCTCAAATTACGGGGCTAGTTGATCCGAGCAAAATTGCTTGCATATACATACATATATATATATATATATCATTCTACCATATATTTAACTATTTAAGTAGCCATAGCTAGATTTTCAAGATCAAGTTCAAACAAACGCAGCTTTCAGTGGATTGCAGTCAGATCTCTATGTACATATGTATGTATATGTACATATTTATTCAGTTAGGCAAAAATTTCCGGTAAAATATGATCCAACCGACTCGTTTGCGCTGCGGGGTACGATTATGAACAAAAGATTCATCCAAAAATGCAATAATTCTAGTATATATATACGTACATCTATATGTATGCACATATATGGTAAAACCTGTCACAAATCTATATGTTTATATATGGAACAGAGTTTGCAATACAAGCACATAGAATCCATTAGTCGCAGATACTTATGTATGTACATATCGAACGTATCTAACGTTGCACTTTGTATCCGTCTGGTACTTAAGTATTATCTCACCTGCTGGCGGGGTTGTGGCATATTTGGCGTTGAACTTTTCACGCAGTTCCTCAATCTGCGACGGGGTCACCTCCTTGACCTTAATGCCCATGATGCAAACGGTTACAAAAATCGGTTAAAATCCGCACTCGAAACCAGCCACGACTGTCGACAGACTAAACATTGAACTCTACTTGTACTCCCAAACACTGATTCTATTTCGGTGTTCTATTCTAATCAGTAATCGTAATCGTAATCGTAATCCACTTTCACTGCCCACTGAAATGTGCGATTAGATTTCAGCCTGCCAATCAATAAGTTGTTAACATTCACCAACAACTATGGTACTTGGGTAGGCTAGGTATATACATATATATTGTTAACGACAAGCGACCTACGAGGCCTGTGCGAGAGCTGTGTGCAAGTGCGTTCCACGAGCGCGTGCAGGTAACTGGCTAACGGTGTCGACAGGGGCTATCAACGATCGCCAGTTGTTGGGACTCGTTGGGAGTCAACTGGCGTGCGGGGCGAATGTGGAGCACCACCACAATACGCCCGATGGGTTGGAAGGCCTCCCAAAAGGGCAGTAGCAAGCCTCGGCTTCTGCCGCCGCCTCTGCCTCCTCTTCTGTGCCTCTGCAATAGAACGTGATCGTGGGCGAGCGAATGCGCAGCTGCATTTCAATTAGCGTCGAGTCGAAGCTTCGCTTAGCTTTTTGTTTTTATCATTTCGAAAGCTTTGTATGTACTTTGAGGGGTGGTGGAATAGGGAAACCATCGGTAATCAGTAATTAGTATCTCAGGCAATAAATATCGTATTATTTACATTCTCTTATACAGTTTTTTGGTTTTGTATGTGAGTTTGGGGATTCAATGTGATGTTTTCAAGGTTTCTAGGCGAATTTGTACTCGTAATCGTCATTGCCGCCCCACAGCTTCAGGCAGTTGTCCTGGTCCACATACTCGGTGATGTCCTTCTTGGTGGTCACCCGCAGGATCTCCAGGGCTTTGGCGGGCAGGAAGGTCTTGACCAGCTTGAAGGCAGCTAAGAAGGAAGCCAAATATTGGGATTAATATCATATCTGACAAAAAGGAATCCTAAAACTTACCGTTTAGCAGGAAGGGCAGTTCGTGAACGATGATATAGTTGGGCACGTACGGATAATTTGTCTCGAACATATTAATGATGCTCTTGATAAAGTCAAAGTCTATGTTGCCCAGCCCAGAGCCGGTCATGTCCATGAAGATGGTGACCTTTTCGAGGTTGTTCTCGCGGTGAATGCGCTCAATCCAGAATACGACCAGACGCATGAGATCGTCCTGGTTCTTGCTCTTCGAGTGCTTCTTCAGGCTGAGAATGAGCAGAGGCTTGCCCTCCTTGTCCTTGTTGTGCACATAGATCGAGCCTTCGTGCAGATATTCCTGGTTCACATTGCTCTCGCTAATGTTATACACTCCGTAGCTCTGGCGCCACGCCAAGTTTTCCCAAAGTCGAGTAAGGGTCTTCTCCACATCGAGGTCAAAGGCCTCCAGCAGCTTTGTGATCCATAGGTCGTTGTCGGTGATGCGCTTCAGATCCTCAGGAAGAAAGGCAACTGAGGGAGAGACGATTAGGATTGGGATTAGGATCCATGCAAATCGTTGCTGGATTCTCGCTCACCTGCTGGCGGCTCCGCCTCTAGTTTCTGGAGAAACTGGGTCTTGACCTCATTAACCTGCTCGGCTGTTGGCAATACTCCTTTGGTCATTGTGCTTCTTGCAGTTCTACCAGCTGAGTGACTGATCGCCGACACTTTTCCTTCGATTTATACCAAGCCAAGCAGTTTTTTACCCAATTGATTTGCTTCCTTATCGCTTCCGCTACAGCTAGAAGTGTTGCATCGGTGTGGTGGGACTTGGACTCTTCGGACTCGCAGAACTCCAGTGGGGAGTGATCTTTCCAGTGTGCGGGCTAATCAGCGACTGACAGCCAGCCGCAGAGCACTCGCGACTGTGCACTCTGGTCCGCTTGTTCCGATGTGATCATGTAAATGACTCAATGCGGGTGGGGGCAACGAGCGCGGGCCTGTTCTTTAATCAATATAAAATACGGCGCACACAGCCCGCAGCGAAAGGGAGATAGTGAGAGCGTACGATACTGTGCGGTCTGTGCGGGGGGCAGGGCAGAGCAGAGAAACCCCCCCTCAACTGCGATAAGCAGAGCAAACACCAACCCCCACCTACCGCCTCACTCTTGGGGCCTCTGGCGTTCTTTATAAATCGGAAAGAGGGAATCGGTTTTTATTACCACCGCCACCGCTGCTGCTGTGGTTTGTCTCTTGGACATATGTACACATATGTGTATTGTACGACTTCTATGGGAACTTCAAAGAATTTTGTAGATCTAGTTTGTGGTGTGCTTGGATTCGATATGACAAGCTTAGTCTACTGAGATAATTTGCTGTACCCTTTCAGAGGTACATGGAGTCCCTCAGTTTTGAAGCTGCATATTTACTGCACCCCCTAAGATGTCTATATTTTGATGCTTTGGATACTATAATCAATAATTTGTCTAATAATTCACCTTCTTCTAATCAGTCGAGGCTACCCCCCAGTCATGTAAGATTTATGAAGCGTATTTGAAATCATTAGATCATCAAAAGAGATTAAAGGTGAGCAGATAAAGACACCCTTAATACGAGTGGGTATTATATGATTCAAAACAAGATTCTGTTCAGAATAATCGCAATAATCGCATTGCTGATTGCAGCTGCATGGGAACCCGATTAATAAAGAGCAAAACCATAAACGGTTGGGATCTATTTATAACTATCAGCTACAAAACATTTCCACATTTATCTGGGTATTACGGAACACTGTACCAGTCCGAAGGTTTGTCCAGAACAAGATTATTTTCGCAATTATCGCGTCTACTTATTTATGCACATTTTAATAGCCGTTGCTAATTCATTGGCAAACTATTTGTTTTTAACTGAAAATCGATTGAACTGGGCTGACTTTTTAATCAAAGTTGATATAATATTCGAAAATACATATGTATGTCACTTACATTTTAAATTATAAGCGCACTCTGCACATCGATTTCGAATTTTTTAATCCATTTTTGAAGTCAATATTTTGAATAAGCTTTTGTGGATGTTGACATTGAAAACGGAATGAGCGGGCAATAACAAAGAGAAAAGTCATTTACATATCGGAAAAGAGCTTTCCCGCCTCGGTGTCCCCCATTCGATGCCTTTGGACCAACATTCAAGAGCTTTTGCCCCAGTTGTGATGTTTACGTGAAAACGTGCGTTTGGAGAGCCAACGTCCTCGCTCCCGTTCGCGTTCCCCGTTCTGACCGATGCGGATGCAGTGCAGCATTTACTGAGACCATCATCCCAAGATGAAGTTTGCCGAGCACTTGACGGCCCACATAACGCCCGAGTGGCGTAAGCAATATATTAGCTATGAGGTAAAGGGCGCAAATTTCACATCAGATCCAAAAGTGGCCAAGTGCGGAAAAATCTGTATCTGTGGGGCGAGTGAGTGGTGTGCTTTCCTGGCTGTCACTGCAGCTGTCAGTGACAGCTTTCGGCGCGCGGCAAACTTGGCGCAGGCGTACAACTGTCAAATCGCAGAGCTTTCTGACAGATGTCTTCTGTTGTGCTTGCCCTGGACGTAAACAAAAGTGTTGATTTGGGAAAAGTTGGGGGAGTGGGGCGAAAGAAGAGAAGACGGCGAAAGAAAATCCGGCAAAAGAGTAGACGGAGCAGAGCAAAAGTTGTTGGACAAGAACAGTGAGTGTGAAAAGTTATAAGACGGGCTGTTTCCGCTGGATGTGTATTACATATGTACATATGTATGTAGATAGATATCCTTGATCACCATCAATGGCCGAGTCGATATAGCTTTGTCTGTCCGTCCGTCTTGTTTGACGCCTAGTCCTTAGAGACTAAAAGGGCAAGAGCAACCAACCCCACAAAGAGCGAAAATTCATGGCAGAATAGAGAAGATCCACAATCAGTTGGCTTCGCTACTCATTCGCTCTCTCACTCTTACTCGTGCAGTGTGCGCGGTCTGGCGAAGAGGAGCGAGATGGAACGTCTGGTGTTGGTATGAGAAGAGAGAGAGAGAGTGAGGGAGGGAGAGGGAGAAGCAGATGTGAAAGAAGAAATGGAAAGAGATAGAACATATTCTATAATTCGGATCATAAATGTCATTAGGCGGTTCCTCTCTTTCTCTCCATGCTTTTCCCATCGCTGATGGCAAGTGCAAGCAAAACTAAGAGAAATCGCAGTCTCTATCATAAGTGTACAACCCAAATGTATTTCGTGTTACTAGGAAATGAAGGCCATGCTGTATGCCGCCATCGAGCAATCGCCATCCGCAGAGCTGGTGGAGCGTGAGATGGTCACGAGGTACTTTGCCAAATTCGATGAGGAGTTCTTCCACTACTGCGACCGGGAGCTGGCCAAGATCAACACATTCTACTCGGAGAAGATGGCCGAGGCTACACGCAAATATGGCAATCTGCGCAGCGAGCTGACCGAGGCCCTGGAAATGGGGCATCCGAAGAAGCTGCCGGCCTGGAAGCGACGCACGCCACTGGGCAAGAAGAACGTGCCCGCACGCAAGTTACAGGATCTCAAGTTGGCATTTAGCGAGTTCTATCTGGGCCTGATACTGCTCCAGAACTATCAGAATCTCAATTTCACGGGTTTCCGCAAGATACTCAAGAAGCACGACAAATTGCTTAGCGTGGATTATGGGGCACGGTGGCGCACCGATCATGTGGAGGCAGCGCATTTCTATACGAACAAAGACATCGATCGGCTCATCCAGGAGACGGAGCAGGCCGTCACCCAGGACATCGAAGGCGGTGACCGGCAGCGGGCAATGAAGCGACTGAGGGTTCCGCCCCTGGGAGAACAGCAGAGCCCTTGGACCACCTTCAAGGTGGGCCTCTTCTCCGGCGCCTTCGTGGTGCTCTTCATAACGGTTGTGATCGCAGCCATGTTCTACGGCTTTGGCGAGAACTGGCGCGTTGGTCTCCGAATGTTCCGAGCTCCATTCCTCATCATCGAGTGCCTCTTCCTCTGGGGCGTGAATGTCTATGGGTGGCGGTCTTCGGGGGTGAATCATGTGCTGATCTTTGAGCTAGATCCGCGCAATCACCTGTCCGAACAGAACATCATGGAGGTGGCTTCGGTGTTCGGTGTGATCTGGGCCTGTTGTGTGCTCAGCTACATCTTCTGCGATCCCCTGGGCATTCCGCAGTATGCGGCTCCCTTGATACTCTACATTCTGATGATTGCCTTCCTGCTGAATCCGACGCGGACGTTCCATCACGAGGCTCGGTACTGGGCGTTGCGCGTACTCATACGCGTGATCATGGCCCCCTTCTGCTTTGTGAATTTCGCCGACTTTTGGCTGGCCGATCAGCTGAACAGCATGGTTCCAGCCTTCCTGGATATACCCTTCCTGATATGCTTCTTCGGTCGCAGTCCCACATGGCAAAAGGCGGGAAAGGGTGAGTGGATGACTGAAGCTGCCCGATTTCCTTGTTAACAATTAACTTTGATTGTTTTCTCATTCCTCCCATAAGATGGCAGCCACTGCGTGCAATATGTCTCCCTGCTCCATCCCATTGTGGCCATCCTGCCCGCCTATTTCCGCTTCGCCCAGTGTATACGTCGATATCGCGACACGAAAGAGTCCTTTCCGCATCTTGTCAACGCAGCGAAGTACGCCACATCATTCTTTGTGGTAATTTTCGCCCACAAATATCATACGACAACGGGTAAGTGGATTCATTATACGAGTTCATTAGAGACTCATCGAGGACTCGTACATGAACACGCACACGCACACGCACACGCACTGGTACACGCACAGGCACACTTTATGCGTGTTGTTTACGGTCCGGTGCCAATTAGTGCTATCTTCATGGTCAACCTCAAATTCATGTAGATTTTATTTGGCCATCGAGCACGTAGCATCTCTCTCTCTCTCGTTCTCTCGCTCTCTCACGCTCCGTCTGTCGCTGATTTGCAGATACCTATCCCCTATCGAAGGAGAATCCATGGTTCTATTGCTGGATTACGGCAGCAATTTTCTCATCCTGCTACGCCTACACATGGGACATCAAAATGGACTGGGGCCTCTTCGACTCCAAGGCGGGCGACAATCGATTCTTGCGTGAGGAAATCGTTTATTCATCGACGGTGAGTCTGATGTCTGGCATCCCCAGTGGCTGGGGAACAAATAATTGCCACAATAAATATTTGGCCAAATGGCCAAACGTAAGAAAAATCATTCAATGCATTCATTATCCCTTACTCCTCCCCACACAGTGGTTCTACTACTTTGGCATAATTGAGGATTTAATATTGCGCTTCAGCTGGACCCTGTCCATGAGCCTCATCGAGGCTGGCTACATTGAGGGTGATGTAATGATGACCATTCTCAGTCCCCTAGAGGTTTTCCGTCGCTTCATTTGGAACTATTTTCGGCTGGAGAACGAGCACCTCAACAATGTGGGCAAGTTCAGGGCCGTTCGCGATATATCTGTTGCCCCACTGGATTGTTCAGATCAGGTGAAGAGAGGGAGGGATTTATAGACCTACACATTTACTTACAGACGCAATCGTTTTCAGACCACGATTCTACGAATGATGGACGAAACAGACGGTGTACTCAACCGGAGGCGTGGCAAAGCCACAGGCGGCAGGCCCGGCACCAAAAAGAACAAGCAGGAACAACGCCTGCTGCTCCAAGGCGAATCCATCGAAGACCTATGCTCCTAGGGCCGTATCCCAATTACGATGACATCTCTATGTGCACAAATATTCTGTTAAAGATAATAAAGTCCTGCAGTTGCATTTTCCGCATGGGAAATTTCCGAACAATACCTGCATTTATAGTTGAATGGCTATTGATTGGGGGTGCCGGTGCCAATGCCAATGCCAATGCCTAGGTAGACACTAAAACTGAATACAAGTATCTCCCAGTCATTGTGTTTGCTAGATGAAAGGATGTGTGGGCTAGGCTCTCAATTTGCGTGACAATGTTTGGGTAACAATCAGATTTAGTTGGCGTTCGCCTTGTTGCGTGTGTGGCCCAAAAATACATTTGCCTGGCAATTTATTCCACTTGATTGTTCTGGTTGCCATGGAAAGTTCATGTATGTAAGTGCTAGCGAGCATATGTACTACATATATGTGATTATTGCCCACATGACGATGACATGTCTAATGCTGTTACGACATGTTTTTGATAGGTATTGATACGAATGACCATCGAAGGAAATGCATAGTAACTGTCTTTCTTTTATTTTTTTTTTTTTTCGCATTTTGCTTACAGCTACAGCTGCTGTCGCCGAAACACAGAGTCCGTTCTATTTAAAGTAAATTTACGGCTCTCAACAAATTTTGATGTATCTCGCCAACAGGGACCAAGGGACCAAGGGGAATAGCAAAAAGGTTCCTTTCGCAGCTGTGCGATTTGAAATAGGTTGATTGATTGATGCGTTTGCGCCTCAATTCGTAATAATTATTTAATAGAACTTGGCAGGGCATTTGCTTTCCTACTGATTACGCCATCAATTTGATTTTTTTTTTTATTATGGACAAATACTAGACCTGAAATTTTTTTATAATTATTAATTTTTTATGTTTTCTGGGCAATGGCTTTGCGTTTAATTGAATCCAATTAACAATCCTTAAGCCCGTTAGCACCGTATGCCATATAGTATATGGTATTCGAGTAAACCGCAACCGAATCTCCATCTGTCCACCACTTTTTTGCGGTCTGTCATGGCCAAATGGCTGTAATAAATGATTGTCCCATTTAAAACGAACACAATTTAATAATACAAAAAATGGAAAAAGTGGAAAACTTGGTTATATAACTTGTTGCCAGAAACTTTTCCTTGCTCACCTCCCACCCCGCCCAGTCAGAAAGTTTGTTAAGAGACTTTAAGCGTTTGGAGATTGGATTGTCAATTTGCATGATATTATATGATATACGAGTATTTCTGTCTGACAGTTGTTCAACTTTTATGGCGTTTTATTGTTTTAAGTTTAACACTTCTACTCTTCCTGCTGGGTTGATGGGTTGATGGGTTATTCAGATGCTCGACAGCTGAAATGTGTATGTGTCTGAAAATGCATGGCAAATGTCAGCTCTCGAATGGAAATGGAGTGGAATAGACAGACGTGTTTGGGGAGGATTTGCGAATGAAACTTCCATTTGGGTAGCACTTTTATTGATTATAAATCAAAATTCCCCCAGAATCCTTTGGGCACACAGATTAAGGCTAAATACATTTTTTTGCTTATCAATTTCCAAAGGTAAAAATTCATCAGATAAACATTTTATTTCCTTTTTTTCGCATCCGCTCCGATTGGTCTCCTGCTGCAGGTTTCATTTTCAAAGCGGATTATATCACGGATACATTTTTTAATTTATGAAACACTTTATCATACAATTCCTTTTTCTAAAATTCGTTGTACATACATACATAATTTTGTTGCCTGGCAATTTCAAAAGCTGCAGTGCGTGGGCCATTAGGAGCCATTTGGAATGGGGAATGGGGAACGGGGTACGGGGCACGGGGAATTTTCCTTTTAGCCACTCTCAGGATGGCAAATGTCGTAGGACAGCCCTTGATGGCAATCTCTTATGGACGAGTGCTGGTTTTCCCCAAGCCCTATCCAGAGATAAGGAAACCCTTTTTGGGGCGAGAGAGTGTGTTTTTATTTTTGGCCCGAGGGATGTGCCATTATTTAGCGGCATTTAATTCTTAAAGACCTCTAGATGGACCCATTCGATAAGAGCTTCGACATCTGCCTGGCCATGTACGAGTGTTTTCCCCAGAAGTTTATTCGTTCGCGTGTGCCGATGCTCCTGCAAAAAAAAAACACAAGTTGTTCATGTTTTCGTTCGAGTGTACGAGTGTGTGCTTAAAGCCGTTTACGTGTACGGCATTCAAGCCCTCATGTCAATGTGGCTCTGAGACCACCTTTCATCTTCCCCAATTTTTCCTTGGGTTTCGTTCCGCCTTTGCTGCTGTCAAAGGAGGTCTTGTTTGATTTGACATGTCTTGGGTATGTGGTACAGGCAGAGCAGAGGCTTTTCACACCCACGAAAATGTCTTAAGCTGCTGTCCCACATGGTGTATACGCAACTTCGTGTTGACACTTTTTGCATCCTCCTTCCCCCTTTTTTTCCGCTTTTTCTGCTTTTGCCTGTGCTGCTGCTGATGCATCCTGATCCATTGTTGGTGTTGCAGCAGCAACACAAGTGCTTCGGCTTCTGGTGCTGATTGCAATTGATTTGCGTTGCCTCGCGTTGAATGCCATTTAAGAGCAAAGAAAACTGAACTCAACTGAACTGAACAGAGCTGAACAGAACTCATTACGTATACGACATGTTCAGCTTGTTTATTTTGTTTAAATTCCCATGTATATTTTCACTATATCCGACAGACACATCTGCGCTCCGCCTCCGCCCGGCTGATGAATGGACAAACATTCCGCAGTAGATTGGAATTGCATTGGCACTCGTGTTCGTGTTCGTGTGGGTGAGGGTTTGGGTGTTGGTGTGAGAGTGGGAGCGCACTGCACAGGGACAAGTGGTCCTAGGATTAACACATGTTTATAGACTGAATGCAAGTCTGTGATTACCCTAGAGAACATATTCTATGCTATTATCGATCCTTAGTTGGCTTGACCACACACTACCAATTTAAATTTCATAGAAAATGACTCGTTGTTTGGGTAATAAAAGGCTGATGATGCTTCATCTTTCGGTTAATAATGGCCTGCCATTGATTGCCTTGGATTCTTTGTGCGGGCTGGGACATTCCCATGCATATCTCAGAGGGGAGCCTCATTAAAATAATATTTACGGGGCCAATGGAAATCAGATAGCACCACAGGCGGCCAGGTGGCCAGGTGGATTATGCGCTATCTGTCCGTATCGCAAATATAAAATGGAGCGCATAAATACTCTTATACAACCGCACCACCACCACCGCACTCATAGTGTTGCCCAAAGGCTGCGACATTGATTAAACAAATGTTTACATCGAAAGTTAATTAATTAATTTAAAGCCTCTGACAATGGATGTCCTGACAGGCTGGAGGGAAGGATGATGCTCTGGATACCCATTCAAAATGCTAATCGAAGGCCCCACGAGTTTTAATTAACCATGAAAACCATTCTGACAGGCTCGGCTGCCCCAGACAGGAACAAAAGGAACTTCCTAGATACTGGGCGAAAGTTTGCGGTCTTTAAGGAATCAGCTTTAATGTGGTGAGCAAATATATGGATAACCCAAATAAGCGGAGGGCATAAATCTTATTTCGACGATGCCATTCGGGCTGATCCGTGTGGGATGTGCTGAGTAATATGAGGCGGAAGCCAAGACAGAGGAGGAGGGTCCTGCGTGGTTTGGCCATTGATTGATGGCCGGAGCGCTTGCAGAAGGAAAAAGCTATTTATAATATGTTTATTATTTATCATGCATGCTAATGCATGCACATACATACACACATATAAATACTCGTACATCAGTTTATTGGTCTCTCTTGTTTGCTTATGAAATTTGATTGAAACTAATGGAAGCGGACGCCAGTGAATGGCATCCGCAAATGTCACCCAGCGGACACGTAAAACCCATTCAAATATAAAGTGTGCTCTACGGTTCCCATATCCCGAATCGCCTGGACAGATGTGCTGAGAGAAAAGCGAAATTTTAATTCATTAAATGTAATGCAAGGCAGCGTAAGAGTCTCCTTTAGTGGCTTCTTTAGTGGCTTCTTTGGTGGCATTAATTTACCACAAACTAGACTACAAATCATTTAAATTGTTCAAAGAATGCCAAAGGTGATTAAACGAGCTTCACATCATCCAAATCAAACCAACCCAAGCTACTACAATACAATTATTGAGTTTATTTTCATCACATATGGTCATTTCGTATTTATTCAAAAGTAACACCGTAATGTGATTAACATTCCATTTGGAATTTTTCAGCACAGATAACAGCTCTTAACAGAACAACTGCCTTGGACGGATATGCTCGGAGGCAGTATATTCGAATCGGGTGAGTAAAATAGCGATAAGTTCCATGCTGGTTCAGACAGTGAATATTGTCTCCCTCGATCACACGCTCGTTTTGTTCATCTCATTTTCAGGTATTCATTTGTACCCATGATGGATCTGTCGAAGATCAACTGGCCCGAGACCAATTGGGCTGCCTTAAGCGACAGGCATGGACATTTCTCCTGTATGCCTGTATGCCTGCTTCCTGCCTCGGCCTTTTCGGTGTAGCGGAATGCGAATCCGGTAATTGCTTTCTTCAATGTTTTCCTTACGCTCAAGAAACTCTACTTCCGGGTACACTCATTCTCCGAATTATAATTTTATGTGATTTGATTGAGTACTAAATAATGTTATTAATTATTTCCAATTACGATAATAATATTAAGTGTGTGTGTGTGTAGTCACTAGCGAGGGGCGAACAGAACGAGAGGGGATTGCAACAGTAAGTACCTTTCTTCTGCTTTTTTTTTTAAGTACATCAATTGTCAAGCCTACTTAGTCTCAAGAGTCGATTTATCATTTATTTTAAATTTCCTTTCCAACAAGGATGCCCTTTCTCCCACCCCAAGGGACAGATCCACTCTCGCATGAGACCTTCAAGAGAGGAAAAGCGTTGCGGTGCGTTGTGTAGTCCCTTTCCCTACCCTCCCACTCCTTAGTAAATGTCAAGTGACACGCGCACGCCGCTATGCCAAAAGTTTTGACAGCGAAATTCAAATGCAAATAAAAGAAGATAAACATACATATAGCTAAAATGATATTGGGGCCTTGCCAATGAAATATCAACACAGATGCCGAACGAACCAATGTGGCGGACGGACTACCTGCCATTTGCCATCTGCCAGTTTCAGTTTTTGTTATTAGATAGTGCACGATGTTATGGGCGCAATTAATTCGCACGAATGGAAGTGGGGAGTGGGCAGGCGATGCGCTTCTATTTACTTTTCGTCAGTTCCGCAAACAACGCAGCATCCATCGAGCCGTTAATGAGGGGGAAAACTTTAGCCTGCGCGAATTTTCCAGCTAAATACGTCTTTATATTCGTGTAATTTCACTTTGTTTGAAGCGAAAATTGAAAGTTTGTGCGCAACATAATTCCCATCATTTTGATCCCTTCCTTACCGCGTATTAATCTGATTAGCCCTGATTAAATGAAAGGCTTTAAATGCCTCGCTAATTAAGTTGAATTTTATGGTCCACCGTTTGACTGCTCCGTTTCGGACATGCCCGCCATTCGATTACACTTTTCTGGACTCATCGCTGAAATATTAATCGCTTTGCACCGTGGACTGCTCCTTGTGGATTTATTTACTCGCGAATCGTTGTCCTGGCAACTATTTCAGGCGCGGTCTGTCGCGTACCCCTTAAAAGTGGGGGTATACTGGGAAATTGGCAACAAAATGAAACGTTACTCAAACTCAAATGAACATAGATGGGTTTTGATTGGTATAACCTCAGTGGAAGATAACCGTTTGAGTGCTTATTATTCTGTGCTGCTTTATACTCCCCACTTTCATATCACACATATGTATTATTCATCCGCTAACACGAACAGACATATGTCTTACACCGTATACACACGGTCCATCTGCAAGCAATCCCATAATTCTTATTTGCCTTTCCATTTTTTATTGGCATCGCAGACGAGTTTCAAATTAAAAATCTCATAAAATAAGAAAAGAAAAGAGCTCCGCTGGCAAAGGATCCCACAGCAGGTTAAAGAGAAAGTAAATAAATTCAACTTGGGTCCTTCTTGGAGGGTAATACCCAAGGTAAAGAGTTCTTTTTTTACTTAAACCAAAAAACAGCCAACGAAAATGGAACCTGTCGGTCGAAAGGGAAGGCTGTACACAAAATATGAAAAATATTGGTGCTTTAAGAGGCTCTTTATGGAGAAAAGAACTTGTTTACTGCTCCTCCACAGCGAGCGGATTGCGCCTGCAACCCTTTTCCTGCTGCCGGAAAAAGGTCAGAGGTTTTCTCTCTTTTTTTTTGTTCGAAAGCGCGCGGTTTTCCTTTCCTTTGAAGCAAAGTGACAAAAAACGAGGCTCAATTAAAATTGGCTTACGAATTCCAGGAAGCATCTAGCATCCAGCATCCACTGTATATAGCCCTGTTTCACATGTGAAACATGTGTCTAATTTCTGTACACTTCGGCGGGGAGGTGGAGGTGTCATTAAAGCTGCTCTGTTCAGCACTGTTCTGGATGGTCGCAAGATTGATGCCAGGGCCTTGTTCCGCATAATTTACTTGCAGGATTTATTGCTGACAAACTGCCAAACGTTATTGTGAATGCCTCCCCGACTTTTGTCCTAATTATAGGGGCTTCTAGCTCGGCCTGCATGTACTCCGAGTACCGTAAAGTAAAGCCGTAAGGCAACATTAAATCGGATTTATGCTCGCAGTTGTCCCCAGAAGCTGTTTATATTTAACGCTCTGTAGAGTTTAGTTATTAAATAATACATTTGTAAGCCCCTGAGATACTGTTATGACCATTTAATGCTGGCATTTCTAATTTGTCTCAGAGAAATTGTCTCTATGAAGCTATGGAGTCAGTAGTTCATGAATTGGCCACAATACTAATGGGTCCACAGATTACTTGAAGCATTTAATATTCATTGAAATGGCCAAATCTCTTACGGGCTCCTGCTCTTGATGTGTGAATTAGCTGAGTTTGATATGCTAATTTCCTAATTGAAAGTTATTATCTACGTGCAGACACGACACGCTCGCATAAATCTCCATAAAATTTCCACTGTAATGAAAAGTATATATCGGGTAAAGGCCGCCATCCACATGAACACGGCGTATACGCAATAAAGCGAGTGACAAACTGCCTTTTGGCTCTCGTCAAACATCAAGTTTCCCCAAAATGTCGGTTTGCTTTCTGCCTTTTTAAAATAAACACACGCATATATTACTCTCCTCGGGGGTTGTCATATGCTATAAATCAGCCCGAAGTGCAGAGGGATCAGATCTGTGGCAGACAGGCTGGCAGTCTGGCAGTCTGGCAGTCAGGCAGTCAGCCATTCAGCCAGTGGCAATCGGGAAGAGGCAGTCAGGCGAGGAAAGTCCTGCCAGCTTTTATGCCTTAACTTGTCTTAAAGTTGTCAATACTAGTATTGTGGCTGTGTGTGTGTGTGTGGTGGGAAAATAAATTTAAACATTTCATTCAAGGCTAGAAAACTACCAAAGCAAATACGGCCATCAGTTGGTCCATCTCACATGTGGTTTTCCCATAAGTTTTCAATTTCCTTTAGGAAAAAGTTCTGCCGAATGAATGGTTATAAAGAAAAGTTGGACAGCCTTTGTGTCTGTTGTTGCTATTGTTGTTGTTGTTGTTGTTGTTGTTGTTGTTGCTGCTGCTGCTGTGACGAAGAATTGTCAAACTTTGCATCTTTCGGTCTCGTCTCATCAAAGATGTATTTGGCCGGAAACCAGGGACAACTTCGACTGCACGCCAATCACGTTCGCCGAGAGGGCTTAGGTTTCGGGAATTCCATTTCACTTATGCTTTAATTAAATTTTCACTTAAGCAGTCAAGACGCTTGGCAAATATTGCCATTGCCGCACTCAAGCGCTAATGGAAAACTCATTATCCTGCCAACAGACAGGAGGCAGGAGCCAGGAGCCAAGAGTAGTACGAGCAGTAGCAGCCATCTTAGCAATTAGATATAGCGAACGCGGTCCTTTGCTATATATATGTACCAATGCATGTATGTGAGTGAGCTGCTTATTGTCAATTGTGTGTGTATCTGTGTGTGGTCGCGTGGTCCTGTGGTCGTGTGAGACTCTTGTGCGTCCTGGCACTGTGACTCCTCCTAATTGCCAGAGAACAACAGCTTTAAAGAGCCAATTGGCTGGCAGCCAACTGTTGACTGTCGACTGTCGACCGCTGATAAAACTGAATGCACGACTGTACGAGTGTCCCCCCCCCCATTAGCATTTGCCCCGAATGCAACAGTCGGGAGGGCCGTTCCTAAGAGAGCGCAAAACATTAAACACGTCTACGAGTCTTGGAATTGTATAGCTATTAAAATTCTATTGGGTATAGAGTGCATTTCTCCATAACTGCCACCACAGATATTTCCATCGTTCGATTTAATGACCAGATTTTCTTTGATCTGGTAAAACATGCCATGTCATGTCATGTCCCGTGTGTGCATATGGGGCGAATGGATGGTTCGTTATAATTGAATGGCCTCCGATTGGTCTCATGCTGAGCCCGAAAGGCCACAAGCGTTAGTCAGGCAGAAAACTGGCAATTTGGGAAATTCCCAGTATGGCTGCAGCGCAGGTTGCAGAGTATTTGGCCAGCAATTTATTGGTAAAGAAAAAAATACCAAAAATAGGATTCCACAGCTCTCCAGCATACTCCCGCACTCCGCTCTTCATTATCAGTATTTGTCCAGGAATTTGCTGGGTGCTCGGGAAATTTGATACTTGTCTGGCAGACTGCAGTGCATTCCGCCACTTAGGAATCCATTAAGCCGAATATATATCTGACTTTGTAGCACATTCTGTAGCTACGTAGCTTCTGCCTGGAGACTGTGTCAATATTTGAGCACAAAATGCGACTTTGCAAAAAAGTAACACCAGCACTGGCTCCGGCTCCGTCTCCGGCTCCGGCTGCGGGTCTGGCTCCGACATCGTTCCACTTTCACTTTGTTCATGTGAGTGTCCACCTTTGACCCGACCCTGCTGTGTGTTCAGTGTTCGCATCATGGCATCCTGGCATCCTGGCATCATGGCATCATGGCATCATTGCATTCGGGCTGGGGGGCAGCAGAACTGCCACAGCAGTGCCATTTTCCAGCCGAGAGAAGCTTGACAACTGTTTGGTGGATTGTTTTGCGATTGTGCCACTGCAACTAGTGCACACTTTGTAGTACCTGCTGTTGCCGTTGGTGTTCCTGCCTCTGCTGATGTTGTCAATGCCAGTGCTGTGGCCATGAGCTCCACTCAATCCTAGAACCATTTATCCGCTTTCAAGGAAGCAATCCCTTGTTAGTCGGCCCTGCCCTGCCACACTACACCACCTGAGGGTTTAATTAAGAGTGCCACTTTGGTCGAGTGATTAAGTGGCTTTTAATGACGCTGCTGCCCTATCTTTCTCCATCTATCTGCTCGTCTCCCGATGAAGTCGGGGCTAACAGTTGTCATTTGGGTTCTTTTCCTCTGACAGTGGAAGGGTTTTTAATTAAAGCTTTAAATTATAATTCATGTATAATCAGCGACCACCTAAAACCAGCCCATGTCTGACTCCTGCTGGGGTCTCTGCTCCAGTCAGCATTTACTGAGGGTTAATTAAGTCTTAAAAGTCGGTGTGTTTTTTTTTGGGTTCTGTTTTTTCAGCATCCCTTTGACCTGCGGCTGTCTGGATGGGCGAAGCTCCAGTATTTGAATAATTATTGTAATTTCTCTGACTCCGGGGCTGTTTACTCGAAGGAGTAAATAGTTTTCTTTGGATGCAGTGGAGTACAGTGCTGGGCTCTGCCATGAGCAGAGCTCATATCCCCAAAGCATTCGCTACAGGAATGTCCCACCATTGTGCGAAATGCTATGCTGAGAAATAATTACAAAGGGGTTCTCTTTCCCGCTATCCGCCTGAATCTGTGCTTCAACTGATTGCCTTTGGGCAGCAGCTCTCTCCAGGAGCGCCAGAGAGGAAGAGGAATGAATATGAATGCAATGCGTGTTGTATTTCTTTGGAATTGTCCTTTTTTATTCTCGCATCACATATCTCTCAATCAATTGTAAAAATATTTCATCTCTGAATAAAATTCCTCCGGGAATTACTCGCTAAAATCTGTCCAGGGTGGGCGGATGGGAACTGCTGGTTGCTTGCATAACCCAAGCTCAGTATTGGGTTGCTGCCCCCTCCGGCGTATCCAAAGTAATTATTGGCTTTTCCACCTGCAGCTCTCCATTGCACGAGTCCATATCCAGCTCCGCTTCCGCCACACTGGAGCCTGGATGGTGGCCATTGCTGTGGCCTGAGGATTGAAGGCCAGGGTTTGAAGGTGTGGACGAGACAGAGAGCATTGTTACATGTTTAGATAATTGAAAATACCCGTGGCTAGACCATATCTCGCTATCTGTTACCTGCTCGGGACTGCTGCTCCTCCTCTTCGGTGATGGTGGAGAAGTTGGTCAACCGCTGGGAGGTGATCAGGGGACTAGCGGCGCCCAGCATACGGCGCGACTGGCGCGTACCATTCCCAGATCCGTCGCCCAGGAGCTGGATCTGATGCTGCAGCTGTTGCTGCTGGTGCTGCTGCTGGGCCTTGCTTAGTTTCTCGGCTGCTGTGAATACCACAACAGGCTTGTGTTTGCACACATGTGGAATGGGATGTTGGACAGAGGATTGAGTGGATAGAGGCGAGGTGAGCATACTTGGGGGGCCCGGGCTACACATTCGCAAAATACTCACCGATGTGATGGGGTTCTGCTGCAGCTCCGACCGTTGGGCCCGATAGGCCTGATACTGGGAGATGACGCACAGCAGACAGTAGAGCTGGAAGGGGGATAAATAGCTGCAGTGGGTTAACGAAACCAGAGCTGGAGCTGGAGCCCCCGGTAAACCGGCTTACGTTGAGGCACAGGATGAAGAAGTCTATGGTGAAGATGAAGCCCACAATCGGATCGAATATGACGCGGCGGGAGAGGGTCAGGTGTATCAGGTGGGAGCACTCGATGAGCAGGTCGGCCAGCATGAAGCAGATCCAGGGTAGCAGCAATTGGCGCTTGTTCTGCAATCAGCCAACAAAGGTGATGCCTCGAGCGACAGCCTCGGTACATAAGCTCAGCTTTCCACTCACCCGACGGAGACCGACTATCATCAGGCCCGAGGATAGCACCATCAGCACGGAGCAAAACAGAAACAAAACGTTGAATATCACAGTCACTGCAAAAAGAGCATAAATCACACGTAATTCAACCGCTCTCGATTGCGTGCGGGTGGAAGGGTGTGTAACCTCACCTACAGTCACATCCCCCTTCTCCAGCATACTCTCGCCCGCGGGCTCCGGGCGTTGGCCCAACAGGAACTCCTGCTCCTCGCGCAGGTAGAACAGGAACATCAACGTCGAGAAGCCAAAGTAAATCTGTATTGTATAGAAATTGAGGCATAAACTTCGGTGTGTACGGAATCCCCCAACCCCGCCCCACCACCATTTCCCAAAGCCCCGTCAAGTGACAATTGACTGCCGTAATTGCTCGCATTGCTTGAAACTTGACTTGAATGGGCTTTATGTTAAGATATTTGCTGAAAGAATTTGCTGAATTTTTCGATTAAGGCGCAAGAAAATATGACAAGGATTCTTGGACTACAGCTAAGCCATTACATTAATTCAATAATTCTTAAAGTTCGTTGAATCGATTTCGAAACATATGTATATTCGTTTCTTCTGGGAATTATGATGCGTGCATAGTTAGAGACAAATTTTAGTGCAAGAACTTTTCCAAGTTGAAGTTTTATACGCGATTTTTTGGCTTTCTCTCCAAGAAATATAAAACTTTGCTAAGCTGTTTGCTTTCGAAGAATAGCTAACGGGTTCTTCTTGGAAATTGTAATATATTCCAAGAGCCAAGACCGATTTTCATTTGGCTATGGGCTGTGCGCTTAAAACCTTAAAAAGTTTCTTGAACTCCCGAAAAATTCTTCGAAATTCTTTGCAGATTATTAAGTACTTGTATGTTTTCATTTGGATAATTGCTCATTTGGAAAATTAGAAATTATTCAGAAGAGGGCATATATTATGTGTCTGCACCTACCAATGTATAGATGGCACAGGCAAAGCTGCCCATCCGCACGTTCTTCCAGAAGCAACAAGACTCCAAGATGGCCATCTTTGAGTGGGGTGTCTCTCGCTTCACTTTCTCCGGGATAGCACCATTAGAGGAGGACCAGAGGGAGAACGGCAGCCGCCACTTTCACTGCGACTTTCCACACGTTCGCTTGAGGGGGCACTTTGTCTGTTTCCCGCCAAACGGATAATTTTTCTTGGTAGAGCTGTTTTTCTTTTCAGCTTCTTTATTTATTTTCGGTTTTTCCTGGTTTGCTTTTCGGTTCACCCCCCTCCGCAGATAAATCTGTCTAAGATATTTTGTGGCCTGGCATAGCCGCTGCCTCGCTTATCGTGGGACACTGACACATAATTCCATACACAAGACAAACAGATTTATGACACTGATTTATGTGGCACGACCGGGCGGGCGTATTTATATGGCCAGAAGTGTTGGACCTCAGGACGAATCGCTCCGCAGCGAACCGTTGCCATTGAAAGTCGCGTCAGGACTGAGACGTGCCTCCTTCTAGGGCCAAGTGGTGTAGCTCCGCTCCGGTTTCGAAGAATCGCCATCGCTTTTATGAATGAAAGCTCGAAAACGATTGGAGGAGTAGGTGTAGTGGGCAGGATGTCCTCCGGGGCAGACGCATGCGCTTCCACCGCACCGCTTCCAGCAGCAACAGGCGGTTCCGGTGGCCCTGCACTCAGACGTTGGCTGTGGCTGTGGCTGTGGATGTGGATGTGGCTGCGGCTTGGTCTGTGGTTGTCGCCCACCGAAGTCGCCACAAAACTGAGCTGGCATTGCCAATACCGCAAATTACTGCCAAGAATTAGCTCTTGAATGGATTTGGGAACGCGTTTAATTATCATTAAGAGCACTCTGCAGGAGGTCCGATGAATCTGCGATGAGTCAGCCGCAGGTCTACCAAAGTGTCGGCGTCGGTGAGTCGCGGGGGCTTGTGTGCTCGCTCCACTTGCGGAAATGATAAGGAAAGTCGATGCAGTGGCCTGTAAAGGTTCCAAGTCATCCCGATTGAAGGATATTCAGGGGGTGGACGGAACTTAACTAACTTAAACTATTAAGAGACTAATCCGCTGCGTTGAGGCTGAAGGCTCCGATTTACAATCAAAGAGCTCAATCAGAGCTCTATTTGTCATTTTGGAGAAATAGTCTCACCCAAATATGGAAAATAATAATAATCACCCAAAAAAGGATAAAGAAACTAATGATGGCAGCCAAACAAGTAGGAGCGAAGTATCCATTCCAAGAACGACGTAAGCCATAACAACCTTAAGAAATAAGTCCCATTCCATAAAAAATCGCCATCAAATAGACCCAGAACCACTGCGGATAAAGGCCTACAGGCTGGTAGAACATTGGAGGAGCTTCGCGTGAAATACGACTCTAAATTCGATTCGAGTCTAAATTCTCCATCAAATGGTTCAAGGTCGGGCATGGTATCGCGACAAGGCTCAGCGTTTGTGGAAATAGGACAGTTCCTTGATTTCGACGATCTACTGCCGATGATTGGGGAGTTCGGGCTGTTCCAGAAGCTCCTATTCGTGTTCATGATACCATTCACCTTCATAGCCGCCTTTGTGTATTTGGGACAGATATTCATGACGCTGACACCGCAAAATTTTTACTGCTACGTGCCAGAGCTGTCGGTTGTATTAGACGAGAAGGAGCGAATGGAGCTATCAATACCCCGGGAGGAGGATGGCTCCTTCAGCCACTGTTTGATGTACGACGCCAACTACACGGCCATCCACTTTGCCTTCAACCGCAGCATATATCGGAATTCCACATGGCGAACGATTCCCTGCCAAAATGGCTATGTTTTCGACCGGGTGGAAATGCCCTTCCAAACGGCCACCATGGAGTTTGGGTGGGTCTGCGACAGCCAATACTACGCCACCTTTGCCCAGATGATCTTCTTTCTGGGATCGATTCTGGGTGGTCTGTGCTACGGACGCTTTGCGGATCTATGTGGCCGCCTATCGGCGTTGGTTAGCAGCTGTTTCCTCGCCCTGCTCGGCAGTTTCTTCACCTCGGTTACCAATAGCTTTGCGGGCTTCGCCGCTTCGCGCTTAGTCGTGGGTGCCTCCTACGATACTTGCTTCACCATGATCTACATACTGGGTAAGCAGAGTCCACAGCATGTCTGTGTGTACACTCTAAGCTATTCTAACCTCTGTTCAACTACCAGTGCTCGAGTATGTGGGTCCGAAGTACCGCACCTTTGTGGCCAACATGTCCCTGGCCATCTTCTATGCACCCTTCACCATGCTGATGCCCTGGCTGGCCTTGGGCACCGTCCACTGGCGAATGTTCTCGGCCTTGTGTGCCATTCCCATTTGCCTGTCGCTGCTCTCCTTCTGGCTACTGCCCGAATCGGCGCGGTGGCTGGTGTCGGTCGGCCAGATCGACGATGCCGTGGACCTGTTGAAGCGGGTGGCACGTAGGAATAACAAAACGGTGCCTCCCAGCGTCTTCGAGCACTTCAAGTTCAGCTGTCAGCAGTTCTACAAGGAGGAGCTGCAGGGGCGAAGTTTCACCATTTTCTCGATCTTCCAGAAGGCGCGCATGGCTCGCTATATGGTCCTCATGATCTTGATTTGGATGGCCATATCGCTGGTCTACGACGGACATGTGCGGGCTGCCAGTGTCCTGGACAAACACAATGTCTTTGTTTTCTTCAGCATTGCCTGCGCCACCGAGCTGCCCGGCAACATTCTGGTGATCCTCACTCTGGATCGCTTCGGACGTCGTTGGTGCGCCTTTGTTTTCACCTTCTTGAGCGGAATCTTCAGCCTGGCGGCGGCCGGTATGAACAACCCCACGCATATGCTGGTGGCCGCTTTGGCTGGACGCTTCTTCGCCAACATCTGCTACAACATCGGACTCCAGTGGGCGGCCGAGGTGCTGCCGACGGTGGTGCGAGCACAGGGCGTGTCCTTCATTCATACAATGGGCTATGTGGCTATGCTGATGTCCCCACCGGTCGTCTTTCTCTCCCAAGTCTCCTCCTCCCTCATGCTGATCATTCTGGGTGTCCTCGGACTTCTGGGGGGAATCCTCGCACTCTTTCTGCCCGAGACCCTCCACCATGATCTCCCCCAGACGCTCAGCGACGGCGCCGAGTTCGGCAGGGAGCAGCGTATCTGGCATGCGCCTTGCTGTGGTCCGGGCTCGAAGCGGGTCAAGAGGTCGCAACGTTTGTGGCACCAGGGCTCCAGCCTGCGCACGATCTCGCGCGATGAGTTCCGTTCGACCAAAATGCATCGAGTGGCGAAGACACGGATAGCGTCGCGAAAGCCATATATTTCCAGCCAAGATACGCTGGCCACAGAGAAAACGATCCAAACGTACACTTTTCAGCAAAGAAAAAACTGAGAATCCGAACTTTGGGATACCCTGGAAGAGTTCGTAGGGTTCCTGGGGCAATCCCAATTCGATAACCACATCTATTGGCAGTTTCTTCCTGGTTTATTGTACAAAGTATCTGGAAACATGAATAAAGTTTAATTAAGAAATAAATTTGATTTCAAATTCCGATTCGAATTGATATTTGTTATTTCTGCACTTAAATGAAACGCAGCTCGACTGGCATGACCAATGCATCGGTTCCAAGATAAGGTCTGGTGAAATTTTCGCCCCAAGTCGAAGACTCGTTGGGGCAGAGTCAGTTCCGATTGTGCCCCATACGTAGCAGAGCCTCGTTTCGATGTTAACTTGGATTGTGGCGGGTGTGTGTCTGTTCTATTTACTCGTCAACGTCCTTCTGCTGCATTGGGCAGTTGTGAAGCCTTCGGATCGGTTCATCAACGATGAGAATCACTTGAATGCCACGCTGTCAAGGCTACTAAGGCCACGCTGGCCCGGTAGCTTGGGGCACTCGCAGGTGCGCGATTTCCTCCTGCAGGAGCTACTGGATCTGGGATTCCACACGGACCGGGACGAGTTTGTCGATGGCGTGGCCTTTACCAACGTGATGGGCACTATCAACCCGGAGGCACCGAATTTCCTGCTGCTCTGCTGTCACTACGATACCGAACACTTGACCGACGTTGAGGGTTTTTTGGGAGCCACCGATGGGGCCGTATCGTGCGCGATTCTCCTAAACATGGCCAAGACTTTGGGCCCTTATTTGCGGGAGGAGCTGCGCCAGCGATTGGACATTGGTTTGGCGGTATGTTTAGAGGTTCCATGATGTCTTATTTGGTAATTGCAAGATTAATGTTTCTTCAAGCTGGTCTTTTTTGATGGCCATGAGCCAATGCCGACCGATGCCAAAGATTCCAATGGACTGCGGGGCTCAAAGCGGTTTGTCGAAGTGGAGACTCTGCCTTTGGAGAGCATTGTAAGTTGGTTAAGCCGGAATCGAGAGAGGGTATGCGAGAAGATCTTCTTATTCCCCCTAGGAAGTTGCTATTGCCATGAACTTCATTGGTGCTCCTGCCCAGGCATACATGAGTCACTACGATAACACATATATCCTGCACAATCGCCTGGCGGAGATCGAGCTGGATTTGCGGGGATCGGGACAGCTGGCCAAGTGCCATTTGTTATTCCAAAAGTTGAATGGCCACTACACTGATCTGCCCGACGATCACTATCCATTTCTCGATGAAGGTAACTTGATCTATTAATTGTTTATCGAATGCATAGAAACTCAACTTCCTGTGTGTGGCCAGGCGTCCCAGTGATGCATCTGGCTCCCTACAGATACCCACATGTATGGCATACTGCCGCGGACAATGCGGCGAATTTGCATTGGCCAACTGTTCTCAATATGAACTCAATAATTCGCCAATTCGTGCACGAATACTTGAGGAATCACGATGATGAGACCACGTACCGTTTGGATAGTTAAGTGTTGGGTACTTGGTTTCTATATAGTAATAAACCGCATCTAAATTGATCTGATTAATTCAAACAATTTTATTGATCTCCATTTAACATTAATCGAGGTCACAGCATGGTGGTTGGGTTCGAGTACTAGCTAAAAGCTGCCCAGCTCAAAAGCTCCTCTCCTCTCCCACCATTCTCTCACCCAGCTTTCGTTATAGTTTGCCCGCCAAAGAGACAAAAACATAATAGAAAAGCCACAGCAAAATCATAAAGCGGTAAAGATTGTTTTTCTGCCGTCGGTCCAAGTCACTGCGACGCCAACCTCCAAGGCTTACAGATGTGGAAGATGGAGCTCGTTCCCAAGTTGCTGCCTTTGATATGGGGCTTGTTCTGCCTCTGCCTGCTCTCCACGAATTCCGCACACGCACAGCAGCAGCAGCAAGCCCGAGCTCGAGCCCAAGCGGGCGGGAATGTAAGAGGAGGGGCATTGTGACTCATTTGGGAAATCACAGTTGGTTGGTAATTACCGATTCAAATTCCAGATTGCATCGCCGTGGAGCGACGACGAGGCGCACTTCAACCGAACTCTCGACTCGATATTGGTGCCACGCGTCGTTGGCAGCCATGGGCATCAACAGGTGCGCGACTACCTGGTGCAGTCACTCAATGGCCTTGGCTTCCAAACGGAAGTCGATGAGTTCAAGCAGCGTGTGCCAGTGTTCGGCGAACTAACGTTCGCCAATGTCGTGGGCACTATCAATCCACGGGCTCAGAACTTCTTGGCCCTGGCTTGCCACTACGACAGCAAGTACTTCCCCAATGATCCCGGATTTGTGGGAGCCACAGACTCGGCCGTGCCCTGTGCTATTTTGCTGAACACAGCCAAGACGTTGAGCAGCTATCTAACAAAAGAGTTTCGCAATCGTAACGATGTTGGGCTAATGGTAAGTTTGGAAGTGAAAGCTGCACACATTGACTTATGGAAGGTTTTCCTCTGCAGCTCATCTTCTTCGATGGTGAGGAGGCGTTCAAAGAATGGACAAACGCTGATTCAGTCTATGGATCCAAGCATCTAGCTTCTAAATTGGCCCGTACACCCAGCGGGTCACAGGCTGGTGGTCAAGTACAGCTGGCGACGCGTAATATCGATCGCATTGAAGTGCTTGTGCTGCTAGACCTTATTGGTGCACGTAATCCCAAGTTCTCCAGCTTCTATGAGAACACCCATGGGCTGCACTCCAGTCTGGTGCAGATTGAGAAATCCCTGCGCGCTGCTGGTCGCCTGGAGGGCAACAATAATATGTTTTTAAATCGTCTTTCCGGAGGCTTTGTCGATGATGATCATCGTCCGTTTTTGGAGGAGAGTAAGTTGGATTTTCTTGTAGATAATCCCATAATTCTGATATGTATTTTCCTGCAGATGTGCCTATACTGCACTTGGTGGCCACTCCTTTCCCGGACACCTGGCACACACCTCGAGACAACGCTGCCAACCTCCACTGGCCATCTATACGGAATTTCAATCGCGTTTTCCGTAACTTTGTCTACGAATATTTGGTTAGACACACAGCACCCATCAACTTGCGTTTTTATCGAACATAGATTATGGTATGTCTTAATGTCTATCATTTATTACTCATAAGTGTATGCTGTTTTCTGTTATTAAAAATGTCCTAAGGCCTTTGCTAATCCTTTAGCGACGTTTGCGCCCAGCCTGGGCCTTTTTGCCAGGTGCACGCTGGCCGTGGTTGCCCTTTGGCTTCTTGCCCACTGCCTTGCGACTGCCTTTGCCCTTTGGTTTGGCCTTTTTGGCAGGTGCGCCCTCAGCCTCTCGCCTGTTAAAAGAGTGGCTAAGGTTAGTTAAGGTTTGTCATAATCGAGGCAACAACTTACGCCAAGCGATCGTCTTCCTTCTGCATCGCTATCGCCTTGTCCACGTTCAGCTTGGGCTTCTTGTGCAGCACACTCTTGATGAGATCCAAATTGGCCTCCCTTTCGTTGCTTGTGATATGGGATGCCTTGCGCTTGCCACCCGGTATCAATTCCTTTACGCCCAGACCACGTGCATCCTTCTCCTTGGGAAGCTTGTTTTGGAACTTGCCGACGGAGGCTGTAGAAGACTTGGCTACGGTAACCGCCGTAAGCAGCTGGCTGGACGAAGCTGCTTCTGGTCCCAGATAACCACTGCGCGGCATATCGACCTTCCTGGCCCTCACAATATTCTTCATTCGCTGAATTTCGTTCTTGGCCACCTTTTCGTTGCGCAAATCGATCTTCTTCTGGAACATGTCTGTGTTGGGATCAGCATTTTGAGGCACCTCCAGTACCCAGTCCTTGGCCTTCTCAGCTTCGGCACGCTTGAAGCCGTATGTTGGCACCCATTTCTGTGAATGGCCAAAGATTAGCATGTGTCCCCTATGAGGTCATTGAGGTAACTTACATCCAGCGTATCATCGTAGGTCTTCTTGTCCCTCTTCTTCTTGGTGATGCCCTTCTCCTTGGCAAACTTCTCCCATTTGGTAAGCGGACGCGGGCCAGGTACTTTACGGAGACGCGGCAGGACTGTTGTTGGTTCCGGCAGCTTGGCTACAATGCTCTCATCCACACGCTCCGTGGGCAATTCCCAAATGGCATTGAGCAGTAGCTGGGTGTTCTCTCGGGTGAGGGCAGTCAAATACTCCTCTCTGTTGTCCCTGCGAGTAGTTACATGTATTACAATTTATATATGAAATCCTAAGAAGCACATTCTTACCTGAGTTCCCGGTCATCAAAGTCGTTGGGATCTGTAATCAGTAGTGTTCCCACATCCAGGCGACATTCCAGGTGCTTATCAACTGTAATTGGCTTGTATTTTTCCAATTCCTTTTGGTGTTTGGCTAAAACTTCCTTGACAACATCCATTTTGAGGAGAAATAAACAGCAATTCTTTTTATACACGTGCGTTTGTAGTTTTGCTATTATCGATAAAATGCGAGCTTAACCCACTTAGCCCCCCTCTATTTAAGCAGGTGAACACCTTGAGTTAAACCACTGAAAAATATACGGTTTGTAAATTCTCCTTATTTCAATCCTTCCTCCTTACTTCCAAATTAAATGCCCAATGATATTTTTCAGCTAAACTGCGCTTAAATTCTTCAGCTTTCATAATTTTCGTGAAGAGTATTTTAACACTCGCTAGTCGACAATGGGTTAATTGCTTGATGCCACAAGAGGAAATCATAATCCTCGATTTTGATATTCTGTTGAATATTACTAGATAGCTAGGACTCTCAGTCCTGAATGCATCGTATTATGCGATTAATGAATGGATTTTCTATAAGATTGGTTAACTTTAAAGACTCATTTTAATTGGATTGTTCATAAAATATGGTTAAAACAAAAAGAGTTCGTGAAAATTTACATTTTGTACATTGTTATTACACGGTAACTACATATTAGGTACATATGAACAACATATTTATGGAATGCAGTGCGGGTATACAAATATCCTATTTCCTTTAATCAATGCTAAAATACTGTTTTTATTTCCGAGCTGCCTTGAAGCCTAGTACTCAGATCCGAAAAAAGTTCTGCCAGCAAAACGTGCCATATATAAATACTAGCGGCCGTGTGTGACCTGGTGTGCATTCCCTACGGTTAGACTGTATACAAATAAAATCAGCTAACAATTCAAATTTTGTATCAAGGCAAGCCGGAATGTATTATGACCATACGACATTGGACTTATGTAGATACATTTTCTGCAAAGAGAGAGATAGCATGATAGAAAAAGCCCGCCTCCCGGCTATCAGTTGAATAACGGAGTCCCAATTTGTAACTTAATGTTGCCAGCCAGCCAGCAAAATCGTATCTAAAAAGTAGAGCAATCGATGAACTCTGCCACAGCACCGCTCCCAGCCTAACTTGAAAAACAACTGGACACATATCTCTCTCTCGCTCTCACTGCATGCTTTTTGCATAAGGCTATCTCTCTTTTTGCAGCTAATCCAGCTCCAACGACTAATGTCTTACGGGTATTAGCACTTAAATATTGGATTAATCCGTTCTTGCGGAACAGAAATGAAATCAACATGTTTTTTATTGTTATTATTTATTATTATTATAAATGATCGGTCTTTCTGTTCAATAGATTACATACATATAAACAAATTATTTAGGATGGTGCGATTAATTCGTACATGTTATCGGAAAAAAGTATATGGATTGTGCTCCGGCACACGCCATTAAAGTTTGAAGATTCCTCAAACGTGAATTTTGGCGATATATTCGAGATATACGCAAGCCATCGGTACAAACATATTGACTAATTTCACATTGTCTATCTTATAACAGTTTTCTATATTGAGCACTTATAGGCGAGGAAGCCCTTTCAGGAGGTCCAAAAGTTGGTCATTCGTAATGTTTGGCATGTCTATGTGGAGGTATAGATGGTTTTTTAGCTCCAATAACTTCAGTAACAGCGATGATGTCACAGTTTACGTCGAGTTCCGTCAGTGTAGAAATATTGCAACCTGCAATATTTCTACACTCACGGAACTCGATGTAAATTGCGACAACGTCCCTTTGGTCGAGTTACTAAAACTGAATAACCTTCTATACCTCCACATAGACATGCCAAAAATTACTAATGACCAACTTCTGGACCTCCTAAAAGGGCTTCCTCGCCTAAAAGTACTCAATATAGAAAACTGCTATAAGATAGACAAAGTGAAATTAGTAAATATGTTTGTACCGATGGCTTGCGTATATCTAGAATATGTCTCCAAAATACACGTCCGAGGAAGCGAGGAGTAACTGGTCTTCTACGTCTAAATAATCCACTACCACTCTCAGGAAATCCTCGTTTAAATCGAGAACAGTTGTACGAGACGTTCTCCCTTTGATTTCCTCTGCATTGCGCGAGAGGCTCCTTCCTCTGCCATGGCTGGCTTTGCGTATTTGTTGTATGTATATGTAGTATGGATGGGAGGAATGGTATCTCGCTGGAAAGGTATTTATTAGTCACAAACGCAGCTACATATGTATATTGCTATTACTTACGTTTAATCGTTGCACTTCAACTGAGCCATCGATGCGTGCAGTGAACTATGCACGATTGACTTCACAATGGCAGGAGCCAAAGCCTGGAGAACTGCGTGATCTTCAGCAGCAGTCACTGGTTGATGTTTTTTGAAGCCAAGTCGCATTGAACTCCGTACGTAATCTGAGATTGGGTTGGGTTTGGTTTTCGTTTTGTGCAATGCAATTTGTGGTAAGCGCTTACCAATACCAATATAAGCTTGTCTTCTTTTTTTTCGCAGCAGCTTCGGCGTGGAGTTTCGGTTTATGATGGAGCCTATTGTTTACCAAATATGTAGTTCCGAACTCGAGTTTTAGTAATGACTGTCCAAAATGTTATATTGCAGTTTTAATTTTTTTTTCTTTTTTTTGTATTTAATCGCCATTTGGCGAGTTGAGTGGTGGCAAGAGGATTACTCTCCCCAGATACTTCAGCGTTTTTTTTTGTAAAGATATGTGTTTTTGCGTCGACTGACGGACACGAAGTGTTTTAATTTCTTAGTTAAATACAGAATTGAAGAAAATTATAGATTTCAAAGGCGACGCTGTTGCCAGCGTTGCTTGTAGACGAAAAAATCGATAGATTCGATAGAAACAGTAGGGGTACTCGAGCTATTTGCAGCCTTATGACATTCCGCTTTGCTAACTTTTCTGCGTAGAGTGAGAGATATGTAGCATAAGAGAAAAAATGAGTGTTCGTCTTCCGGCTAGCTTCGTACTCGGATCAGCAAAATTTGCACTCGATGGAAAGTGCCATATAGTTTTCTCGATGACCAATGTGACCAGATGTGCATGCGCTATGGTTATGTTATGAGTCTGTGCTGGAGGCCGATAACGCACTGCTAAATACCGCAATATTGGATTAATACGATTTTGCGGAATAGAAATGCAAGCAACTTTATTTTATCTATTCTCTATAATCTACTATTCGCTTGGCTTAACGCCAAGCCAACAGTATAACGTAAATGGCCACCCTGATAGCGATTAAGCTCCCTTTCCACTGCAGTTCAGTGCTGTAAAACGAAAGTAGTTGTTCGCCAAAAAGTTGTACATATTTAAAATGTGTATATGTATGCGAATTATAATTTCATTTCACGAAACCAAAATTTCTGTGCCCAACGGTTCTCCGCTTCTTCTATTGTCTGCGGCAGTGCAACGTTGGTAGTTTCTGGTAAAAATAGTGCCAAAACAGCTCCAACCACCGATAGCCCCGCTAGTATTTTCATGGGCAGCGATGCGGAATAGTCACCCGAGTAAACGACGAAAGGCGAAAGTACTGCTCCAGCGGCTCCCATAATGTGTATGAGGGACAATCCTTGTCCCCGCACGACAGTCGGAAGTATCTCCGCCGCCCACTGCTCTCCCACATTATATGCAATCGTAACGCATAGTCGACCAAATATAGCAGCGATAGCAATATCCCATTTTCTGCTAAACAGACCCGCCAACAAGCTACCGAGGGCGCAGAGCAGTAAAACCGTAAATAGCATGATCTTCCGCCCCGTCCGATCCAGTAGGACGAGTGGAACTAATCCTGCAGGCAGCTCGGCTAGGTTTGCCAGCGAGAAGGTGATGAATATATCCGTTCCCACATTGGTGATAATCCTTACATGAGCATCGTACACCAGTGCTATAATCATCCAACTAATGATCTGTATCAGTAAAATTCGACACATTCGGCCGCTTTTAAAAATATCCAGAAGAGAGTACTTTTTAGCCGATTGTTCCTCGTGGTAGGCTATTTCGCTGCACTTCTGAAAGTTGACCATTACATTTTCGGGAACTGTTTTCCCATTGACCTTGGCCACTTTTCTTATAATTTTAACTCCCCTCTCAATTTTTCCCACGGAGAGAAGCCACCTAAGTAAAGGATGATTCAGTAATGCATGAAAATGAAGAGGAAAACCTACCTAGGTGATTCGGGAATTATCAGACACATAAAGATCAATATAATTATGGGCAGTGAGGTAACCACAGCGAATTTCCTCCAATTGTTGCAGGCATAGGCTATCCAGGGGAGTGCACATGACCCTACAGTATAGAAAGTGGCCAGAGGAAGGTTGCAGGTCAGCGAACGATATTCTGGGCCCACAATCTCCATTACTAGGGTGAAATATCAATTTAACTAAAAAGGGACAAAATTGAAAAGTTAACCCACGTAGTATATAAAAGGCAGTGAAGCAGGTATCGTATGACCAACCCTGCAGGACACTGGCCGCGGCAAAGGCGTAAAAGTTCGTGCAGACAGAACATAGAAGACCGCCTGCTAAGGCACATGCATTGGCAAGAAACAAAGCGGGAACACGGCCCCAATGATCTGCTACGTATCCGAGGGTCAAGCAGCCAAATATGGACCCCACAAAGCCGGCAGCGATCGAGTAGGCGACAAAGTTTTCCTGTTGACAAACCCAATGGTACTGCGTGGAAATCGTGTCATATGGAACCTGACCCTTGTCATATATCCAACCGTCTCGGCACTTTATCTGAGGCCATGTTTCATTTGGAGATGTTGCATTGGACGTCAGATTATAATCGACATCGTACATTGAACACTTGTCGAAAATACCGTCCGCATTTTTTGGAATTCCAAGCTCGATTTGCTTCACTCTCGGTAAAGACTCTAGCTCTTTTATGCGGCACCAATGGTCACGCGGCATAAGTAATATGAAAATTTGCGCCAAGTAAATGAAAGCGAAAATAAAGGCAAATGGCATCATGTATAGGAGAAGGCGTATCTGATAAGCTCCGAATTCGCCGATGTATGGTAAGAACTCATTGAAGTCCATGCATTTCTCAGACATTTTGAAAACGATTTGCTTAAGGCGCCGACTTGGTATCGATAATTTTTGTTTGTATAGTAAAAGCAACCCTGATCACTTGACTCTACAGACCAGTGCTGACAATAGTCAAAAATGGCTAAAAACCTAAATAAAAAAGAAGCTAAGAGCTATTACATGTATGACTAAAAACATCTAAACTATAAAAAACTGTGTAGTTTTAGTGTGTTTATTTAAATAAAATTATTTAAATTTTAATCCATTTCGACACCCTATGCAATACAAAAGTATTTTTCGCTCCATGAAATAATATGTTAATATTACGATGGCAAATTTTTGTTTTGGAAAAATTTGGCCCTTCTGCGCAAGGATGAATAGATCACACCCATTAAAGCTAAAAAAAGTTGAATGTATTTAAAAAAATATGTTAAAAAGCTTTCTGTAAGATTAAAAGTATTCCACTTTAAGAAATGCTAGATTTAGCCTGAAATATGCTTAAATGCCAACACTGCTATACCATCACTAATTTGCGCGCAATTTCCATCATCGAAATGGACGCGGAATTAATTCCTCTCCGAAAAAGAATTACAAATAACTTCAAGCTATGTGGCTTTCTGATTCGGTCGGAGAATAGCACTTATCTGGCCGAGCAACTTCTGCCCTTCGATCCGGATGAGCGGGACAAATGGCTGACTGTTATCACCGAGAACCTGCAGGGACAAAAGTTGGCGACGCCGCATGTTGAACGTGCGGCTCTGGAAAAGGCCATCAATGAGCTGAATCGTGTGGGACTGGACGAGGGCGAGACGGTATTCGCTCTGATTGATGCATTCACAGTGCCCCGGTACCGCTACAACACACGCGTCAAGAAATTCGAGCCGGATCTAACGCCGCGGCAATTGTTGAGCGCTCCACGCATGAAGTCCGACTATATGCAGCAGCGCTATGCCATGCTGCTGCAAAAGACACTGCGTCACGATTTGTTTGCTCCGCCGGTCATCCAGGACGGCGTTGGGGCGGAGGCTCAGGCCAAAAAGTTCAAATTGCAGTTTGCTGAAAATTTGCTGGCCACCTCTACAATGAGAGAGGCTGTGGTATTGGGACTGTTGACCCAGCTGAAGGAGGGCAAGTTCTATGTGGAAGATCCCACCGGCTCTATCCAGCTGGATTTGAGTGGAGCTCGCTTCCACGCCGGCTTCTTCTGCGAGGGCTGCTTTGTGCTGGCCGAGGGAAAATATTCCAATGGCGTGCTTAAAGGTATGCCAATATGTCGGTTTCAATCAAATCAGTAACCGAATCCTTATTCCAGTTGATGGCCTGGGCTTTCCTCCTGCTGAGCCCGCTACCAGCAGCCGCGCCTTCTTCGGCACGGCCAACACTTGGGGCGGCGAGTCCGCCAAGCTTCTGAAGTACTCTCCACGTCTGCAAGAGCTGGAGCGCACCAATACAGAAACTACAATCGTCTTTTTGTCTGATGTGCGTCTGGATCTGCCAGTGGTCGTAGAAAAGCTGCGCCAGCTCTTTGTCGGCTACGATTCCTGCCCGCCCCAGGCCATTGTCCTCATGGGACCGTTCACGGCTAGCACCCGAAACCATCACGAACTGCGTCAGCATTTGGATGCATTGGGCGGCCTGGCAGCCGGCTGTGAGCAGCTGAAAAAGCAAACAGATTTGATTCTCGTTCCCTCCACCGAGGATCCAACGGCCCCAAACATTCTGCCGCGAGCTCCGATACCAGAATGCCTGGCAGCGGGCCTGCTCAAGGCCTGGCCGCGCACCCAGCTGGCAACGAATCCCTGCCGGCTTCAGTATTGTACGCAGCAGATCGTTGTCTGCCGGCTGGATCTTATGGCGAAGTTCTGCCGCAATACGCTGCACTTTCCCGAAGACACATCCCAAATTGAGCAGCACTTTTCAAGAACGATTGTGTGTCAGGGACACCTTGTGCCCATACATCCCATCGCCATGCCCGTGCATTGGGATTATGATCCGGCCCTGTGGCTCTATCCACTGCCTGATCTGATAGTCATGGGTGATTCTTGTCAGAGCTTTAGTAGCACCCAGCATGGTTGCACTGTTCTCAATACCGGCTCCTTCGTCAAGTCCAAGTTTGCCTTCAAAGTTTATATACCCGCAACGCGAACGATTGAGGACTCGGAGATACCGGACGATGTAGAGTAGACGTAAGTTTAGTTTCTGTTAAATATATACAAATACCTGTACTTCCTGTGAACCTATTTTTTTTGTTTGTTACATTCCCTGGTGGTGGTGCCCACTTTTTGACCAATTAATTCTGCATCATATATTATAATTCTCACATGTTGCTTGGCCAGCCTGCTCCTCTCCTTTTTTTGTTACCACCCATGCGTGTTCCCTTGTTGATAAGCGGCAAAGCCGTCATCATCATCACCATCGTCGTCGTCGTCAGTCAGTCATCATATGCGCACAGCATGTGTTCCACAATCGTCTCCTGGCCTGGCTGACGCGCCTCGCAATCTGCTTTTTACTACTCGGCCTCGTCGAGCAGGGCGGAGGGTTGGGTTGTCTATTATTTTTCATGACTTAAAGCCGATTTGGAAAAATATTGTTACTCTGTTGCGGAGGTTTTCTGGTGCGACCCACTTAGGGTCGTAGAAATTCAATTTCCCAGACATTCACATCCTTCTCTACGACTACGACTGCTACTGGTCCTCGTCCTCGTCCTCGGCAGCTGAAACGGCAATTTTGATAATGCGTTTGACCTGAGGACATCGATTGGCCCCCTCATTTGGTGTCACATGACCAGTTCCCGAATCGTTTTTTAAGACATCATTAGCTGGCGCTGCTGTCACAGATGGGGGAGGCGTGCGCCTGTGAGGGTGACCGGGTACCCCGGTCCCGTCCTATTGATGTATGATTTATGACGATAACTTGGATAGTTGTATGCTGTCCGGCAGGTTCTCGGGATCAATTTCCCAAAATGTGTCCGCCATGAGTGTCAATCTAATTTAATGGGCGTGGTCTGCTAGAAGTGCTAAAAATACATAAATATAAGTATATATTGTATATTGTGCCGGCAAAGAATCCAGCCTTAACCATTTATTTTTCTGTCTTTGTTTTCCATCCACCCCTCCATCGAACCGAGTTCCGAAAATGTTCTTTGCCCTGTGACAACAATCTTGCTTCTGCTTCATTTAACTCGTACACTCCGCAACTTTTGAAATTTAAATATTGTTTTGCGGTCTCTGTCTGCAGTTTGGCCCGTGGTTTGGAGTGGAGCAATAACATAAAAGCCATTTTATCTGTTCTGGTCATCATTTTTTATGGCAGGACACCATTGACATTGACACCATTTAATTTGAAGCTCAAGTTGCCCAAGTCGCCCCCGAATCTCGATTAAAGCATTCGCTGATGCGGAATTCTCAAATCTGTCTCCACGGATGTGGATGTAGATGTGAACTGTGCGTTCTAGGCTCATCAATCACTCCACTCCGCCTGTCAGTCAGTTGGACGCTGGTCCAGATGGGCTCTCGATTGGGCCTAGGTCCAATCAAGGATCAAAGCAACTGGCCAACGTCTCCATCCCACCTTTGGGTGTCCTTTCTTGCACACATGCAATCACAAATCACACAGGAGGAGCATTCATGTGCATGTCCTGTGGTTATTTGACAATTGTTAACCCATCCTCTCTGGTGTTGTTAGCATATCCTTCGTTGATTTTTCAGCGCTACCAAGTGGCCATATGCCAGGCGTCCCCCTGGAAATAGACCCAGTAATCCCTTTGCCTTTGCCTTTGGTGGTGTGACTTTCTTTGAGGTACATATACGATTTTCACTGGGGTGGTTTTAATCGTTGCCTGTTTATACCCTTTCTGGGGAGATGATGATGATATTTCTTGAGGTTTTCGGGAAAAGAATTCAAAAATATTGGTATTTCTGCTATATCTTAAATATTATTGCCTTTTAGTCTACCTTTTATTTCAGTAGCCTTCCACTTAAAATTTTTGCCAAATCATGCTTAGAAGTTAATCTTGTACGGTCACTTTTTAAATCATTTAACGATAAATGAAAAATGTTTCTTTGGGCAAATGAAATTAACAATTGAAAATTTCTGTGCCATGTTTTTCTACGATTTTCGACGTGGATTTTTTGAAGACAGGAGGAATGCATTGATCAACTTAGTTCAACTTTTTGCATTGCCCCTGCGAAAAACTTCGCTTCAGAGCGAATATTGTGAGGATCATCTGAAAACGGTTGATGTACCGCAAAAAATGGATGCTGTGTGGGCTTTGCTATTGCAATATCGTCATATGACATATCATGATATAGAGGCATCATTGGGCATTACAGGGACCAAGTAATGGGTACATTCAACACTACTTGAAATTAATTACTTCTTACTTACTTAATTCTTGTAAGATACAGCATAGTTAAAGGGTCTTGTCAATTGATGCGATGAAGTGGTGATCAAATATAGCTACGATTACTTGAGCCATCATAATGCCATAAAATCATGAATATAAGAATTTAAGCCCAAAATCAGACGGCAATCGACGGTATGAGTGCTTTAAAGCGAAGCAAATGCCAAGAAAGTTGTAGTTAGAGATCTTTTTCGAGCCAAAAAGTTTGGTATATAGTCAACAACAATTGGAAAGATCTATTATGAGTGGTACATTATCATTTTTTAACGAAAGTTTTTGGAGAATTGGGGAAACCCAACCTCCAAATACGGATTGTAATTTTCTATGACAAATCTCACACATCGCCGCACTCCGCAGATATTTTGACCACTCGAAATTTCGAATCAAGGGATCCCTGCAGACATGTTCCCACTCCCAATCGCATCTTTTTGTTTCCAGCTATAAAAAAAATAAAATTGAGTGCTCAACGATTTTCGAGGCCGTAAAAGCTGAGTGCAAACTATAGATATGGCAAAAATAGGTTAAAACGTTTCAAAATGGGTTTTCAACAAACAATTAAAGAATTTTCAATGTTTTTTTGTTGGTCCTTCACTATTAAGCTTTATTTACGTAGATTTCTATTATATGCATAAGGCTAAACTCTAATTTTAAGGGTATTTTTGCTATATCATTGGAGGTACTCTCCCTCTGGATCATTTTCAGCGCATATGGTCAAAGGCTTGGTCGGGCACTTTGAAACCACAACATCAACTGGAAAATCAAAAGCTCGTCTTTGTTTAAGGGGCCAACTCTTTTGTTGTGCAACCATTGATATTTTCCAAGGGTTTATTAACTTTTTATGAACTGTACAATGAGCTGCAACCCGCACAGCTAGCTGATGGTCGTATTTCCCTATCAAAATTTGATAGGGTTATCATCCCACAATGTTGTCATACTAAAACAGTGAATGTCAGAGGGAGCTGGGACATTGTAAGACCGCTTCATAAACTCCACTTGGCAGTGGCAGTGGCAGTGGCGGTGGCATTGTGGCAACAATGTATCAACTTAAGCTCCGGACGTGCTGCGGACGCTATCCCGGACGTGTGCCAACATTTACGCCTCAATTATCAGCCGCAGAGCAAACACTCTGGGGGTCATCTCATCACTTGCCATCATCACACCAGTATAGAGTCGATAATTTGCTGGCCATAAGCTGCTCCCACACATGCCGTCGCTCGGCTCGGCTCGACTCGACCACCCAGTCAGCCAGTGGACAGGGCCAGAGTCATCCGATTGAATCCCAAGCCAAACCAATCCAATCCTCTCCACACGAGCAGCCTCGACACGTGCCGCCCATTAATTTACGCGTTGGCTTTATCTGCGATTTGCTTGCGCATTCTCAGCCACTCCCACTCCCACTCCAAGTTCCAGTCCCAGTCTCAGTCTGAGTCCTGACTCCTGGTAAGGTCCTGCCACGTGCCGAAGTTGGCAAATCAAATGTTTTTATTATTTAAAGCGACAAACGCGGCGCCGTTTTATTGTCTTCCTTGAGCCGATAACAACTGAGCCGCAACACTGCGCGACAACACGCCAGGACAAATTACAGCTTCAGCCGCATCCTGACCGCCATTGTCCTCGAAATGGCTAACGAATTGCACCTTGGGGACCATCACGCGGCACCATCCCGGTGCGTCTTTTGTGTGCCGTCTTAATGGAACCAACTGGCATGTGATAAATTTTAATTGATTTAATTTACGTCTGTGGCTTCCTTTGTTCGTGGCTCTTCAGATAAGAATACACCGCCCGACCAAGAGCCGCTCATTAGCCCAGGATAATGCATCTAGATAAGACCTGGATGTTTGACATAATTGAATTTTGCGGTTTTTAAGCTCTCCCTCTAATGATCCTAATGATGCTTGGACTATTACTAAATATTTTATTATTGCTGGGAAGGAACGCGCTGCAGAAGCATAGATTTAAGACATACTCGTATTAGTATCAATATTTAATCATTTGAAACATTTTCCCCATCTCAAATTGTTGAAATACTACGAGTACCTACTAAGAAAATATTCTAATAACTATTGTTGGTTACATCTTTCAAATTGATTGCTTTTAAAATTAAAACTCTGCATAAATCACCTGAATGGGCAGGACACTACTCCACACTCCACACTCCGCTCGACACGATTCTTCTCCTGGGCTGTCCATTGGGCCGAAAGACAAAAGCTCCTCCAGCCTTGTCAGCACAATGGCACACACCACAGGCGACATAAGCCGATTTCAGGGATATCTCTGCCAGGCCCCAGGCCCCAGGCCCCAGAACCCCAGTCGCCACCCACCCAAAAAATGGTTCGAAAATTATCATCAACGCACAAGTGGCTTGTACTTGTCACAGGGAAAGAGATAGAGTCGCTTGCCACATCCTACCGTACCCCCATCCCTGTGCCATCTTTGGACATGGCAAAAATATTTTCATTGTGTTTTCAGCAGATTTTCCAGAACGGGAAGGGTGGTGGGTTTGGGAAATTGGTTTCGTTTCGGCGGCAGAAGCTGCAATATGAAATGCGATTACCTGCGTTTGCCTATTTGTAGCTTGTCCTGCAAAACGGGGTCTGGGACGGGGACGGGGACAGGGACTGGGACTGGGACTGCCAACTGTCCTGTCCGCTGGCCTTCGCACGGATCTCTGGTCTGCTCTGAATGCTAATCGACTTTTGATTGTGTGTGCGTTCAGCCGGAGCACGGGGCAGGGGCACACAAAAAGGTTCAAATGGTCGGGCCATAAATAGGAATTTATGTGAGATTGTTTTTTTTGTTTGTTTGTTGGACTGAGATTTATAGATGAGGGTGAAACCAGAGTGTTGATTGAATTTGCTTATAGGAATCGGGGGTAGGATGTGCGGCCGGGCCGGGCACAGGTGACATATTCCTGTCGACCGAATGACAAGTGTTAACGCCTGTTTTTTGCGCCACACTATATTATTTTCCACTCTTGGCGTATCTCTCACCGTTCCTCTGTCTATTATAATTGCTAAAAAACTTAAGCTGCGTAAAATCCAAAGTTTCAATTTAACGCTCTCATGATTTCTTGTTGGGATTTATGGACAGGACAGCTTCCTGGACAAGTGCAGCCGTGTGGCCGTGTTGCCGTTTTGCCGTTCTGCCATGCCCCCGGACAGGCTGCAGTCCATTCTTATCTAGAGTTTTGATTGGAAAAGCCATCCACCGCCATCCGCTCGCACCGCTCCCATTTGACACTAAGCAGATGCGGCATGTGTCGTGCGGCATGTACGGCTGGGAATCTGCCAGGATGTGTGCTCTTTCGAAATTCGACTTCGACCTCGACTCTCGAAAACATTGAGCATGCGCCGTCCTGTCCAGGAGGCGTATCCACGTTGAGCGCCAATGGCAAACGCCAAAATGGAGTCGCCACAATGTAGTTGAAGCGAGACAGGAAATTGATTGGGGGCAGCAGTATCGAGAGCGTGGAGAGCTTGAAGCATGGAGCATGGAGCACGGGTGCCCTGCACATGATTGCACATATGTGCCGCCTGCGATTGCTGGCCAAGATTGTGTGCCACAAAAGAGACAGACAGACAGACAGACAGAGAGAGGCAGCGAGCGAGAGAGAGAGAGAGTGAGAGAGAGCGGACACCAAAGAGAGGGAAAGAGCACGAGAACGGATGCAGAGAGGGAGAGATGGCTGCCAAAAAAATGGCGACGTCCCGACGCTATCGCTTGCAGGCAACATACGTGTGTACTCGCAACAACATGTGTGATGTGTGCCCCGCCGTATGGACGCCCCTTTCTCCTACCTTCCTCTCCCTCTCTCCACTGAAGCCGGAGCCGGTGCCGGAGCTGGAGCTGGATCTGGTGCTGGTGCTGGCCTGGAGGCTCACCCATATGTAAGTTTCTACATACAATGCGGCGTAAATAAGCAGACTGCCGCACACAAGGAGCTGGAGTACTCCTTGGTCTCCTATCGGGCTGTAAGTATTTGCCGGTTTATTATAATAGATCTGGGTGGGAGCCGGGAGCAGGGGGCCTGGCCTGGACTTGGGACATGGGACATGGCGGAAGTAACGCTTAAGCTGAACGATTGTTGCTCAATCCCGGCAATGGCTCATCATCCTGATGGGCCTTCGCCTGCCCATCAATATAGCAGTTGCCTGCGGGCGACACTTTCTTCCGAACCACTTTCCTCTGCCTTTTAGCCCCGCTTTGACTTTGATTTTGACTCTTAGCTTGATTTATGTTTCGTTGTCCAGATGATTGATGGATTTCCTCCTCAAGTTGACTCTCATTTGTTTGGCCATAAGTGAGGTCCACGCCTGGCAGTTGTTTGACTGCCAGATTAAACATTTTTTACATTGTTTGTGGTTCGGAAAACTGTTCTATGTTTGAAAATGTACTTAATAAATGTGGGTTTATGCGTTTTCTACTTTTATGTGGAAATGTTGCACGCATTTTGAAAGCAAATTTCTCCCTCTCTCTCTCTCTCTCTCTGTTTATACGCGTACATTTTCTAGAAAACAAAAACAAAAAAATTGTTAATAGACGATGGCTAAGTCCACGATAAAAACTTTTAAGCTCCGGAATTGGGTTTTAAATGCAGAAAATCAAAAGCGAAGCCTATCTAATCGAAATCTATCGAACTACAAAATCAAGAAGAAATTAACATCTTATATTGTTTCGAAATTTGTAATATTTAGGTTTAATCCTTTATAAAACTAATGAATATCTAATATTCCCTTAAAACTTTTCAAGTTCTATCGTATTTACTGGTTTAAATTGAACATATTAGAATAGCAGAGTGCCATCTTTGATTTCTCCCAATACTTATTTAAGCACAAAAAACTTTGTCAGTGAGTTTCCTATGAAAAAACAAGCTCCCAAGAGTTTCCTTCAACCAGGAACCCCTTCTTTCTCGGGCACGTTTTGGTAATTATTCAACCTGATTACCAGACCAGGACTCATAAAACTTTATGTTCAAGTTTTATCTGTTTTTTGGCGGGGTTTTTTCTGCCAAGATTTAAACACATTTTGCGTGACTTCTCCGGGGAGTTGGTGGCGTTTATCAATTAGGGAATACGAGGTGTACGTGTACGCACACTGGCATCCAGAAGTTCTCGCCCGCTGGAGCATAAATGATTTCAACAATATTTCACTTAAAAGATTCAAATCGCGCGCAAAAGAAAGCGGAGAGAGGCGGCCAAGAGCAAGACAACAATGAGTGTAAAGCATAACAAGGGAAAGGGGAAATATATAAATACGCATACGACAAGTGAGAGGGAGAGGCAGAGGGAGGGAGATGGAGACTGGGATGGGAACGGGAACGGGAATGGGGAACGCACGCGACAGAAGGAAACGGATACGCTCGAAGGGGTTGCAAACAGATTCAAAATTTCCAACCACATATGACAATGCTCCACGGAGGCGCCCCACCATACTGGCCCCTGCTACCCGCATGGAGTGGCTCCCTCCGCGTGGAGGGAATCTGGCCAACAAAAAATTCAAATTCACTTGAAGAGAGGGAGCCCAACTAACAGTCGGGATTTTTTCCGCTCCTAGCGGAAGGAAGTGCCGCAACCCGTGAACGAGGGAAGCGCAGAGGAGAGCTAGAGAGCAAGAAGGGGGTATATTGTCGTCCTTATGCCAAGGGTCGTCAAGCGCGAACATTTGCATAATCAAATAATAAAAATTTGCATAATTTTATTTTTTACGATACGCATTCCACACTCTCTCTCTCTCTCCCTCTCTCTCTCTCTATCGAAGCGAAGGAAGCAGAAAACTTTTCAGTTTCAATTTGTGTTTTGTCTGTGCCGCGACATTATACATTATAGCCAACGTTATCTGGCCCGACCTTCTCTCCCTTTCTCTCTCTCTCTCTCTCTCTCTCTATGTCTTTCAGCAATTCCAGTTCCATAAACACAAAATGGTGTCAATATTTATTGGCGAACCTGTTTCTTATCTCCGCCCGCGTCAAGACATTCAAATTTGCAACTTTTAACTATTAAAAAACAAACTTTTTCTTTTTCGCTTCTCTTTTTGGCTGTATCTGAAAATGTTTTCATCGTAAATTTTCCTTGGGAGCACATTAATAGTTGGCCAATTGTGGGGGCGGACTTCAGATATGGCGAGCGAGTGCAGCCGATGAATGAATCAGTTGGCTATCTTTAATTTGTTTTGAACAGTTTTGAGATCCGTTGAAATCGATTAAGATAATGCG
This sequence comes from Drosophila helvetica, assembly GCA_963969585.1. Taxonomy (NCBI): domain Eukaryota; kingdom Metazoa; phylum Arthropoda; class Insecta; order Diptera; family Drosophilidae; genus Drosophila; species Drosophila helvetica. The sequence goes on from OZ018401.1 coordinate 62,116,114, forward strand.
AATATTTTTAAAGTCCACATCAAGAGAATTTATACTTTTATCAAACATTGTAAAATATTAGACAGCATATAGACACAACATAGACTCGAAGGTCTAGTCACTAGTACTCTACGCACCACTCAAACCTGTTAGATTTAATATTGTAAATATTTCTTCTAAACTTAAAAAATAAAAAAATTCCATTTTTTAAAGACGTCATCTACAAAGAATGTTCCTTGATGGATTGCTGAAAATCAAAGCCAGCAAATATAGAAAAAACAAAAACTATCCTGCATTTATATCCCCCTCTTAGCCACTTCTCTTTACTCTTTTGAGCGTAATTTAAATCCTTAAGGTCCAGAGTTGTACTCGTATTCGCTCGGCCTGTGCGATTATTTATGTATCTATAGGTAGATGCCACCGCATTGCACCCTCTCCACACTAAACCTCATCTCAGAAACCCCAAACCAAAGATGATATCCCCACATTTATGGTTTATGATGTTGTGTTTTTTTTTTGTGTGAGTCAACAGTTTTTTACCGCACACCTTTTTTAGAGCAAAGTCGCTGGCAAAATATTTAGCATGTCAAATGACATATTTGTGGGGTTCCAGCTTTCCTTTTTTCTTTTTTTTTTGGTAGAGACTGTGCCAAGGATGTAACTGTCTTATGAGGTTTTTCCTCCTGCTCCACCTCTTCACTCTCTGTCTCTGTACCACCTGGCATATGTGTGGTTGTCGCTGTATTGCTGCCATTTTTGCCGTTTTGTGCTTCATTTATCACTTGGCGGCAGGGATTTCCATATACTCAGCATATTCGCCATGATATATGGCCTGCTGGAGTGCTTAACCCGGCCAGAGTTCAGACGTGAACGTTTATCCCTGGGGTAGTGTGTCACTTGTTCGATGACAAGCCACCACCCAGGCTCCAGTTCCAGCTTCAGCTCTAGCTCCAGCTCCTGTTCCAGCTCCTGTCCCCTGTCCCCTGCTATCCTCACACATGGTGTAATTTAGATAAGTGGCCATTCTTCATTTTAATGCTCATAATTTCATAATGTGTACACCCATATGCAGACCCTTCCAGCGAACTCTGCCACGACTGCCCCATGGAATGGAATATTCCAAATTAAAATCGTACATTAGGAGAAAACAGCCACTGGGGGAGGGGACGGGGTGGGGTGGGGAGGAGAGGAGAGAACAACATGGTCAGCGTCGTGCGTTTGGGTATACCATTTATTTTATTTGGCGAGAATTTGTGTGTGTTTTTTTTTGCCCGTCCAGCGGCACCTTTCACGGAATATGAATGGAGCTCCGCAGATCCGCACATCCGCACATCCACACATGAATATGGAACATTCGCGATTCGTGTTTTTTCCACGTTGTTTCGTTCTGATTTACGAGCCATAAAAGTTAACTTAATTAAATGGTTTTTGGCTTTCGCTGAATATTTATGGAGCTAGGTTTTCCAAATGGAAAAGAATCTATTGAATGAATGGAAAGTTCGATGCAGAACCATATAAAGATATTCGGAATCTAATCTAGGGTGGAAATAGTGAACAGAATAGTGAAGCAGCAAGACCTAATTCGCGTTTTCAGTGAAATTCAAGACTTTTCGATGGTGCAGACCACAAATATATCGGGAATCTAAGAAAGAGAATATAGGAATAGTTTGTATACGATCAGATCTTTATAAAAAGTGGCAACGGGGAATGGAATAGAGAAACATCAATACACAAAGAAAATAAAAGTGTCAAAGATGGTTTTGTTGTAGAAAAAGTGAAGAATTTATTTTATATAGAAGCAGATAATCGTGTCTTCCCAGTGTTGAGAAATAAAGACCGATAGATCGTGCCTTACCACTAGCCCAAGGGTCCCTTTTCCACCCTTCAATCCCTGACAAGCAACATATACATTTCTCTACTGAAACAGACAAGTGAATTTCAAACTTATTGCTTACTTCCACTCACTTGATCCTGGCGGCGTTTCAAATGTACTTCATGCTTCAATAAGCTCACAAAAATGAAGGCACTAACCCCGAGATTGAGAGGGCGAGAGACCAACACTTAAAGTCAGCTTAAACGGGATGCCGCAGCAACATTTCCACATAAATCAATTAGCACCCACAACACGCCACTTCTGGGATCTCCTGCTGTTGCCTTGCGGCTTTTGGAAAATTAACTACCTGCTAAGTTAATTGAGCAAACAACGCGGCAGCGGGACGAGGAGCCGCCATAAAAGTTGTGCATCGGTCCAACTAAAAAGTCAGTCCCGTCGCTGGCTTACAACTACGATATTAATTATGCTCCCCAAAGTTATGACAGCAGAAAACAGCCGCAGAGTTTTGGGCCCGAGAACTGCGAAACTAAAAACTGCCAACTGCCAGCCAGCCAGCGAGCGAGCGAGCGAGCGAGCGAAAGACTGCTGGAAAAGGGAAGCGCACATCATAAATTACGGCCAGGACGTGGCCATGGATGTGCAAGGATGTCGCTCTGCTTCTGCTTCTGGTTCTGCTCCTGGTCCTGGTCCCTGTAGATGTGTCTGTCTCTCTGTATGGCTTTGGTAAGCCGCCGCCTGTCTTCTGGGCATGGCAAACAGCTTCCATGCATCCAAAAATATTCGGAAAAATTCAATGGAGCCGGCCGGCTTCTCCTTCGCATCCTCCGTCTCTGGCTCTCGTGTACGGCACAAAGGTATCCTGGCACGGTACAAAATGGCTACCGCATCGCACAAAAAGTGTCATGGCGCATGAAAAACTTCCTGGACTGGTGGCCGGGCCTCCCAGCCTCGTCCCCATTCTCATCCTCATCCTCATCCTGGACTTGGATCTGACAGAGAGCCAACGGCAAACGCAACCGCAAAACAATGGCAGGCCGTGCCAGGAGTGGAGCTCCTCCGCAGTTTTCGGCAAATGAAAGTCGCATTGTCAGGCTCAATGTTTCCGGTCGGCTCATGGATGTCCTCGGCTCCAGTTCCAGTTCCAGCTTCAGTCTCTGTTTCGGCCTCATTCTCATCCTCATCCTCAGCCTCAGCTGGTGTCTCCTCCTTCTACGGTGACTGTGGCCTGAAACAAAGCGCATCCGTTTGGCGAAAATTGAAATGACAAAGTTCAAAGTTTAAGCGGCTTGGCTGTCAGTTTTTCTGGGGCTCTTATAGTGACTCTCTCTCTCTCTCTCTCTCGCTCTTTTTCACGGAGCCTTTGGCCAGGGATTTAAAACCGCCTCCCCCCCAAAAGCTAATCGTACAACCCAACGACGCGTCGATTGCAGTGGCAGTTGAAATTAAAAACGCCTGGGAGCAAGTGGAAATTAAATTGCCTGCAGTTAAAAAACACTTTGGCCGGGCACCCGCAAACAACGAACAACAACAATGTCATAAAAGTCAGCTCCTGACACGCCTCCCAATGGTGGCCTCCCCACCGAAATATTTGCATACTTTTAAGTGCAGATGAGCAGAAATCACTCATACGCACGGGGATCCATTACGGGGTTGAGCGTCTGAGGGTGGAGATGGAAGCTGGGAGGCGGAGCCAAGGCCCTGGGCCCGGGCTTACTCCAGCTGTCTGATTTTTATACCCTCTAAAAGGGTTCCTTGATTTTGCATGGACTGCTTGCCATACGCCAGATTGAAGCTGCAATCTTCTGATGAATATACCATATATATTTATACATTTTTGATCAGCAGCAGTAGAGTGTTCTATGAAAAATTAGTCCTTCAGCATTTTACATTTCTCGTATTCAAGTACCTTGCTTATTTCTGATGTCTTTCAGAACCACAAAGATTGGATTACATTACTAAAACATACTCGTATATTATCTTGTTTAAGTATAGGTATCATAATTTCTGTAGCTCTCAGGCGAAGAATTCGTTGTTTCATAAGATAGTCCCTGAAAAGTTGACTTATTCCAGCTTCATAGGTCATACAGCTTCCATAGAAGGAATGCATCTAAAAGGGTATCTAATGCTCGCCTTCCATAGAATTCATTTCATGCCGTCTTGTTGTTGCCTGTGCTATTATAACGGTATTTGCATTGTGTTTTAAACGTATTTGAACACGATGTCGAGCTGGTTACCCATCCGGGTATTCGCTCTCACTCTATCTCTCTCTGTCTCCCTCACTCTTTGCATTGGATGCTGATGAGGTTTGAGGGGGGAGGCCCACCGCTTACCAAATGAGCAGGCAATTTATTTACGGTCAAATTGCGAGGTTAGGCAAAAGGAGGAAAGGCAAACAAAGCGGCGCAGGTCGCTGCGCGATGGGAGCCCTGCTGCTGCTCCAGCTCCGGCTCTGGCTCCGGCTCCTGCTCCATTCGGTGGGCGTAGAAATGTGATAAATATGAAATGTGATTATGGCTGCTATTATGTAGCACCCACCATGATGATGAGGCTTATTATGTGGAGTTGCCTTCGCCAGAGCTGCGGTTGCCCTGGGCGTCGTTTTGAGTGAGTGGCTGTCTGTCTGTCGGTCTGCCTGCCGCCTGCCGCCCGCCGCCCGCCTCTCCTTTCCGAGGTTGCGCCGCAGTCCTAGTACTTTCCCGAGCCGCCTCTTGTAAATGAGGAAATGTGATTTTGACGATGTGTTTGCTTTACGGCAAACTGAGTTTCATGTGAGCGCCGGGATCTCCGCTGGGGCCTGTGGGTGTACGGCGGAAGTTGTAATTGTTTTTAAAGGAAGTTGGAATTGCTCATTGGGGAAATGCATAAAATAAATCAGCGGCAGATGAGTAAAAGTGGATATATGGATGTGAGATACTTTGAAGCGCAACACAACATGGAAATAATAGTTTTTAAAACTTTGCCTGTGCTCAAACCTGTTTATATCTTGCTGAATTGTTTGTCTGAATTTGTCTTATATACTTATATGCTCTTCAGTCTGTTTTGTATCAATTAAATGATTCGGATCGATTTATTATCTTACCGAATATTTCTTGAACTTTGTGTGATGACTCTAACCCGATTTTGTCGTCTATGCAGCATGATTATTTGGCTAGAATATCTTAGTGTCAGGTTAACATTATTTGCCATAGTACGTATGTCTATGCTTTTAGATGTAGTTTTCTTACCAGCGATAAATCTAGTAATCTGGTCCTTGAAGAAACCTCCCACACCAGAAATCGATGTTCAGTTGCCTTCCTCGGGCTTCATCAAAACTATCATAAAGGACTCAGCCATCTTTTGCCATTTTTATATCCTTATATCTTGCACTTTCCCAGATCGATTTGTTATTCTACGATAAATTCAATGTACGTATTTAAATGAACAATCGAAGCTTGGTTTTTTAAATGCAACATGCTTTATTAATTACTTGGCTAAACTTCAGCTTAACTTTTAACGTGATTTTTTAGGTTTTTTAGCTCCAAAAAAATGCAAAATTCTTTCCAATTTTCTTCATCATTATTCCTCAACGGCATTTATCCCAATCGTTGGCGATATTGCTGATCCATTCGCTTAATTTTTTTCCAATTTTACCACTCTGTTCCTAATATTGGAACTTTACCTACTGACTTCTGTGCCATATCCTACAAAGGAATTGTCTCAAATTGAGCTTCGTGTTATTCCTTTAAAAAAAGAGGAGTACACAGAAGATTTTAAGAACTATGGTTTCTTAATCCCCTCCATACTTTATTTCATAAACTTTTATATTCGAATATATTCCAATTGGCGTTCTTCAGAACACCTTTGGCAGAACCAATAAGAAGTTCATGAAATATTAAAAATCTCTCAAATCTGACATAAGGTCTCCCCCAAGCAGTTTCGTAGCCACCTCTACACCTTCCTTCTTCTTTGGGTTCCCCCAATTTCCACAGAATATATTCCCCAGATATGGTTCCCTTACTCCTGGGAACAAGGAAACAAGGAGAAAAAAAAATGTCTTTATCAAGTGGCAAGCAGCGAACACAAAGCCATAAAATGCTAATCCCATCATGGGAACAATGAGCAGAGCGGATCGGAGCAGAACGTTTGCCGTTTAGCGATGCCATCAATTGATACATCAGTTGATAAGGCAGGAAGACGTCCTGGGAGATTCGTGTGGCTGTGTTGCTCTGTGGCTCTGTGGCACGGGGCTAACAGGATTTGGCCACGCTAAATCAACGCGATTCGCTGTGGCTCATTTGAGTGCAGCGGCGGGGCACAGACAGAGCCAGAGACGCCGCCACCGCCACCACCCAAGGAATTCGTTGCGCTTTGTAGGAATTTGCCATGCTACACATATTCGTGGCTCATGGGAACTGTGGCAAGAGCCCAACGAGGGTTGTCTCCCCCCCTGCCTCTGCCTCTGCCCCTGCCCACCGCCGCATGAGTGTGGAAATATTGAAATTCGAAATTCATTTTTGCCAAAAACTGCACGAGCACTTGATGATGGGTTACTAGAAGTCAGCGTCTCGGCTCGTTGTTCCACTTTGCATTAGTCGCGCCGCACAGTGGGGTCTCAGCCGAAATTAGGTGGATAAAATCAATAATTTCATGAGCGAATTGAACTTCCAGGAAATCGATTATTAAGTTATTATATTAAATAGTTATTAAATTCATTTGTTAGTTAGTGTGCAACATTGCAAATAATTAAAAATTTGCATACACATATTTTACCCAAAAACGTAACTGTGTAAGCTATAAATTTTATTTGTACATATTTGATGGTCTTATTGTTAACATTATTAAATACCAAATTGGCCTTTCATAATTAAAAAAAACGAAGAATTTTCAAACTAACTAGAACTATTTCTGTTTTTACACGGTCGGTTGGTTCCAGAAAAAACCGTGTAAAAAAGGACATTGATCGTATGCAAAAATATTTGATTTTTTCCTTATCTCAAAAACCTATTACAATTATTTTAAAAGAACCAGGGAAGTTTTTTTATAAGCTATATTTAAAAAAACACAATAATTAAATTTAATTTAAAGTTTATATTTGAAATAAAATTGTTTTAAATGGAAAAAAAATCGTATAAAAAAAAAGAATTAGGTGTACTTTTTGTTTGATATTCAAATAACGTAACAAAATTATGAAAACATAAATTTAACAATTTCTTAAATTTTAATTGGCCGTTTTAGCTCTTTATTTGCATATTCTATTTATTTTGTGCGCTATTTTTGGTATTATGTTGTCTGTTAATTTCATCTTCCAAAGTCGTAGACAATTGAATTTGAAAATTTCTTACATATGAACATTACATGCGAAACGGGATGTCTGTCGTGTGAGTAGGCTTTTGTTTCTTCAACACATTCGGATAGGTGTCATAGGTAACGCGTCTTCAAAATTGAAGATTAAAAATTGTGCATATATGTCACCAGGATATTTCATGACACTATCTTTATTCGTTCAGGGGCTATGATTTTTTCAAGCTGAAACGCCCGAAGTTACCACTGTACTGCGCCTGGCCAGGACAACCCCGGGTTCTGTTTTACAAGGCCTCCATCTTGTGCCCATTTCAGTTCCCAGACCAATCTCGTCTCAGTCAGCTCATTAGCGTCGGCGTCGTGGTAGAGTCGTAGTTTTTGTGGCCGCATCTAATTGCTGCATGCGGCCAACGAATCCCGATCCCAATCCCAAGTCGAACATATTCTCTCCTCCACTCACATATGGCGTATGCCTTCGGCCCTGCATGTGCTCGCCGCTGACTTTAGTGGTTTTTCTAAGCCTGGGAACCTATGTTTTTTGGCCTGCTCTGCAAAAGGAATAATGGGTCGGGTTAGAAAGATACTCTTTGGGTAGACAGAATCAACAGTTATGCGATTTCTCAATACAGAACTAATCTATATGAGTTATACTATAAAGAGTGGTGAAAGTTTTCCTGCCGCCAATCGGAACTGAATTTCCTTTAAAAAGTATTACATTATTTTTGGGCAAAAAATCTCTACAAATTCGGAGCATTAAGAGTCCGAGGAGTCGCCGCATTCCAGCATTCAAAACAACATAAATCTGACGGGAAATGTTACGAAGAACTTCAAAAGAGTTTGCCTTGATTGCTGCTGCAATCCATCTGGGCCAAAGAATGGAATATTGCAAACGAGAGTAAGAAATAAACACCCACCAGAGGTAACCTTCAATGGAAATTTGATCGATATCCCACGCAAGAGTGGTCACTGCTACCTAGGAGTCCACTTCGATAGAAGCCTGACTTTGAGACCACACATCAGAGCTAAGCAAGGCTATGAATATTCCCATATGGAAATACATATGTACGCCCCAGTCAAGTCTGGGGATGTGCAGCAAAAACTCAAACTCAAGAAAGAAAATAATTATGCCAGCGAAAAGCCTAAGAGCGATGACAGGTTCTCCCTGGTTTGTTCGGACCTAAAAGATCTTCACGTTCCTCAAATTGTGGTCTATATATTACTATATAGTGATAGGTTTTTCAATCATCCAATTGAAGCAACTGGAGCACTACTGCACCCTTAAATACCACGAAGACTAAAAGCTAAAAGCTAAACATTTAAAAATGAAATCATCCTATTAATAATACAAAATTAAATAAAAAATAAAAATAAACTCAAAGATCCAATCCAATTGGTATTATTTTTGATTTGTCTAAAATCGAATAAAAAATTCGAATTATGAGTATTAAGAATGCATTTATTAATTTTCTCTATACGATTGCTTTATAAAAGAAAGACTGCCAAAAAAACTGATTGGATTTATAATTTCAGATGTAAAACCTTCCATGAACTATTTGGAAACATTTAATTTGCATCCGATGTCCAAGGACGAATCTTTTATACGGGTAACTGTAAGTAAATTTCATTAGCACAAAACAATTCCATTAAGATTTGCATAACATTTAGATTTTTATTGAAACATTCAGCCAAACATTGAATGCTAAGATTAGCAGATCTGCAACTTATTTCAAATATTTTACAATGATTGAACCAGAGAACGTTTCGGTTCCGCAAAGACTGAGTATTCATAGACATATAGAGAGGCTATTTAAAAAAAATTGCACTACATTTAGGGCTACAAAAAAAAAGTAAAATTAATATCACAATAGAGAAGGGGCATTACGGGCACAAAAACGATGACGGCTGTGTGTGGGGGGGGGGGGTCTCTTAAGAGTCTTAAAAGTATCCGAAGAAATGCTTCGATCATTTGGGTACTCCGCCCATTCGCCGTCCGGGCGGTGTGCCTCCAACCACATTGATGATCTCATTGTCGCTGGACTCCTCCAGCTGTGGCTGATGGTCACTGGCCTTGTCCTGATGGGCCGTCATGTGCCTGGTGAGATGATGCCGCTCGCGGAACGTCTCCTGGCAGACGGGGCACCTCAGCTTCTCCTCACGCTTGCGGCGATTGGGATCGCAGGCGACCTCGCTCTTGTGGTGGGAGCGCATGTGGTAGACCAGGTCGCTGGTCATCCGGAAGCTAATGTTGCACTTGGCGCACACATTCTGTGCGGTCAGGGTGAAGGTGGAGGCCAGTGTGGGTGGGATTAGCGTGGAGAGAATCGCAGCTGCAGCAGGATTCTGCAGGGGCTGGGACACGGCAAACGGATGCGGAGGCGGCCCGAATCCCGGATATGCGCCATGCAGAAACTCCGCTGGCGGACCCGACGGTGGGGATGAGGGCGTCCCCGGTCCTCCTCCGCCATTGGCATGGCCACCCGGGCCTGGGGGACGCGTGTAGAGCAGGTGCTGCTTCAGCCGATGCTGGGCCTGCAGCGCCTGCATGGGATTCACCGCCTGGAAGGCTCCGTTGAACTGGTACTCTGGCCGAAAGTTGTGGTACACAATCGGATTGGGTGGCAAGGGATTGGCAACATGTGGTGCACCCACACTTCCCACACTGCCGCCGCTGTTGGTGCGTGGCGGTGGCGTCACCAGTGGCGGACTCATCGAATGGCAGCTCAGTTGATCCGGGCTCAATGGAGGGGCGCCCACATCCACGGGCGACTCCAGGCGCGACGTGGTCGATGGCGACGAGGATGTGGACAACGAAGAGGAGGCCACCTTGGTAAAGGCGCTGCGCATTGGCGGCGGTGGCGAGGCCGTGGCCGTGGCCTCGGGGGAATCCACCAGCGGTATGACCAGAGTGGGATCATCGTACACTCGCGGCGAGCGGATGCTCAGCTGGGGATAGCGTTGACGCGCCTCCAGCAGGCTGATATACTCCATGCGCCGCGCGATGGTGGCTGCGAGGAAGCGCCACGCGGCGACAGATCTGTGGGATAGTGGTTCATCTGCTGCTGCTGCTGCTGATGCTGCTGCAGCTGCAGGCTGTTGGTGGTGATGGTGGTGTTGCTGCAGTGCCTCCTGGAGACGGGCCTGTTTCTCGGCCTGCTTTT